>CM028751.1:3737081-4213641 GCA_016801395.1 Leptodermis oblonga | reverse complement strand
AACAGAATTGATTTCTTCACTTTGAGAAATTATCAGATGCATTTGTTAATGTTAGTGTACCTAAAAGAGAACAACTAATTAGGCTCGGCCCAAAAAGAATAAAAGGCTCATAATTTACACGAGGCTACAATTTATACTAGTAATTCGCCGATATTGGCAGGGGCGCGGGTACCGGAGATCGAAGATAGATTGATGGTAAAAATGAAGGTATCATTCAATAGAGGAGGTAAGGACAAATCATCAAAGGGACTATATATAAATGGGGAAAGATGGATGAACATTTTCAGTCTTTTTCAGTTTTGTGAATGTGTTCCGGTTTTGCCCTTTTGTTGGTTTGTTTTTTTGGCCAGTTTGTGAATTTTTTTGTTGCCCATTTTGTGAGTATTTTTGTAAATAAGAATGGCTGACAAGGGATGATTTGGGTAAGAAAAAGGTTTTGCTGAAATTCTGGAGAGGGGGAGAGGGTTCACGTGGGTTACAAATAGGAGAGAGAGGCTTCACCCGCGCGCTTGTTCACACTTTGTGGACATTAGTTAGACAAAACGACGTCGTTTTGTCTATCCCCTTTCACTTTCATCGTCGTGTTGTTTTTGCTCGTTCCATCGCGATTGGGTTTTCTTCTACGCATCACACGTGATTGAGGCGAGTTGATACAGAGATTTGATTTCCTCAAATCGTGGGTTGGTTTTTTCTCTTTCTCGGCTCTCTGATTATTCTGAGAGCGGATTTTCGGTGATTGAGGGGAGTTGGTGCCTTCCCGACACCACTTTTCCTTCTTGTTGGCGTATAATGTTTTTGTGGTTATTGGTTTGTTCTGTTGATTTCTCAAGGACGAGGAAGCGGAGAAGAGGATATAAATTATGTGCTTAGGTTTCGGATGCTGTTCCAGAAACCGAATGAGAAGTTGCTGGTCTCCGATTACTTCCCCTCCAGTAGCTTGTCTGCTCTGCTTCACGGTGAGTTTTCATTTTTCTTAAATGTGAAATAGGATTGTTTGTTCAAAAAGATTTTTCCTTTTCGCCCCTTTTTCGATCTTGCTTGATTTTAGTCATTGAATGAAAATCTGAAACACGGGCTCTCGGCAGTGATGAATCTGAAATTTTTTTTTTTATTTTTCCCTAAATTTTTGTTTTTCTTTTTTACGAAAATTCCTGATGTTTTTGGTAATGTAGGTCACTGATACCTCTCTGTGTTAAAATGTCTGCATTTTGGTGTGTTCATTGACCTTGTTTTTAATTTTTTGGTTTTTTTCCTATCGTTTTTAAAATAATAGGAGGAATGAAGGAAATGAATGAACACTTATGTCTATTTTTTCCTTTTTAATAGAATGAGTTTTTTGAAGCTCCATTGGACAAGTCAAACCTGGAAGAACATCATTTTGCATTTCTTGCTATTGTGTTGTACTTTTCTGCATATGGATGTTCATGATTGTTCATTCGCACTTTTGCTTAAAGAGTGCATTGAAGGTAACTTTAAGAATTGAAAATTTCTGTCATATTATTATGATGTTGGTGAAACTCATCGCATGGACATGTTATTTGCAAAATGTTACAGAATCTTGAACTTGATGCATCTATTGACATAACAAATGTGTTGTATTATTTGTTGAATTGCTTACAGGTATGCCTGGCATGACTGCTTATGCTGGTTTTTTTGAGGTTTGCTCACCAAAAAATGGAGAGAATGTTTGTGAAGTTGCTGGGCTGCTACGTTGTTGGAACTGCTGGAAGCAAAGAAAAGGTTGGTGTCCTGAATACTCTGCTGTCAGTTTTCCTGTTCCAGCAAAGGAGTTGAGTATTTTAGAGCTTAATATGCATTTATCTGCACTTGGATGATTTTTTCAAGCATGTTTTAAATTTCATGAAAACATATCATGCATGTTTCGGTCCTTGGTTCAAACAACGAGGCTTGGTAAGAGACTAACTTGGTAATTTGGTTCAAACAAAGATTTGATCCTCATTTTACATTTTATAATAATTTCTCATCATTCTCAATAAGGCTTTTTTATATTTCCAATACACCTTTTTACATTTTCAATACAATTTTTCCAAAATGCTATGAATGTAATGAGTCATATGTGGCTTATGGAATATTTCTCATCTCAGACTTAGTAGGCTGACTCAAATTTGTTTAGGGTGGATTGAAGTTTGAATAACAATTTTACCTGCCTTTAGTTTTATGTTATGTTTCGATGAGGGATAATAGTTATAATATGTTTATCCTGCCCTTCGTTTGCCTACATCTGTAAGAGAAAATATTGAAGCAGCAAATGGCCATGGCTCGTGTTTCATGAAGGAACAAGCTATTCTAAGCAATGTGTAATCATTGTAGTACAACGTTTGCTGTTGAGCTGTGGTTTTTCTGTGCTGGAATATACAAAAACCTTTTTCAAAATAATAGTAATATCCTTTCTTCTTTTCTGAATTCTACCATTTGTCTTCAAATGAAGGAACAAACTTTCTTAGTTCTTGAGCTGGGATTTTGAGTAATTTTAGTTTCTTTCGGTGTTATTAAGATGACTTGTGTAAAACCTCGGATCAATGTGGAAAACGAACCTGCAAGCAATCAAACGAGAGCATGTTTGGGTTTGTGTGCGTTTGTGACGCTGGGTGGAAGCAAACTCGAACACGATGATGATCTCAAATAGTTGCCGTGCGTGATTCCAAATTGTGAGTAATGAGTATTAGCCTTAATTCTCTTCAATTCTTGCTTGTATTTTTGCCTTTCTGAAATTCTTAAATGCAGAAAGATGTATTGATTCATATGTTTCATCTTATTTACTGTCCACATTCAATTTTCATTACCCTTGAGATGTTAGTTTCAAGAGTAGTTGAAAAGTAAAAATGTGTATATGGAGTGAGAAATTAGTATAAAATAAATTGCAAAAAGAAAATACGGTAATGAACAGGGCCTTAGTTAATTTATCTGTTTTCGAAGTCCACTCAGGTTTGGTTGAAATTTTGCCCATGAAACAAGAAGCTGCTTAATAAATTTGACTTATAATTCTTGTGGAATCCTCAGAATAGCAGAGTTTGTACCTTTGGAAGCATATGGCTTCTTATGTTGATTAAAGAAGATAAGGTCAAGCTATAAAACTGAAAATTTGTGTTTATTCTTTGAATGATCACTGCACAGATGAAAACAAATTCAATGCCGCGGTAAACCTAATTTTTACTCTCTGTGGAATTGGTCTTCAAAATGAATTTGTGGCTAGAAGTCCTAGCAAAGAGTAATGGTGGTGTGTTTGTTTCACTGCTGTTTTGTGTTTTCTTTTTTGTCTGTTCTTGTTGCAGCCTGCTTCTGGGCTGATTGTGGCGGTGGTACTTGCAACAAGACCTCGCCATTCACACACAGGTGCGAGTGCCAAGCAGGATACTATAACATACTCAACGTTTCAGCTTTTCCCTGCCTCAGAGACTGTAAGGATCTGTCAAGATTTTAACTCTTTTTATGTTGCATTTATGAGGCTTTTCGGGAAGTTGTAATGGAGTCTTGATGATATGTTCATCTCTGTTAAGGTTCACTTGGAATGGATTGTAACAATCTTGGAATTGGCTTAAACAACAAATCAGCTTCCTCCTCTTCACATCCTAATTTAGCAGACAATAGTCAAAATCAAGGTGAGTTCAGTTGTCCCTTAAAGTCTTTTCCTTATCTTTTCAGAAGTATTCACCGCCTCTGTGCCGATGCAACTTACATAAAATGATTATTATTGCAGATGGTCTTTAGTTGCTTTGCTGACCCTTTCTGTGGCCACGTTAGTACTGTCAAGAGACTCAAAACTGTCACTAGGTTTATTGTAGATGACATTGGATTTCAATTTCCATTCTCTGGTAAACCACGAAGCTATAGTTGAATTTTAGCTGTCTTTTTATGTTTACTACATCAGCTGAGAAGTGAGAACTCGGAAAATATTGCTTACTACATCAGTTGAGAAGTGAGAACTCGGACAATATTGCTTGACCTTTTAAAGGTGAGATGGCTGAATGTAATTCAGTTTATGGTTTCTTGTGATATTTTTGAAGTCTAGACTGTTTCTCAAGATTTCCAATTTTGGAGCATTTCTGAATTCTTTTGATTGGTGAACTAGAAAACCTAGAGTAGTTTGAGCTATCCTGTTACTTGCATTTTTATAGGTTATGATGTGCTCTTTGAAATCCAACATTCATAGCCTATGATGTATGCTAAAACTGCACTATTGATTAAAATGACTTCGAACCACAAAAGGTTTCTTTCTCACTTCACCTGACAGGTATGCGGGTATTTACGTTCATTCTTGTATTCTCAAATAGATTTTTCTATCGGTTGGATCGTTTCAAATTGCATGTTTCATATATTGATTATCATTTTCAGTCCATATATTAATGGTACTAAGGGATCTGAACTTTTTAAATTTCTTCATTTATAGTTCAATTCCAGTGTTACCTGACTCCCTTCTTCTGTTTAGTTGATTCAATCAATTTTAAAAAACTTGCTTTGAGCTTGAAGTGTAAATTTGTTTCTGTACTGCAGGAAAATCTAGCTTTGTTGAGATAAATGTCTTTTATTTTTATGTTGACACTTGTATTATTTCTTTACTACTGCTCTTTATATGGTTCTCAAAAATAAGGAAGCAATTGGGTTAGAAGAAAACACTTTACTTCAAGAGAATTAGAAAAGGACAGAATTAACACTACCTTTTATGAATAATGAAATATCTAAAAATCAACTATATAATAAGTGAAAGTGAACATAATAAACATATTTAATTCATATCATCGTATGGCCTTCTAAATTTCATTACAATATATACATTATGGATTTTTCTCATGAACTGTATATTTTTGTGAGTTTCATTGGTTTATGATTTTTGTTTCTTGAGCATTCTAGACTTTTCTGGGCTGTTACATGAATTTTTGGTTATGTTTTTCTTCAGATTAGGAATGTCAGCCAGAATTCACTATCTCCATCCGTTGGAGACATCTTCAACAAACATTCTTATCTGGGAACCATGTAACATATCTGATTTTACACTCCTTCGTTCTTTAGCTCTTTTCTCCATCTCTTGTTGTCTTTAGGACTTATAACTATACACAGGTGAACAAAGACTTCTTTTTTAGCTGCATCATCTAATCTAGCTCGGGCCGCTCAGACATTTTTAAATGTTTTTTATTTTGCATACCAAGCCATTCAACTGCTTAAATCTGCAGCCCTAGCTATATTAGATGATGTTATGATTACTACTTGTTAAAACTATGAGCTATTCGGGTTTAATGGTTGCTTTGAAGGCTTATAGCTTTTGAGTTCTTTTTTCCATTGAAAAATGAAGAAGCCTATTGCAAATTGTTTCTTCTTGATATCACATCTGAGAAAGAAGAAATCATGACTTCTTTTTGTTACCTTCTCTTTTTGGACATCAATAGCTACATCCCGACATCAACAGCTACATCCCTTTTACTGTTTTAGTTTAAACTGTAACTGTAGCAAACATCTTTCTGAATATCCTTTGGGGTGTGGGAATAATAGGTGCATTTTTCTCACTTAAAGATCATTACCCATAATTTTTATCACTTAAAGCTCTTGTTCAACTACATTTGAGTGCCAAAGAATAACCTTTTCCAAGATTCATAAAGGTGAACACTTATAAGATTTACTGGATAGAGCAGCTGAAAATGTTTCCAAGATTCATTCTGAGGTATGCAACTTTTTTATTTGTTTTTTCAGGCACCAAAACATGAACTGCTCTCTGATGAAAGCATAAATGTCGATTTTGCTCATGAAAATCATTGAAACTTGTAAGTTGCATAACTTGGTGCATTTGTTGTAGGTCTTGGGATCTCAAGTCGGTTCATTTTTCACAGATTTTTGTTTAATTTTTTGGCTCGGGTATTTGAAAATTTCTAAGCAGGGAACTTCAGAGAAAGGGAGCGCATGAGGAGATTCGCTCCTACGTCTCTTTCCCTCTCCCATTCTGTTGTTGGCTTTTTTGCAGTTCTGTTTGTTTTTGCTGCGAAGGAGTGGCTAAATTTTTTGCAGCTCCGTTCCATCGCAAACAGAGAAATGAATGTTGCAGATTTATGATTCGAAATGGTTATTTTATGCAGGTACTTTATGTATGATGGTCTGGAGGGGAATCATATTTTCAAAAACTTGGGCCTAGAAGATTACAAAACTTTTGTACTTCGAAGCTTTAACGCAAGAGGCGGCAGGCTCAATAATATTTTCCCTCTGTCACTGCGTCATAAGCAGCACACGCCCTAAGTCTATCAACTGCATCTCGGCGCAGAAATATCCAGGTACCCAACTCAAATCTTAGCAAAATTAGTGTGCCCAGAATTTGTTGTTTTCATAAGGATTCGTAGTCTTAAAAAATCGTGATTTTTCTGGGTTTTGTATTTTATGTGTTTGATTCCAAATTTTAATGTTTGAAATTGATTGCTGCGTTTATGTTTCAATAATGCTAAGTAGTGGTTCTGATTGTTGTTGTTGCAGTTCGATTTGTTTTTTCTGCGAAGGAGTTGCTAAATTTATGCAGGGCCTTCTTCGTTTTGAAGCGGCCTTTCTCGCCTCTTCATCTGCAGAACAAGCAGGCGTCACAACAAATCAGGTTTCTCTGTTTATGTTTTCTTGATTTGCTGTGCATGGTTCAAGTGTTTTGATCCTCAAACAATTACCCCGACCAATTAAAACCTCCTCAAAGAATTTCTTTTGCTGTGTTTGGTGCACTGACTATTCGGCGATATGTTCTTTGGTTTAGCATAACCATCATTTCTTTTCTTTTATTACTGTATGTGTTCAGTGTGTTTCTTATTTAAGTGATTTTCAGATTATTGTTTTGCTGACTGAGACTCCTTGCAGTAATGCGAGTGATGCTCTTGACAAGTTGAGGGTTTTAAGTGTGACTGAGCCTGGTCTTCTTAGGGATGCTGGCGAATTGGAAATTCGTATCAAACCTGATCCTGAAAATGGAACCATCACTATATTGTATGAAACTCTTTAGTTTTGCTATAAAGTTGATCTTCATTAAGGTTTACGTAGTCACCATGGATTTTTTCCTGGTTACAGAGACACTGGTATTGGTATGACAAAAGAAGAGCTCATTGACTGTCTTGGAACTATTGCTCAGAGGGGTACTTCTAAATTCTTGAAAGCCATTAAGGTACTTGAAATGTGTTTCGAATTTAAAGTTTTGGACATTTTGATATATGTTGGATGTGAAAACTAATCCTCTCTATTATCAGGAAAATAAGGACCTGGGTTCTGACAATAGTTTAATTGGTCAATTTGGGGTCGGATTCTATTCTGCATTTTTGGTCGCTCAAAACGTACAGTACTGGGCGTCTTATTTCTCAGCTGTTTTTTTCTGGTTGTGTTTGGCTCTTGTCAGTAATCCATCAATTGTGGTTATATTGTAATCAGGTGGTTGTGTCCACAAAAAGTCCAAGGTCAGCTAAGCAATTTGTTTGGGAAGCAGAGGTTGACGGCAGTTCATATCTGATCAGGGAGGAAACTGATCCTCAAAAACTCTTGCCCCGTCGAACACAAATCACACTTTTTTAAAGGGTAAATGGATTCTTGCCCTTTAAAGAGCCAGTTTTGTTCACTTTCTGTTTTCCTGTCAGTCAACTTTCAGTCTATATTTTTCCTGTTGGTGGCAGGAGGGCAATTCCTCCACCATTTGTGATGAATGAGAAGTAGGAGAAAGAAATAATATCAACTTAACACCAATACTGACTTTTTAAATCAGGATGAGATGACAAGTATGAAGTTTCTGACCCTACGAGTCTTCAGAATTTGGTGAAGAACTATTCCCAGTTTGTTTCATGAATTTTGTGTTTCCACATCTCATATGAAATGAAGTGTGTTTGAGATTTTTTGAGTGTAGGCTTGGATAAAACCTCATCTTGTTTTTCGACATAGAGAAGGCACTTTTTTGCTGCTGAATCTTTATGTGCAATGCATTGTTCTTTTTTATGTGTAAATTGTTCCAATATGAGTCCCTGGTGAAGGTGAGCCTTAATATAATGCATTGTTTTATTATGCTTCTTTCTTTTCTTTGGATCGCTACTGTTTGAATTGTTAGAATGAGTTAAGAGGAAGAGGATAATATTAGTAACCCTCACATCTATCACAACACGTCACTACCCTCCACGGCTTTCTTTTGGTGAACAAGATGAGGACGCAATAACATTGCACTATTCTGATTTTTTTCACATAAATAAATAAAACATGTTTTTTACTTACATTTTCAAAAAAAATCAACAGTCAATTATGCGTCATTTATTTTAAGCCCATAAATCCTTATTTTCTTATATTTTTTCAATTTAAGTCTACTCATATTGTAGGCCCAATTTTTGTTTTTTTCGCATACACAATTTCAAATAATTCAAACATCAAATAGATACGAAAGACACAAAAGACCTGTATTTTCCTACATATTTTCACATCTTCAGTAAACTTAAATTGTAGTCCCAGTTTTATATTTTGTCGTATATAAATTTCATATTATAAAAACATCAATTACAGGCAAAAGAGAAAAAAAAACTTACTTATCTAAATTGAATTTCGATAGAAGTAATAAAAACTCACGGCGCGATAGAGCCGTGAGAATCCAACTAGTTATTGATTTAATGGTTGAATCACTGTTACAGATTTAATGGTTGGATGGAGGTTTGCAATAGCATTAAACCTTGTTTATTTGGGATAGATCATGTTTCATCAGTTGCATTCCTTAAAAAAAATGCAGCAAATCATTGATACATCAGTAATTCAAATTTATATTTAATTAGTACATTAATAAGGGGGGAAAAAAAAACTAAACTTAAAACCTATGACAGGCCATGTTCAAGGGGATTGGAGGGTCAGAAAATGACCCATCCACAATCTTACGAAAAACAAATCTATTGGCGGCCTCACTCCAATGTATCCCATCCCAACTTATCGCCGCCGTGGGGTCACTGCACGCTCTCACCCCCGCATTTCCACAATGAATATGTCTATCATAGTTGTACTTCCCTCCTCCGAATCCGCAGCAAGCCCTCAAAGGATGCTCAAATCCGTACTTGTGGGCATGCCTGACGAGATCGTATTTGACGGAAAAGATGTCGACGTACGTTATTGCGGCTTCTGGGAGTTCGTTTCGAAGCTGAATCACAACTTCCTTCAACCTCCGGTTGAATTCTTTGGAGAGTTCATTTTTAGGAGTTGAGCATCCCGCTTGGTCAATTTGCGAAGCTGGAACGGGGAACATGACCATGGTGTAGGGAAGACAACCAACGGGGCCGGTGTTGTGAAGCCAAAATGACCTCCCTCCTTGAATCTCATAGATATTCTGCAACAAAAAACTATTTTAATTTGTTTACGAATGGAACAGTTCCTCTCAAATAGTCCAGTTTGTATTGTATTATATTGATTGAGACGTCCCAGAGGAAAGAAGTAGTTAGAAATTACCTTAACAATGGTTTTGAACTGATCAAGTATACCAGGAATGGAAGCCTTGATTTCATCGTGGGTCTTGTTGAGTAAGAAGCCGAAGGTGAGGTCGTTTTGACCGATGTCGAGGGTGTAAAGGCCTCGAGAAAAATGTTGGGGCTCAGGCATTAATCCTCCAAAAACTCCGCCTAAGAATTCGCATCAAAACATTGTATCAGATGTACTAAAACTAAATATATAAGGTTAATTTGCAAGAATGAAGTATATATATATTATATACCTTTACTGCGAGTTATTTGAGACCTGTTGCGAAAATCACTAAATTGACCGTATTGTATTTCCAGGTCCATTGGGCTGTACCCATACCACAGTGCAGTAACATTTAGGGCTCTTATTGTTGATCCAGCTGTTGCAAAATTGGCTCCATGGCTGAAGTTGGAACCAATTGCATCAAGAAATGGGCTAAGATATGGCAATCCCAAGCTCTTTGCTGAAATTTAAGACATATATTATCACTGTTCAGTTCTTTTGTAGTTGTCAAGAAACAGAGAAATTAATCTCCAAACTAACTAACAATAATAATACATGAAGATGAGTGCGTACCCATAAAGTCAAGGATGACACGGCCATCGGAGTAGCGACCGGCGGGGTGGTGGAAATAGGTTTGGCCGCAAGGGGATTGCAGCTCTCGGCCAAACGCAGCGCCGAAGCCTCCGGTGTCAGAGTAGGAGTCTCCAAAGTTAAAGATTGCTGGAAATTCACATGGTTCTAGTGTTGCCCCTCCTGCAGCCATCAGAAGGAATACTGAAACGAATGCTACCACCACAAACACTCCCATTTGTTTCATGTTTTCGTAATTAGTTTCTTCCTGGCACAACAATGGAGGAGGAGGAAGAAGAAGAGGAGTTGTCTAAATGAGAGCAAAAGGAATGAAAGCTCAAAACTAAGATGCGTTGCTCAAAGCTAGTGGAAGAGAAGTTGACGCTTTCATCAATTCTCTTTTATTTATACATGTTACCCGTTCCCATCATAGTTGTCCGTATCTTATAATACATATCATACGTATCCTAGGAATTTCAAATTTTCATTTTCAAAATGTTTGAGACAATTGGAATTCACACATGATTTGTATCTCATACTTAAAACAAGCCATGTTCAAGGATACTCTAAAACCATGTACAATAAATTAAAATTTCACCTTATCTACATATTAATTGATCACTCAATAATTATGCATTCCATAGTTCTTCTTTTTCTGGCCATTAATTTCATTCTTTTGTACATGTACATGCATGTGCTCGGTTGGTTTCCATTTTTCTCCCCAACAACACCACCACCCCCCACCCCCACCCACCCAAAAAAAAGAAAAAAAGAAAATTATATCTAACATTAATTCTTTCCACTTCCAAGAGTGGCATACAGGCAGCAGAGACGAATTTATCAAAAGTAAATGAATGAGGCAGCCAAGAATCCGAGAGATGTTCATCCTTAGAACTAGAAAACGACACAAAATGCTCAAGTTAATGCAGTCCCACGTCGACACATTAGTCTCTCTCAATTTACGTTGTGTTTGAAATTATACATATATATATATATATATGCAAGTGATCCATGGCTTTCGCCATTTTGGCCGTTAATCCGGTGTCCCTAGATAAGCCAGTTTTCAATATGACATTTTATATTTTCGTACATTTTTCACAAAAATTTGTATTCAACGTACGTGTTTGATCGCTTGATTGTATATCCGTCAGACAATGTTCCTATCGAGTATAACAAGTATATTATGAAAACATGCGCATTCATTTTAGTCTTTAATATCATACTAAAAATTACACGCTTCTAATTTATTTTTAGAATTTTATTCTCTCTTACAATTGCTCGTCCCAATCTCAATCTTGACTCTCTCTTATGTCCAAAAATTGAGTTTCTGTGTGATTTGGCATTTTTCAATTATATATAACCATATGAAGAAAATTTTAAGGAAATGTGCCATACACAATTTTATTAAATCGATCACTAAATAATTCGTGATACATACTACAAAAAGAAGGGCAACAAAAAATCAAATTTCTTTCATTTCCTGGTACATCTTTTTTTTAATTAAAATGTTTAAAAACAAAGCTAATCAACATAACTTTGGCGCCCCTTCCCGTTGAGCTACTTTACAGGTGCTTCCTATGGAGCCGGCTACCTTTGATAAACTCTTTCTCATTTGGTGACACAGACATCTCTCATTTATAGATGAATGATTAGTCAAGTTAACTAATGAAAAAAATTAATATTATGGGTACAAACAATATTTAATGGTTGTAAATTTACATAGAAAATTGTAAGAAGTTGGATATAACAAAAAAAATTAAAATTAAAAATATATTGTTTTAATTAGGAGTATTTGAGCTTTTATCCCACTAAAATTTTGGAGTATTTAAGCTTTTGTCATACCTAAAACAAAACAGTTAGTGACAAAGTTATCCCATGTCCTAATCTTTTGTCAAATTACATATTTCCTCCTAAAGTTTCAATAAATTACATATTTTTAGCAAAAAATTAAAGATTGAAATATAATTTACCTAAATATTTTGTCCCACTTGATTTTGGTGGGCTAACTCTACCACTGCCTACACACATGCAAGCGCCTTCAACGCATTGACATTCACCACCCTAGTCACATTTGCAGTCACTATAGCAACAAATAAACTTTTCGAACACATTTTCAACTGCCATTACTTTTGAGAATTGCCAACCTGCAGATTAAATACGAATGGCTTAAAAAATCAGTCCAAATTATTGATCAGATATATAAGATATGGAAGTTAACGAATTAAACAAATAATAATATCGTCACTTCCCATGGGCAATAAACAAAGTGACCAACAAAACTTCATGACAAATGAACGATGAGTTTCCTTGATAAATTTTATGACATGAAATATGGATATGCAACAATGTTGTAAACTTGTTCGATTTTATAATAAATATATATTAGTACATGAATCAACAAATTCGATCCAAAAAGTCCTCATTACTAATTAATTGATGATACATGATCACGTTGAAAATGTTTATCTAAACTTAGTCATAATTTTTTAAAGGTAATTGAGGTGATTTTTCAGGACCATATTGAGTGTTTTACCTTCTTATTAGGATTCACAGTCGTATTGAAGATTGTAAAATCTCTATAAATGCAGACAACCTCAATAGAATAGCATCGTAGATAGAAACTTCCATTGTGTTGATATTATCACGAAGAGGGAAGCAGTCCGCTGTTTTGATATGGAGAAGTCAATCAAAATTGTTCTTATGCTCTCTTTCTTGCTTATTGCCCAAAGTAAAGTTCTCAACATCAATTTGTTTTCTATACAATTAGTTTTATCTTATATTTTTGTACGCATCGACTTTAATTATATATGTATGATAACTAAAGTGATGAAAATTGCATTCATGGCAGGCTTGCAGTCTTTCGCCGGATCCAAGGAAGAAGAACTTATCGGTCGCAATCGACTCTCGACGAAAAACCCAACGATTGAGTGCCAAATCGACGAGAATTGTTTGAAACCGGGACATTGTCCTGCTGGTACTAAAAGAGCTTATTGTATAGGGGGAACGTGCATTTGTGTGCCGCACTTCGTTTAATATACGATGAATCATTAAAATTGTTACTCTCCTCTTGTTCTGTTTTTCTTTTTCTTTTTAAATAGACATTACATGTTATTTTTTGTTGTTCCAACTGCACGAGTGAGGTGCAAAACAAAGAAAACAAACAAACGAAAATGAAATTAGTAATTTGTTAGCGACGCCAATGTAGAAGGGTTGAGGCGCGTAATCGATATCTTTAAGTGATTCAAACTCTTCTGCAAAGAATTATCTTTGGTACAATCTGCACAATTATTAGAAAATTTAACCAACTCTTCTGACACATTTTTCTTTTTTGCCAAAACTATATTTTGAGGGATTTGTATCAAATATAAAAACTCTAATTCTATATCTCATTCCCTTCGTAGGTATATAAGTAGGAAGATCTCTCTTTTAAAATGATAATTAGTTAAAACGGAAAGCTATAATATTGCTTAATCCATTTTTTCACAATACAAACCGCATATTATTATATAATAATGCTAAATGGATCATTCAATTAAATGTCAAAATGTTAATGAAAGAAAAGTTGAACGCATTTATTCATTAAAAAAAAAATTTTAATTCATCCTGAAAAACATATTGAACGAATATTAAAATGATAGTGATAAAATCATAAACTCTTGCTTTTGTTACCGAAGTAAAATGATAGTAAATTTTTAGTAAATCACTTACAAACTAAAATTAAGTTAAATTTCTCAAAAAAATAATATTTTATTAAAATGTTTCAACCCTTTATTGTAAAATTTCAACCATATCAAGTTATAAGTAATTCATAAATCCTAAACTTATATACAAATTACTTTTTTATAAAGTTTTCAGGACATAGAAGTTACATCATATGTAAGAAATTCACCAACCCCACATCCATTGCCAACAATATTAAAAATAATTATTTTTTTGTTAATGACTGCAAACTTATACTCCCTCTATTCTTGAAAATTAATTTGTTGTAAAGTCAATTTTTTTTTAAAAAAAAAAATTTTTAAACAAGTATCATTTTGCATAATTAGGTACAAAAAATTAATAATTTGAATTTTACCCTTCATTTCACTTTTTCCAAATTTCGGGATGGTTATTGCATTTTTTCATCCTTCCCAAAAGTTAAAAGTACCCTTGATTCTTTATTGAGTACACAGTAAAAACTCTTAATAATTCCATCCTCTTAATTTTACCTAACAACTGTTCGTAGAGTAATTTCTATTAGTACTAAAATAGATGTAAAAAAAATATTGATAACTAATGTAAATAAGTTGATAATAATTAGTCATGTGTATCCCCCAGGCACATTTATTACGTAATATTAACGTAGTTAATAATAATTACGAAAGTTCTTATAAATTAGAACCTTAACAGATATAGCACCACAGTTAACATTCATTGTGTTGATATTATGACCAACGGGAGCAATCGGCTACTCTAACATGGAGAAGTCAATCAAAATTGTTTTCCTATTCACTTTCTTACTTATTTCTCAGAATATAACTCTTAACATCAACTTAATTATTCTCTATAAAAATTTTATCTTCTTTTTTTTTATTGCATAAAGTTCAATTTTTTTACGATAGCTAAAGTGATAAAATGACATGTCAGGCTTGCAATCTTTCGCCGGACCCGAGGAAGAAGAGGTTCTTGGCCGCAGTAGGCTCTCGACAGAAAACCCACCGCCACCAAATTAAGAAGCGGTGCAAAACTGACGAGGATTGCCTGAAACCGGGATTTTGTAGTCCTTTGGCTACAACCGCTGTCTGCACCGGAGACGGAGAATGCCTTTGTATCGTTATCTAAACATGTGATGCACTGATTCGTATACTAAATGATACATAATTAAAGTTCTTACTCTTCTCTCTTGTTTCGCTCTTTTTTTTTTTTTTTTTTCAATACAACTTATGTTACATTTTCCAGAAGAAACATACATCATTAAAATTACACATTGCTTATAGAGTTTAGTCTGATAATTGAGAGCAACAAATTTCTTTTTCTCTAAAATATCGAAAAAGCACCTTTAAATATGTGTAAACAACGCCTTAAATGACCCAATTTGTACTAGTGCGGAGAAAGCAAATACGCCACATTACATTCACATGGATGGAATATGAAACCATACATTCAGACAAGGACAAGAGTCTGAATCCGCTGTCGAAGAAATCCTCTATATAGTATTGTTTCCGTTACCAATTGAGGGGTAAAAATGTAAATTTAAAGGGGACAATAATATAACGCATATATTTTATTGCATAGAAAAGTTTTGGTCTTCTCCAACGGAATCTTAAGTGGGTTTTTTTTTCCTCCTCGGATAATAAGTTAGTTTTCTTCACCTCTTACAACATGTGGGCCTTTTAAATTTCTCCTCTTTATTTGAGTGAAGGTTCGGTTTTCGAGTTTTCATCAAAAGACTAGTGACAACTTTGAAACCAAATACATTAGTAAGAAGTTTGTCTAACACCATAAATTTTCACGTTTATACTCTCGCAATATCGAAAGGCCCAAATATTGTAAAGGATTTTACATTTCAACCTTCTAATATCAATTGTAATACTCTATGGCATCGGGTCGGCCCAATAACATTTAAGTTCTATCATTATTAATCCACAATATTGAAAATAAGTTATGAGTTGCCCATAAATTTAAATTTTATACACAAATCATTTTCATTACAGCCTTTAAGTATACAAATAGAGACATTATATCAATATAATAAATGCCCGCCAATCTTATCATTAATTACAGAATCTCCTATAAATTAATTTATTTAAATGAGTACCTCTATCTCACGTAGGGGTGGCAAAAAAACTCACTAACTCAAAAACCGCCTAAACTCATTGGGTATTAACCCAATAAAACCTACTTTAAAAAATAATAGGTTGGGTGGGCTTAGGCTAAATATATAATGGGCGGATTTAGGATAGCTCATTGGGTACCCTAAAACCCGCCTATCATGGGTATCAAAAATACTCATCCACAATTACCCTTAAAAGTATTAAAAAAAAAAAAAAAACCAACAACTCACATACTTTAGTGTGCCTATTTTATTTTTTTCTTCAAACTTATTTTTTCTTTTTCTTTATTTTTCGTGTCCTACAATTACTTTACGTTTTTTTCCATTTATTTTTTTATAATATTTTAAAATTACCTACTTATAATACTAATTCAAAATTCATTCGGGTTTAGGGCCGGGCCAGGCCGGCCCAGTTCGGGCCCAGTTTTTGACCCATTTTGGGGCGGGTCCAGTTTCAGCCCGGGCCCAGTTTTGGGCCTCGGGATCTGTTTTTGCCCTCGGGCCCAATTTTGACCCGGGCCCAGTTTCGGGCCTTGGGCTCAATTTTGGTGTCGGGATATGCACGTGTTTACATAAATATAAAAAAAATTAAAAATTGTGTTTCGACAAAAAAATTACATACAATTAAATATAAAAGTATATAAAATTTAATATTTCAAATTTTAGAATATATTCAAAGAATTAAAATTAACTTTAAAAAAAATTAAAATGAAATTAAAAAAAAATTTAAAATTTTTTTATTAATAAACTATTAAATAAGCCTTACATTTTTGTATAATGGGTATTATGGGTACCCATGAGTACCCATAGCTACCCATTACCCATTTGAGTTAAAACCATTAATTGAGTGGATAATGAGTACCCATTACCCATTAACTTAACACCCATTTAATACCCGCCCAATACCCACCCAATCCGCCCGTTTGACACCCCTAATCTCACGTTTTTGTGTGCATAAACTTTAGTTATGTATGAGAATTTCTTTTCTTTTGAGCAAATTATGTATGATAATCACTAAAGTGATTAAAGTGGAATGTATGGCAGCCTTGCAATCTTTTACCATATCAAAATGAATGAAATTTGAATTTTACCTTTCATTTTACATATTTCAAATTTGGTGATAATAACTGCGTTTTTATTTAATTTTTTTTTCCCAAAAGTTAAAATGAACCTTAAGTCTTCATCATGTACACAATAAAACTAAATAAATCCATCCTATTACTTTCACCTAACAATGTTTTTAGTAGAATAATTGCTATTGGTACTCAATAGATTTTTTCCCAAAAGTTAAAATGAACCTTAAGTCTTCATCATGTACACAATAAAACTAAATAAATCCATCCTATTACTTTCACCTAACAATGTTTTTAGTAGAATAATTGCTATTGGTACTCAATAGAGAGACAAGTATATACAGAAAAAAAGAAAGAAGAATATTTAAGGGTAATTTAGTCAATTTAATTATTTCTTTTATTAGTGTGTATCCCCACCATCGTCACTTGTTTGAAAAACGGGTGACGTACATATTGAATGAGTAACTACCCACATTTATTATTCAATTTTAACGTACTTATTAATAAATAATAAATTTTTTTATAAATTCAGACAATCTCTATAGTATAGCATCTATTGTGTTGGTATTTTCGTCTACAGAAGCAATCAAAAAATTGTGTATGATAGCTACTTCGACATGGAGAAGTCAATCAAAATTGTTTTCATCGTTACTTTCTTGCTTATTGCCCAAAGTACAACTTTCAACATATATTTTTCTTTATACAAGTTTTATCTTCCAATTTGTGTACGTATATATAGATTTGAATTATGTAGCATAATAACTAAACGGATGAAAATGGCATAACAGGCTTGCAGTCTTCCATAGGACCGAAGGGAGAAGAGCTTATCGGGTACAATCGGCTCTTGATAGAAGACCCGAATCAGCCGATGAAATGCGAAACCGATGAGGATTGCAAATCGAAATATTGCCCTCCTCCTACTTATCCTCAATGCTTTGAGACAAATTGCTGGTGTGTATGTTGCGAACGAGAAAAATGATGTATCATGTACTCCCTTTACTAAATGATGAATCGTTAAAGTTATTATTCATCTGTTGTTCTGCTTTATTATTTTTATTATTATTAAAAACTACACGTTGATTAAAAAATATGATTTAATAAATTGAGATATATATATATATATATATATATGACACAAACATAAGCAATAAAATAAAATTAAATATGAGATGGATAATCTCTTCATTAAATGTAATTAGTTGGTAAGACTCATTTTCCTTAAAATAAGAGTGCCTACTATTTCTCTTTCTTACTTATTTCTTGTCCTTCTCTTTCCTCCAACTTTTTTTTTTTTTTTTCTTTTTGGCGGTATATATTTCCTCTTTCCTCTAACTTCTGATTTACCTTTACTATTTCTTCCGAAAATACTGCCAACCTTCATTTGGTCCTTCCTTATTTCATATTGCCTCAATTTTTCCTAATCGTTTTTTGAAAGTGTCTCATTTTTTATATTTCATAACGAAGGAAAAATAATGAGCTAGGCGGGCTTGGGCTAAATATGTAATGGGCGAGTTTAGAGTAGCCCATTAGGTACCTAAAACCCGCCCATCATTGGTACCAAAAATACCCATCCAAAACTACCCTTAAAAATATAAACAAAAACCCACCAACTCACCTATTTTAGTGGGCCTATTTTATTTTTTTTCTTCAAACTTATATTTTCTTTTTCTTTATTTTTCGTGTCCTACAATTACTTTACGTTTTTTTTCCCATTTATTCTTTTATAATATTTTTAAATTCCACTTATAAATACTAATTCAAAATTCGTTCGGGCTCGGGTTTCGAGTTGAGTTTGGGTTCGGGCTGGGCCAAGCTGGGCCTGGCCGGTTCAGTTCAAGCCCAGTTCTAGGCTGGTTTTGGGCCGGGTGCGGGCCTTGGTCGGGGTCCGGGCATGCACGAGATTTATATAAATATAAAAAAATTAAAAATTGTGTTTTGACAAAAAAAACTACATACGATTAAATATAAAAGTATACAATATATAATATTTCAAATTTTAGAATAGATTCAAAGAATTAAAATCCACTTCAAAAAAAAAAGGAATTAAAATGAAATTAAAAAATTTTGAAAAAAATTTATTAATAAATCATTAAATAAGCCTTACATTTTTGTATAATGGGTATTATGGGGGGTACCCATAACTACCCATACCCATTTGAATTAAGAAAATTAATTGAATGAGTAATGGGTACCCATTACCCATTAACTTAATACTCATTTAATACCCGCCCATTTGACATCCCTATCCACTATCAAACTTGTTTGAAAAAGGGTGGCAATACATTTTAGATCATTAACTACCCGCATTTATTATTCAGTTTTACCATAATTAATAACAATAACAAAATTTTCTATAAATTCAGACAATCTCAGTAGAATAGCATCATAGTAGCATCCATTGTGTTGATATTTTCACCAACCGAAAGCAAATCAAAATTGTTTTTGATAGCCATGGAGAAGTCCATCAAAACTGTTTTCATCATCACTTTCTTGCTTATTGCCCAAAGTATATTTAATTATTATTTATACAAGTTATATTTATCTTCAACTTTGATACGGATATATAGATTTTAACTGAAATGTCGTAAATAATATGACAGGCATGCAATCTTCGGCAAAGCCAAAGAAAGAAGAGCTTATCGGGCGCAATCGGCTGTCGGTAGCAGACCCGGTGCCTTGCCAAACTGACGAGGATTGCAAGTCGGAAGATTGTATTCCTCCTTCTCATCCCAGTTGCTTCCAGGGAAAATTTTGCCAGTGTGTAACATGAGCGAACTAAATAAATGATGTTCTCCGTTTATTATTATTTGTTTAAACATCATGTTACATTATCGAATAAAAAGAATCTATCGCTTTCTGCCCTTAATTTCTTATATAATTATATTTTTTTCTTTCTCGGATTAGACCTCTAATTATCTCTCGCAACTCCGATCCGCACCTCTTGATAGCGGGCATGGGACCGCGGCCGCACATTGCCGGCCGACATGGTAAACGATGTGACCACCTGCGCTGGTGCCCATTTAAAGCAACTGCAACACTTCCTCGCAATCGTAGGCCGCCCGGAATCTTTCACCCACATAATCCCCAAATTAGCTAATTACCTACAGCTTTTTCACATGGCCAATTGGGGATTTTCACTTACTTTCGGGCCCAAGTACCCTTTGATTAAACGTACAAAATTTGGAGTTTTTTTTTTTTGAAATTTTAAATTTGGAGCTTTTTTGGTTAGAGGTCCGCTGTTACAGGTAGTATGGATTTGTGGAAGAAAAGACGACGGCAATTGCTAGGTTTGATTTGTGAATTGAGTTCGGGTTTTTGTGTGTGTGTGTGTGTGTGTGTGTCTGTGTGGTATCCAAATATGAGTAAGCTATTGGATTTGACCCAATTGTAAAAAGAGGCCCATTTAGTAATAAAAAGATAAAGTTGGCCGAGTCCCAATATGTCACCGGATTCCACATAATGTAACAAAATGACTCGTAAAATATCTAAAAACGATAAGATAGAAATAAATGAACAGCAAGACTTAAGCAATAATAAAATGACAAGAACTATGAAAATGTTATCAAGGTGAGAAATTAATCAGGTGTTAAAGTCACCGAAACCGATAAGCATGGGTCAAGGCAGGTTTAAATCTATAGTAATTATTATAGCTAAAAACATGGAGTCCAGGCCGTAATTGGGGAAGCATTAAAGCTAAGTCTTGTCAAAAGAAGTAAATGATCATTAGTCGGGTTCAGTGGGTTACAGGGACAAGTCATTAGCCGGTACCAACGGATTACCAGGAATAATAAAAGTAATATGCCAACACCGGATAAAATGAACTAGACAACTAATCTTGAAACGGGTCCCAGGGGTTATGCCAATCGAGTCAACATAATAAGAGTAAATTAGTTAATTTAATTATTTATTTAATTAGTGTATATCCCCACAATCAACACTTGTTCAAAAACGGGCGAGGTACATTTCCTGTTCTTTAGGGAGTTCTGAAAACAGGTCTCAGAACCTGTTCTCAGTTCAACTGGGTCTCTACCCATTTTTAAGAAACAAAGTTCTGAGAACTGGGTTGTAACCCAGTTCTCAACCCAAGGTAAAGAACATGGGGTTCAACCCAATATTTTTTTCATTACATTTTTTCAAAATTTTTACTTTTATTAGCAGATAAAACCCCAATATTTCATTTTTTACATATTCAACCAAAAACTATTTTTTACATTATAATAATATTTCAGCCCATAGTAATTGTTCTTAATGTTAATGATATATTTAAGTTTACACAATATTTTTAGTTTAAGATAATTTAATATTTAATTTTTCCTATTTAATTTTTTTTTTAAAATTAGTTGGGGCTGTTATTTAAGAAACAAAAAATAGCAGGGGCCTATTAATAAAAACTTTGATGAACAATGTCGGTGACACTGTTCATCTTCTTCCCCAACCTTTTTTTTTTCCTTTCCGTTTTTTTTCCTTCCCTTTTTTTTCTCTCTTCTTTCTTCTTCCTCCCTTCTTCCCCGATTCCGGTGGATCTGCAAATTGCTGAACCAAATTTCAGCAATTTGTAGAACCTTGGTTCAGCAATTGTTGCTGAACCAAAAAAAAAAAAAAAAAAAAAAGCTGCGAAGGGAAAAAAAAATGGCAACTATTCGGCGTGAATCGAAGGGAGGAGGTCGAAAGATTCCGCGAAGGAAGAAAATGACGGACGCGGGGGAGATGACAACCGGGAAGGAAGAGGACGACCGGGAAGGAAGATGACCGGGGTCGAAGGAGGAAGAAGAAAGAAGAGGGGAAAGAAACGAGTTTGTTTTTTTTGGTCTCAACCCAAAAACTGAGACCCGGGTTTGAGTCTTCTTGTGCAAAACATGAGGCTCAACACACTTTGGGAAAATTTTGGGTCTCAACCCCAAAAATTGGCCAGAACCGGTTCTCAGACCGGCGTAAAGAACAGGCCCTTTAAATGACTAACTACCCACATTTATTATTCAGTTTTAACGTAATTAATAATAATAATAAAATTTACTATAAATTCATACAATCTCAATAGTATAGCATCATAGTAACATCCATTGTGTTGATATTTTCACCAACGTAAGCAATCAAAATTGTATACGATAGCTATTTCGATATGGGGAAGTCAATCAAAATTGTTTTCATTTTCACTTTCTTGCTTGTTGCCCAAAGTATAACTTTCAACATATATTTTTCCTTATACAAGTTTTATCTTCAATTTTTGTGCGCATATATAGATTTTAATTATGTATGAGAACTAAAGTGATGAAAATAACATGACAGGCTTGCAGTCTTCAATAGAACCGAAGGAGCAAGAATCGGGTGTCGACAGAAAACCCGATAGAGGAGAAGAAATGCAACACTGAAGAGGATTGCCAGACCGAAAAGTGTCCTCCTCGTTTTACTCCTCGTTGCATAGGCGGAAATTGCTTCTGTATTCATTAAAGTAATGTACTCCGTTTACTAAAAGATGAATCATTAATAATAATAATAATATATAAAAAATTTAAAAAAAAGAATCATTAAAATACCATTCTTCTTTTCTTTTTTTTCCCCCTTTTTCCTTTTTATAAACATTATGCTAAATTATCTAGAAGAATCCATCGCCAATATTAATTACACGTTGATTGGAAAATCTGATTTCATAATCAATAAATATATTAAATAATTATATATATAACGAATTAACTTATTTTCCATTCGAAAATATTCTTTAAAAAACAATGACATTTATTTTACAGAAAAAATTAATATATTGATAATTGTATTCAATAAATAGTCTAATTAACCCATTAAAAATAAACGAAACATTAATATATATATATATATATATATATACTAGAGTTTAGAAACAGAACTTTAACATGGAGTTGATTAGCCATTTCGAAAATTACACACAATTCTTATCATTATGCTTACTACTTTTAGCCTAAAACTTAAAGGAACTTGAAAATCTTCCCATCTGAATGAAACCAGAACCATTTTGGAGTTTGTGTTAAGCAATTTAATTGAATAGCAACACTACTTTGGTGTCTAAAGATTAGAGCTTTTCCGACTCAACTCACGCCTGCTCTTCCTCAGTTGTCTACCTGTCAATGAGGCCAAAGTTCAGGAAAACACATGGTAATATGATGTCAATATTGTACAAGGGCTTCTGTTTCTTGTCCAATTTTCAAGTAGCTCTACTAATATCAGCATTTTCTTCTTTCCAATCAGTTCAATATTTAGTGAGCTTGTTTGAACAATGATTTGTGCCGCAGATGCTGAAGCTTGCATAGAATTACGTGAGGATCTTGATATAAAAGTTGATGATCTCTAGTCAGCAATCCAGAAACGAGAAAATTGACAGACTGCCTGCTTTACGTAAGTTTGTCTCCTAAACATATTTCTGTATGAAATTACGATGAGGTAGCATTTTGTACAATGTATCTTGGGTAACTGGTATTTACAAACACTATTTATGGCACAGGGATGGGATTCACCTATCTGCAGAAGGGAGTAATAAAGTGGTGGTAGAGATACTGAACTTTTTAAAGGAAGCAGAATGGAAGCCATGTCTACATTGGAAATCCATGCCTACAGAATTTGCAGAGAACTCCCCATATGCCCTCGTGGCTTTTGATTGGAAATCCATCTGAGAAATACAATGGGACTAGATTGACAAGGTTATTATTACACGTACTTATGTATTTCTGAGTGCTTTATTTCACAATGCAATAGTTGTAATGTTAAACTACCTGTTTCTTATGCTTTTCTTTTAACTTGTATCTGTTTTATATTTTGTTTTCTGCAGTCCTCTGGTTTATTCTCTGTAAGTCTTAATCTTGAGTTTGGAATAGAAGGAAACAAAGGAAAATATGCTATAAAACTAAACACTATATGATGATGAGTTTCTGAGTGTTGTCGTGTATTCTCACTTATTCAGTTATTATTTCATGTTTCTCCAAAAACCATGCTTTTATACTATGACCTTTATTTCAGTGGAATGATAATATAATCTTAATAAGAAATGTGATACTGATCTTTATAGTAGCATATATCAACAATTTGCATTTGCCACTAATCTTGGGTACATCAATGTTTTGGTTTATAATATGAAATTTACATTTGATTCTTCATTATTACTTTTCCAGGGATAAATTAAGGATTGGGAAAGGGAAAGAGGGATGCTGCAAGTGGTGAAGAGTAGACTTGAAATGGAGCTTGTTTTTCTTTTATTAGAAGGTGGTGAAGGGATGCTAAATTGCTTCTTTGAAATGAAGCAATCAAGTAAAGGAATGCAAAGGCATGCTTTTATCTAGGAAGCAACCATCTTCTCCGTCTCTCTCTTTTCCCTTCTTCTCCGTCTTCTCTCCTTCTCCTTCTGTGTCTTCCTTTCTCCCCCATCTTCCATTGATGGATGATGGGGGAGGTTATGAATTAATAAAGCTCTCCTTTTGGAGAGTCTTTTGCCCTCTCCTCGTTGAGAGCTTTCGTTCTCTCTATTTTAGAGAGTTTTGCCCTCTCCTTTTGGGAGAATTTTGCCCTCTCCTTTTGGGAGAGTTTTGTTCTCTCCTTTTCGGAGAGTTTTGTGTTTTTCACTTATTTTTGAAGTCTTTAACTTCAGATCTGCGGGTTGAAGTTCTTGATGAAGAAGATGGTGAAAATAAAGCCGGCTGTGGTTGGCTTTGTTTGCTTTGCCATGGGTCAAATCTGGAGCTATATGAGAATTTAGTAGCAGCCCAGTACCTCTAGTTTGAAGATCTGCTCAGCTATTTGTAATTCTGCTGCTCTTTGCTTAGCTATAGGCTAGATCTGCAGTTTGTAGATTTGATTTTCATTTCTACTTTGTTTCTAGATTGGAGATCTGATTTTCAGATTTACTTTATATCTAGATTGTATTGCTTGGCTCATGGTATTTTTTCAAAATGCCGATGTACGATATTTCCAGCCTTTTAATTTACTGTATTTTTTTTGTTTCAAAAAAAAAAAAAAAAAAAGTAAAGGAATGCAATCAAATAAAGTGTAGAAATACAATCAATCAAGTAAAGTCTAAAAATCCAAACGCCTGAGCATGTAGAAAAGAAATGCAATCAACTAAAATGAGAAATACAGCAAGCATAAGGAAATGAATGACAAATCACATTCCTAATTTGGCCAGTACTTCACGTGCAGCAGCATCTGGGCCAGGCCTATCAGTAATGCTATAGCGGAGCTGCAATTCAAAGCCCAAAGAAATATGAATCAATAGACACTTTATTAAAATCAGTAATGCTATATTTTAATTTTTGTTTTTTAACTAATAGTTTACTGTCTTTATTATATTTTTTTTAATTTTTCTATTTTTTAGTATAAATTAAAAAAAATAATTTGAGTTCGAGCTCAAAAGCTTGCTCTACTACGAGCTCGAGCCTATTAAAATTTGGACGAGCCGAACTCGAGCCCGAATAATTAGGCTCGAGTTGGTTTTTATCAAGCTCAGCTTGATTAGGCCCAAATTCGGCCTTAGCTTGACTCGTTTACAACCCCATTTAGAATTGGCCACATGTAAATGTAATCCTTCGCATGCATCATCATCTGAGTCAGCCCTATTACTGATCTGATAGCATTTCGGAGCTGAAATTCAAGTCCCAAAAAATATGAATACGAATCCCAACCCAGAACAGAAATGAACCATATAACATAATCCATAATCACAACCCAATCAATAAATAATAAATTATATGACATGTAAAGATCAAATACGGTAAAAATACACAAGCAGCCAAGGAGAAGAAGAAATTATTTTTTTTAACAGGAGATGTAATCGAATTACCATGGTGAGTAAATGGTCAATACATAAGGATACTCATAGCCAAGGCAAAAGTGCCCACAATTTTCGAATGGGTTTAGGTGGTGTCCGCCATCGTGATAACAGAGTAAGCTAGGGTCAGCTCGCATAAGCTAACGAAGGAGATGATAAGGTACAACTTGAACCTCTCTTGGCTGCAATTCTCAAAGTAGAAGTAATGTTAAGGTAAACCAATGAAATGAACAAGCCAATTACATTCGTCGCTTTCGATAGGAATAAGAATTTTATCAATTGTTCCATGCGGATTGACCATATCTCTCCTATGCTATGTGTATTATTTTTCTTGCAAGTTTAATCATCATTTTTGTTGCATTTTGGTAGCCTAACGACAAGCCTATCACGCAACACAGAAGATTCTATTCATTTACAGTTATTTGAAGAGTGACTTTAAAATAAAAAAATTTTAAAAAAAAGTTATTTGAAGAGAAATTAATTCTTCTTTTTTTTCCATATATATACACGGCAATTGGGAGGGAATTAGGAGGGAGTTTATTGGGTGGGAAATTATTGGGTTGAGAATTACCCATCTAATTATAAGGTTGGGAGGGATTGGGATGGAATGGGATTTAAAATTCCCAAGTCCCATTGGGAACTTAATAATAGGGATCCCAATGAGATCCATTCAGGTTCCATTTTAATACCCATTAATTACCCAAATAAAATTAATTAAAAATTTTTACCACATTTTTGTGTCTCATTTTCTCTTCTTTTTTTTTCCTTTCTCATTTATGTTTTATGCTGTTATAACTAATAATTAATTAATATATACTTCATATATATATGTACTAGAAGTTGTATGCCGTGCAATGCCCGGCATTTTTCCAATAGTATTATTAGGTTATAATTTTTCTTTGACTTAAGTTTTAAAAGAATATGTAATAGCTTAGAATTTAATTGGTTAATTATACTTATGTTATGTATGTTATGTATATGACACATGTTATAATTTAATTGGGCCTGTTCTTTTTGTTTCGTTTTGAAAATAGTTTTGGTTTTAACAGTAAATTTAATATATTTTAATCATATTCCATCATTTTCAATACAACTTTTTACTATTTAGTATCTATTTTTTACATTTTCAATACACTTTTTACATTATAAAACTATTTTTCAAAACTTATTTTCAAAACCGTTTTCAAAACGTTCAAAAAGAACAGGCCCTAATGTACGTGTCTGCATTAGGTTAGATTCAAGAGAAGTATAGGAGTTAGAAATATTATTCCATCATATAAGCTTATATTGTTTTAACACACACAAGAAGAGATGAGTAAAATAATTAATTTTTAGAAATAAGATAAGTACAGTTGCGTATCTAATATAAAATCACTCGTTAAAGTATATGGATGGTTGTAGGTTGTCATTTTTTGGGCCAAAATTTAAAACAATTATATGATAGAATAATATTAACAAATATTTTATGGGGTGCGATGAACAATGCAAGAAGAAATTAAAGAAGTACAAGTATTTGTAGAGCACATAGCAAAGGAACAACAATTAAAATCATGAATGCCATTGGCCAATGGCTACCCCACATTTTCATAATTTTTCATCATTATTAGGTAGCTATTCGGTTTACCTGTTATTTAATTATAAGTTAAATTGGATAATAAATAATAAAGTGAAACAAAATTTGAGAAAATGAATAGTTTGAACACATAAATTATGAACCCCTCCTCTAGTGGACAAGATGATAAGTCATCTTAAATTATGAGGTTATAGGGTAGATAATTATATATGTTGCCAACATAGCATCCATGTGGCACATAATATAGGGTAGATATTAAATACTAATCTTATATATGTGGCAGCCACGTGGCACTCTCAAATCAAGCCTATGTTAGTTTCTATTATATAGGGTGGATATATCATATTCTAAAATACGTTTTTATACTCACTTAACGTATGAATGTAAGTTACAAGTTTTATGAGATTGTAACTCCTCCACTTCATTTCAATTCAAAAGCATTTGTACTCTCTCCAAATTCATCTGCTTTAAATCTGCATTAATTTTAAATCATGTAACTCCCGCATTTGAAAATATTAAATGAAAAAGGACTTACGAAATCTAATTTTAATAATTATATTTTAAAAATCATATTATAATTTTTAGCATTTATTTTGGGACAAAATCCCTTATAACCCGGCTCATTTATGAAAAAATTGGATTATTAATGATACAACCTCGTAAAGTCTCCTACAAAATCAGACATTTTCAAGAGAATTGTATTATAATAACATCGGATATTCGTGTTATCAACAGAAACCATATTATAGCTGTACATTTCTCTTTCAATGGAGAAATCAATCAAAATTTGTTTTCTGATCGGTCTCTTGCTCATTGTTCAAGGTACGTAGCTTGTCGCTTTATATTGACAATAATTCACCTCGTCCTATATATATCTATATATTTATTTACTTATACGGGCAAAAATTTTTTTTTTTTTGCGTTAGACCCCTTACATTTTTTTTTATTCTGGATACGGATTCAGGTTTCCAATCCCCGCAAGCACTGACAAAGAAGGAATTCAATGGTGTTGCTGATGCAGAACGCCCATATTGTCGAGAGGACGCAGATTGTAACTGGATGGAATGTGGTCTCTGTGAAGCGCCAGTTTGCGATTTTAATCAATTACCTAAACCTACCTGCGTTTGTAAAATAATTTGTAATCCAAATTGATGAGATAACCCCCAAGAATTAATAACTCAAATTTCAATGACCAATATGGCATTGGCTAATTATTTATTTCATAATTATCCATCAATATAAGTAAAATGCATCCATGTATATGAAAGGGGGAATTTTTGTATGTATCGCAGGCTGGTTTCTTCCATGTCAGGGGTTCGAAACCCACTTGAGATGGAAAAAATGTAATATGGGTGGGACTTAGTCGGTCCCAAATTCAAGAAAGAAAAAAAAAAAAAAAAAAACAGAACTCGCCCTTCTTTTTTTTTTCTTTTCTTTTTTCCTTCTTGATATATAACTTGTGAATATTGCGTGCTCAAATATAACCTAGTAATATAATTGCAGAAATAATTTTTGTAAGGGCGCGAATTCGAAACCCCATAGGAAAGGGGTTATACTATATTATTGTAAATAAGGAATGAGGTTACAAAGAATCTAATTTTTTTTAACATTAAAAAAGTGTCCGGAGATAATGGACTACCGGGCAAACCTGAGCAACATCTCAAGGCCCAAAAAATTTAAGGCTCGAAAATTGTAATAATACTTTTATATATTTGCTAAAGTTCACATTTTTTTTTTCTTTTGAATTTGGGGCCTACTGAGCAGCCACCCGTATTGCAATTTTTTCATCTGCGAAAACCAGCCTGCAATACTAACCGTTAGGCTACCCAAATTCACATTTATGTTTCAAGAAATTCTACATAAAAATTACAGATTTTTTAGGTGTCTTAATATTATAATACTAATTACTAATATTTATCTCACATACTTATTGAAGCCCACCACAAAGTTTAATAATTTGTTTTAAGGGCATAATATTATATTAACTCTCTATATATTTATCAATAACCACATGTTTAGTTAAACCTTACATAAAATTTACTTATTTATTCATCAAATCTAATTAGAATAATTTACCATGATATATATATATTTTTTTTTTATTGAAATCCCGTGCATTTTGAAATAACAAAAGATAGTTCATGGATTTCTCTCCCTTCTCACAATATTTTATCGCTTAAAATATGTTTTAAAACATAAACCACGAAATGAAAATGTTTAATTGTGACAATTAATTTTGTTTCCTTAAACAAATTTTCATGAACCCTCAGAACGTACGATCAAAGTAACATAATTTTTTATAAAACCTCAGAAATAGAGAAGCATTTAATATATAAGTGTTAACGTTTTATACAAAAAGTGTGGCCATGCCCAAACATCTCTATATTGCTTGCGTAGTATCATAAGCACATAATTTTACTCAATTCTTCTCAGATCTACGAACTGCGGTATCAAGCTGCTCCTCTGCCTCTAGATTTTCTGCTGAAAGTCGGTTGCGACCGATAAGCTCTTCTTCGTTGAGTCCTGTGGAAGATTGAAAATGTTCCAAAATGTATAAACTTAAATTAAAAAATGTAGAGAGTTTTTTTTTTTTTTTTTTTTTGTAAAATAAGTTGTCTAAATTTCTAATTATTAACTAATAGTATCCATTAAATTATCAAGAACTCAACACACAAACAAGAAAAAAACTAACAATATCGATCAACTTTCCTTTTTTCTAACCTTCTTCTGAAATGCATACACAAATTCCTTTGTAACAAATCTGATATTTCTTGGGACAACCAGGCGAATGACAATCACTAGGAATTTTGCACTTTTGAACCGCTGCTTCTATTGAGAATGACCAATCTGTACGAGTACATACATACATATACACATATTAAAAGTTTTTTTTAAAAAAATGTATTTATAAAAAAAAGGGCAAATTTTACAAGAAACTAACACGATGTGAAGAGCATGAGAATGACCACACAAATCAAACTCTTGGATACGTTCCACATTTTTTAGGACAAAAAAAAAACAAAGTTTATCTGATTTGGGCAAATTATAACCTGGAAATTATCTGCTTTTGTTGGTTTGAAACATATAACCTGGAGTATTTATAGAGAGAGTTTGAGAAATAAGAATGAATTTTATTATCTCCTTTGTCTGATCCAGCATTAATGGTATTATTAATTAACTTTTTCGTATGGGTTTAATTAATTTCTTTCATATATGGGTCGTTTCTATATATTAATTGGGTATTAATGTATTAATATTTGGCTCCACATTATCCTCGTTAGATATAACAAATTAACTCACGTTTAAAATGATTTTCTTGTGTTTTGAGTAACGTGGGTTTCAAAAAAATTAAACATTTTTATCGTGAATTTTATTTGATTTTCCTTTAATTTTGGGCTTTTACAATACATCCTAACAAGTAATTATATGTAAATATATATATATATAGATACACTTCCTTTTATACAATTAAAATTTTAAAAAATGTAATGTTTAAGCACGTCTTATTGTTTAAATATTATCAAGATCTAGATTTCTAGATAATGTGGAGGTGAGAAAAGAAGGCCGTGAGGGGGTACGTAGCATCAAATGATTCAACGGTAGTAATGGGATACTTTTAATACTGAGGTCATGGGTTTGAACCTTGAGAACACAACAGTTAGACTAAAAAAAATGAATTATGTTTAGATATTGTATATTTTAATAGTTGATTAGTTGTATACTCATATAAATTTAATTTTTTTATTGAAACCTTTTAACTTTTATCCTGATATATGTATGAATCATGTATAAGAGTTATGCTAGTATTCTATTTTTTTTTTTTTCCAAAGTGATTAGTATTTCATAATTTTAGAAAGATTTTAAATGTGATAAAAATGTTAAAGAAGATAAAAGACTGAATCAAAATAAAAAAATATTTCCTAAATTTATTTTATTTGTAAAACAAATTTGAGCTGGAAAAAAAAAAAGAAAAACCAAAAAAAAACCGGAACCGAAAGCTCCGATTCATAAATCCGCCCAAAATCTGTTCCAAAACAGTCGATTCCAATTCCAATTCCAATTCCATCCCTTCTTGAAATCGAAAGTGACCATTCGTAAACCATGGTCATGCCTAAGTAATCAATTGGGTCTGTTTACTTTGTGACCAAATTGAAAAAAATTAATTTATTTTAGATCATGAATTTTTTGAAAAATTTATTTTGGGGATTTGTGTGGAAAAAAGAAGAAAAAAAGTAATGATTATGTTATTTTTTTGAAATTATGTGAGTTAGATTCTAGGTAAAATTTTAAATATTAAATTTACGAATTTGTTTGGGAGGAAACTAATATTTTTCCTAGAATGATAACAAAATAAGTATTCAAACAATAATAAATTGCATAATTCTTTTATTCTATTGATTTCAATCTGTTGAGGGATTTCCCGTTTAACATTCTCATTCTCTTTGCATTGGCGGAGATGAATATTTTCGTAATAGACACAGTATGGGCAACCCCTACATAAATAAAAATATATATTCTCGTAACAAACATAATCAGCGACACTTGTTTGAAAACGAATGAAATACATATTTAATGAGTAACTACTTCACATTTATTATTTAGTGTTGAAAATGGGTGAAGTACATTAAATGGCTAACTATACCTTGCATTTCTTGTTTAATTAGTATAAAATAAATTATTAATAATAATCAAACTTCCTATAAATTTAGACAATCTCAGTAGAGTAGCAATACAGAAGCATTCACTTTGTTGATTTGTGATATCACAAACGGAAACAGTTAGCTACTTCGCCATGGAGAAGTCAATCAAAATTATTTTCATGCTCACTTTCTTACTTATTGCTCAAAGTATTATTATCAACATCTAATTCTTCTATACACAAGTCTTTATATCTTTTGTTTCTTTCGCGAATAAATTTTAATTTTGTATAATAACTAAAGTGATGAAAATGTCAGCCTTGCAGTCTTCCGTCGGACAGAAGGAAAAAGAGATTATCAGTTGCAATTGGCTCTCAACAGAAAATCTAGAAAAGGATAAGCCCTGCAAAACTGACGACGATTGCAAGAAACCGGGAATTTGCCCTCCCGATAAATATGCAGAATGTATAAAGGGAAAATGCGTATGTTTGTGCTAGAACTAAAAAAGGGAGTACTAAATTATGAATTTATGAATAATTAAAGTTACTAATCCTCTCTTGTTTTGCTTTTTCTTTTTTTCCTTTTCTTGTTTAAAACCACTATATTACATTATCTAGAAAAAAATATGTCGTCATTAACAATTAGAAGTTGATTAAAAATTATAATTTGATAATCGAATAATATAGATATATTGAATTTATGATTATTTTTAAAAACACGAAAGAAAAAATAAACACACATGAATAATATTGCAAAGTTGAATCCAATTTCAACTTAAATTTAAATCAATATATGTGAGTTTTTGTTTCACTTCATTTTTTTTTCCCCATTGTCTGTGGAGTGCATGTATAGGATTCCTTGAAATTAATGGAGGATTCATGATACTAACCGATTAATTAAGTACAATATGACAATCGATATAGCAATCTTTCTTCCATTTTTTTTTTTTTTATAATTCTTTTTCGTTTTTTGGTTGAAAATGGACTCTCTTTGTGATAAAACTTGTGACTGCTATTAGGTGTCTGATCGGACGAAATTTTGCAAGGGCACGAGTTCAAAACATCAGTCGGATGAGTTATACCAAATTGCTGTAAATTGGGAGTGAGGTCCACTAAAGGTCTTAAGTTTCAAGGAAAAGAGAGAGGGAAAAATAAATAAATAAATAAATAAGCCCTTATGCATGTTATTCATTAAAGGTATATCATCACGCAAAATTAACTATAATAATACTTTTATATATTTGTAAAATTAACTTATTTAATGAAATTTCACACAAAATTTGCAGATTTATTTTACACGCTATTATTATAATATAGTTATCATGGCTTACATTAGTTAATAAAACCTAATACAAAGTTTAATAATTTATTTTGAGAACACAATATTATCATATTAGTTCCTTTTATATATTTATCGAGACGCACATGTTTAATAAAATCCTAAAGCAATTAAAATATAAAAAAGAAAGTTTTCTTAAACACAAAAAAATCTTAAACCAATTTTATCAATTTATTCTAGGGACCTAATATTATGATACTAGCTTTAAATATTTATTCCTTTAAAAGCGTTATTGAGTGAGGAAAAAAAACAATTCATGCTTTATCGATTTTTAAATGGGTTAATTAAACTTAAAAAATAATTATTGTGGGTGAGTTAAATATTTCTTTTCCAGCAGTCTCACAGTTTCGAAATAAGACTATAGTTTTGTAACTATCCCTTCAAGAATCAGTGACGATTTATACCTTGTAGAAATCATGAACAATTTATTCATGGTTTTTTAATTATTAATTATGTTTATAAATTGTATATTTTAATAGTTGATGGTTTGTATATTTTTATATATTTAGTTTTTCATTTAAACATTTTAACTTTTATAGTTGGTAATTATAGTTTTAATTTAATCAATCACTTGTATGTATGTATGAATCATTTATAAGAGTTATTCTAGCGTCCTATTTTTTTTAAAAAAAAACATTTGTTAGTATTTAATAATGGTGGAATTAAAGATTTTAAAGGTGATAGAAATGTTAAAAAAGATAAAATGCTTAATCAAAATTAAAACAAATTTTCAAACTTATATTTTATTTGTAAAACAAATTCGAACTGGCAAAAAAGAAAAAATCAACGAAAACCATAATTGAAACCTCCGGTTCATAAATCGGCCTGAAACTGTACCCAACGCCCAGTTCAAATTCCAGTTCCATCAATCAATGTTCAAACATAAAAAAATTGCATAGTTCTTTATTCTCTTGATTTCAATCTATTAATAAATTGCATAGTTCTTTATTCTCTTGATTTCAATCTATTAAGGGATATTTCGTTTGACATTCTCACTCTCATTGTATGGGAGGATACAAATTTTCTCGTAACAAACAGTATGGGCAACCTCTTCATAAAAAATAAAAAGAATTCTCATAACAAATAAAATCAGCGACACCTGTTTAAAACGGATGAAATACATATTAAATGACTTAACTATTTCACATTTATTATTTACTGTTGAAAATAGCTGAAGTACATGCTAGCTCACTAACTACCTCACATTTATTATTTGACTAGTATAAAAAATTATTAATAATAATAATCAAACTTCCTATAAATTTAGACAATCTCAGTAGAGTAGCATCACAGAAGCATTCATTCACCGTGTTGGTATTATCATAAACAGGAAACAGTCAGCTACTTCGACATGGAGAAGTCAATCAAAATCATTTTCATGCTCACTTTCTTGCTTATCGCTCAAAGTACAACTCTCCACATCTAATTCTTCAATACACAAGTCTTTATATCTTTTTATTTCTTTCGTGAATAAATTTTAATTTTGTATAATAACTAAAAGTGATGAAAATTTCATGGCATGGCAGGTTTGCAGTCTTCCGTCGGACGGAAGGAAAAAGAGATTATCGGTTGTAATCGACTATCGACAGAAAATCTAGGAAAGGAGAAGAAGCAGTGCAAAACTGTTGAGGATTGCAGGAAACCGGGACTGTGCCCTCCTGATACAGTATATATAGAATGTATACACGGGGAATGCGTATGTCTGTGCTAGAACTAAAAAAGTGATTACTAAATTATGAATTTATGAATAATTACAGTTACTAATCCTCTCTTTGTTTTGCCTTTTCTTTTTCCCTTTCTTGTTTAAAACAACTATACTATTACATTATCTAGAAGAATATTATGTCGTCATTAACTATTAGACGTTGATTAAAAAATAAAATTTGATAATCGGTATATTAACTTTATAATAATTTTGAAAAAACACAATAAAAAAAATAGTGGATAATATATATTTTTTAAAATAGACATGCAAAGTTGAATCCAATTTCAACTTAAATTTAAATCAATATATGTGAGTTTTTGTTTCTCTTAATTGCTTTATCTGAGGAGAGAGCATGTGTAGCATTCCTTGAAGATAATGGAGGATTCATGATGTTAACCGATGAATTGCGTACAATATGACATCACTCTTTCTTTCTTTTCTTTTTTTTTCTTTTTTTTTTTGTTGGAAATGGAGTCTTTTTGTGAATAAAACTTGTGACTGCAATTAGGCGTTCAGATCGAAGAACTTTTGCAAGGGCACGAGTTTGAAACATCATTCTGAAGAGGCATGCTAAGTTGTGGTAAATTTGGGATGAGATCCACTAGAGATCTTAAGTTTCAGGGAAAAGGAAAAAAACAAAACACAAAAAAGAAAAGAAACGCTTATAAATGTTATTGATTAATGCAGTATGTCATTAACAGGGTTCACGAGCAACCCTTGGCAACAGCTCAAGACCCAAAATTTTAAGACTCTAAACTATAATAATACTTTTAATATTTGTTAAAATTCACTTGTTTAATGAAATTTTGCCCAAAATTTGTAGATTTATTTTAGACACTGTTATTATAATAATAATTATCAAGACTTACATTACATAGTTAATAAAACCTTATACAAAGTTTAATAATTTATTTTGAGAACACAATATTATAATATTAGTTTTTTTATATATTTATTGAGACGCACATGTTTAATAAAATCCTAAACTAATTAAAAAAAACAAAAATCTTTTAGATTTTTGTGATTTAAGAAATCAAAAAATCCTAAACAAATCTTATTAATTTTTTCTGGGGACCTAATTATAATACTAACTTCATATATTTTTATTATTCTTTTGATGCGTTATTGAGTGGGAAAAAAAGACAATTCACGCTTTATTTGATTTTGAAATGGTTAATTAAACTTAATAAATAGTATATTGGGTGAGTTAAATATTTTTTTTTCCAGTGATCTCATGCTTTCAAGCTAAGACTGTAAGTTTGTAACTATCCCTTCAATAATCGGTTGGTTTATACCTAGTAGAAATCGTGAACAATTTATTCATGATTTTTTTTAACTATTAATTATGCTTATAAATTGTATATTTTTATAAATTCAGTTTTTTATTCAAACCTTTTAACTTTTATAGTTGGTAATGATAGCTTAATTTAATCAATCACTTGTGTGTGTATATATATATATATATATATGAACATTTATAAGAGTCATTCTAGTTTCTAATTTTTTTGTCTTTCAAATTTGTCCCTATTTAATAATAGTGGAAAGATTTTAAATGTGATAAAAATATTAAAAAAGATAAAATGCTGAATCAAAATTTTAAAAAAATTTCAAACTTAAATTTATTGTAAAACAAATTCAAAATGGAAGAAAAAAAAAAAACTGACGAAAACCATAACCGAAACCTCTGGTTCATAAATGGGCCAGAAACTGTTCCCAACGCCCAGTTCCAATTCCGGTTTCATCAATTAATGTTCAAACACTAATAAATTACATAGTTCTTTATTCTCTTGATTTCAGTCTATTGAGGGATTTTTCGTTTGATTTTCTCACTCTCATTGCAAGAGAGGATACAAATATTCTCGAAACAAACAATATGGGCAACCCTTCATAAAATATAAAAAGAATTCTCATAACAAATAAAATCAGCGACACCTGTTTGAAAACCGATGAAATATATAATGACTAACTACTTCAAATTTATTATTTATTGTTGAAAATAGGTGAAGTACATATCAAATTAATGACTAACTACCTCAAATTTATTATTTAATTAGTATAAAAAAATCATTAATAATAATGAAACTTCCTATAAATTTAGACAACCTCAATAGAGTAGCATCATAGAAGCATTCACTGGGTTGATATTATCACAAACGGAAACAACCAGCTACTTTGACATGGAGAAGTCGATCAAAATTGTTTTTGTGCTCACTTTCTTGCTCATTGCTCAAAGTACAACTCTCAGCATCAAATTCTTCTATACACAAATTCTTATATCTTTTTATTTCTTCTATGAATAGATTTTAATTTTATATGATAACTAAAGTGATGAAAATCTCGTGACATGACAGGCTTGCAGTCTTCCGTCGGACGGAAGGAAAAAGAGTTTATCGGTTGCAATCGGCTCTCGACAGAAAATCTAGGAAAGGAGAAGCAGTGCAAAACTGACGAGGATTGCAAGAAAGTATGCCCTCCTGACACATTAATTGCTCAATGTGTAGACCGGAAATGCGTCTGTAGGTGCTAGAACGCACTTTGTTTACTAAATTATGAATTTTTTATTTTTTTTTAAAATAAAATATATTACATTATCGAGAAGAATCCATCGTCATAACAATTAGACGTTGATTAAAAAATATAATTTCATAATCGACTTAAAGCATTATTTTGCAAATATCAAATCGATCAAGGTGGATTGGTTCCACATTTGACAATGGTAAACGTGAAAGTATAGCTCGATTTCATTTATGAGTAGAAATTTTGTTCCTTTGAATGCGTTATTGAGTGAGCAAAAAATACAACTAACTTTTTATTTGATTTTAAAATGGGTTAATTAAACTACTTAATAAATAGTTACCGTTAATGAGTTAAATATTTCTTTTCCAATGACCTCGTGATTTTGAACCAAGAGTGTAATTGTTTCCGAAGGCCGAGAACGGTTCACGCCAAAATTTGCCGTATTGCGATACGTATCGTAGGATCGTACGATTTTACGATCCCAAAATATCAAATCGATCACATTTTTTATTCTATTTAATCCTATAAAAATTTGCTAAAATGACTTAAATAAGATTAATTTTTATAATTTATCAATAATTTTATACTTGCACATTTTGTGTATGATCTTATGATCCTATGATTCGATCATATCGATACTGATCTTGCACCAAAATCGATCCTATGTAGGATCGTGATTTTGCAAACTATGTTCACGCCTTGTAAAAATCGTAAACAAGTGATTCATGAATAAAACTACATTTCACGTCTTTTCAAAAATTTCTTCTATTGAAAATGGACTCTTTTTGTGAGTAAAACGTGTGACTGCTATTAGATGTTTAGATCAGAAGAACTTTTGCAAGGGTACAAGTTTGAAACATCATTCGTGGAGTTATACCAAGTTGTTGTAAATTGGGATTGAGATCCACAAGAGGTCTTAAGTTTCAAGGATTAAGGGGAGGGAAAAAAAAAAAAAAAAGAGGCCCTTATGAATGTTATTCATTAATGGTATATATATCATCACGCTGGGTTCACGATCACAACCCAATGGCCAAAAATTTTAAAGCTCTAAAACTATAATAATACTTTTATATATCTGTTAAAATTCACTTGTTTAATCAAATTTTACACAAAATTTGCATATTTATTTTAAACGCTATTATTATAATACTAATTATCAAGGCTTACATAGTTAATAAAACCTTATACAAAGTTTAATAATTTATTTTGAGGACACAATATTATAATATTAGTTCTTTTTATATATTTATCGAGACGCATATGTTTGGTAAAATCCTAAACCAATAAAAAAAAAAGATCAGAAAATCCTAAAAAAAATTTATTTAATCTTTCTAGGGACATAATATTATAATACCAACTTTATATATATATATATATATATATATTATTCCTTTTGAATGCGTTAGAGTGGGAAGAAAAGACAATTCACAGTTTATTCAATTTTGAAATGGGTTAATTAAACTTAATAAATAGTTATTGTGGGTGATTAAATATTTGTTTTCCAGCAATCTCATAGTTTCAAGCTAAGACTTTAAGTTTCGGTTTATACCTTCCTTTCTCTATAATTGCTTTACATTTATCCTTTTGCAAGCTATAGCCTCTAGTAAAAATCGTGAACAATTTATTCATGATTTTTCTAATTATTAATTATTTTTATAAATTGTATATTTAATAGTTGATTGTTTGTATATTTTTATAAATTTAGTTTTTTATTCAAACTTTTTAACTTTTATAGCTGGTAATTATAGTTTTAATTTAATCAATCACTGGTAAATATATATATATGAATCATTTATAAGAGTTATTCTAGTGTTCTATTTTTTTTTCTTTCAAAATTTGTTAGTATTTAATAATAGTGAAAAGATTTTAAATGTGATAAAAATGATAACAAATAAAATGCTAAATCAAAATTAAAATAAATTTTCAAAATTATATTTTATTTGTAAAACAAATTCGAGCTGGAAAAAAAAACCGGCGAAACTATGACCGAAATCTCCGGTTGGCCTAAAACTATTCCCAATGCCCAGTTCCCAATTCCGGTTCCATCAATTGATGTTCAAACACTAATAAATTGCATAGTTCTTTATTCTCTTGATTTCAATCTATTGAGGGATTTTTCATTTGACATTCTCCCTGTCATTGCATTGGAGGATACAAATATTCTCCTAACAATCAGTATGGGCAACCTCTTCATAAAATATTAAAAAACATTCTCATAACAAATAAAATCGTTGACACCTTTTTAAAACGGATGAAATACATATTAAATGACTAATTACTTCACATTTATTATTTACTGTTGAAAACAATTGACACCTTTTTAAAACGGATGAAATACATATTAAATGACTAATTACTTCACATTTATTATTTACTGTTGACAACAGCTGAAGTACATATTAACTTACTAAATACCTCACATTTATTATTTGGCTAGTATAAAAAATTATTAATAATAATAATCAAACTTCCTATAAATTTAGACAACCTCAGTAGAGTAGCATCACAAAAGCATTCATTCACTGCGTTGATATTATCATAAACAGGAAACAGTCAGCTACTTCGACATGGAGAAGTCAATCAAAATCATTTTCATGCTCACTTTCTTGCTTATTGCTCAAAGTATAATTCTCAACATCTAATTCTTCAATACACAAGTCTTTATATCTTTTATTTCTTTCTTGAATAAATTTTAACTTTGCATAACAACTAAAGTGATGAAAATTTCATGGTATGGCAGGTTTGCAGTCTTCAGTCGGACGGAAGGAAAAAGAGATTATCGGTTGTAATCGACTCTCGACAGAAAATCTAGGAAAGGAGAAGAAGCAGTGCAAAACTGTCGAGGATTGCAAGAAACCGGGAATGTGCCCTCCTGATACAGTATATGCAGAATGTGTAGATGGGGAATGCGCCTGTATTACTAACTTATGAACATATGAACAATTAAAATTACTACGCCTCTCTTGTTTTTCTTTTTCTTTTCAATAAAATATATTCCATTATAGAAGAAAAAAAATCCGTCGTCATTAACAGTAAGACGTTGATTAAAAAATAATATAATTTGATAATTGACTTAAAGTTTTATTTTGTAAATATCAAAACATAAGTGTTGATATATCAATTAAGGTGGATTGGTTCCACATTTGATAATGGGAAACGTGAAAATGTAATTCTAATTTATGAGGTAAAATTTTTATTGCTTTGAATGCGTTATTGAGTGAGAAAAAAAAAATACAATTCACGTTTTATTCGATTTTGAAATGGGTTAATCAAACTTAATAAATAGTTACCGTGAATGAGTTAAATGTTTCTTTTTCAATGGCCTCGTGATTCCGAACTAAGAGTGTAATTGTTTCCAAGGGCCGAGAACGGGTCACGCCTTGTAAAAATCGTAAACAAGTGATTCATGGTTTTTAAAATTTTTAAAAAAAAAGTTATGAATTATGTTTTAATAGTTGATTATTTATATACTTTTTTTAACTTTAGTTTTCTATTGAAAAACTTTTTAACTTTTATAGTTGGTAATTATAGTTTTGATTTAATCAATCACCTTGTAAATATGTATGGATCATCATTTAATAATAGTTATTCTAATGTTCTCTTTCTGTCTGTTTTTTAAACTTATTAGTACTTAATAATAATAGTGGAAAGATTGTAAATCTGATAAAAATTGTTTAAAAAGATATAAAATATTGAATCAAAATTAAAACAAATGTTCTTGAAAATCAGAAAATTCGGGAACCGTGACCATTGTTTTCGGATGGTGAAGAACGTAGAGTTTTATGGAAATGGTGGGTTTTTATAATGCTTCGGTAAGAAGGTTTTTTTTTTTTATATATTTTTTATTTTTGAATTACATGAAGTTAATTAATATAGAGGGATAAAAATGAACACTCTTTATCTGCTTTCTAACTTCTCTCTTTTATTTTCATGTTTATTGGCTTTAGTTAATTCATGTTCTACGTTTTTTATGTTAATTAATTAGTGGGTAAGATTACGGTCCGTTACAAAATCTTATTTAATAATCGCATTGGATGCGTTGATTTTGGTAATGTATTCAAGCCCATGATAAATACGATATTGAACCTTAATTAATATTTGTAGAACATGCATTCAGCCAATAACTAAATATAACATTATTAATTATGAAAATTTGTAATAAATGCGAACAATCTGAAAATGTAATTCCTCGTAAATTGACAGAATTGGATTACATATATTTTTTCTACTACAATGTAAAATTTATCAAAGGTTCTTTAACAAAATTTTATATTTTGTAATATTGATGGAAGATAATTTTTGATAAGCACGAGCGCACGATATAAATGATTAAGGTTGAGTTTTGATTAGTTTCTAGCTAAACATATGAAGATGAATGACATGAATAATCAAGCAATCAAAATTACAGTACTTGGAAACATCAACACACTCAAACCGAACGTTAGTGATTTCTAATTTCACACACACACAAAAAAAAAAAAAAAAAAAAGAAGCTAAACACGATCTGAACAAGTTAAAATTGAAGTATGTCGATTTCAAATCTAAGTTAAACGGGTCAACACTAATAATTTAGGAATCAGTTTATCGATTGCAGTCGGCTCTCGAATAGAAAATTTAGGAAAGGAGAAAAATACCTTCAAAACTGACGAGGATTGCAAGAAAATACCATATGCAGAGTGTGTAGGCGGGAAATCCGTTTGTCTGTGCTAGAACTACAAAAGTGATGCACTTCGTTTACTAAATTATGAATTAATTTATTAATAATTAAAGTTACTAATTATCCTCAATCTCTTGTTTTGTTTTGTTTTGTTTTTCTTTTTCTTTTTCTCTTTCTCTTTTAATATAATATGTTACATTATCGAGAAGAATCCATCATCATTAACAATTCTATGTTGATTAAAAAATATAATTTAATAATTAATATACTAGATTTATGAACTTTTTTGTAAAACACGATGGAAAAGAAAAGACACGCACGAAATTTTTGTAAAATTATTTTTGGTTCTCATTTTGATATGGTCAAATTAATAACCTTGATGAACACAGCAAGAAGATATTGAAATAGAAAAGTTACGATTCACTTTTTATTTGATTTTGAAATAGATTAATTAAACTTAATAAAAATTTATTGTGGGGGGAGTTAAAAATTATTTTTCCACTGGCCTCATTGTATTGAACCAAGACGGTATTTAACAAAATTTCTAATTTATTTTATTTTTAAAACAATTTTGAATTGAGGAAAAAAATCGACAAAAACCAGGAACCAGAACCTCCTCCGGTTCATAAATCAGCCCGAAACCATTCCCAAACGGCCGATTCCAATTCCAACTCCATCCCTGTATGAAATCGAATTGACCGTTCGTGAACCATGGTCATGTCTATCTACTCCATTCAATGTTCAAACACTATTGCATAGTTATTTTATTCTCTTGATCGATTTCAAGGTAATATATTTGAGAGATTAACATCCTCATTCTCTTTGCAATTGCCGATACATTTTTGAAGGTAACAAACACAGGTTGGGCAATTCCTACATTTTGGTGAACCTCTACAGTCTTCATCTTTTTTGCAGTCCCAACAAGGAGGAGGACACGGTTCTCCAATGGCAATCACTTCATGATTTGAAAATATTATTCCTGCATAAATAATTATAAATATATATATATATATCACATTTAATTTAAACCCACCAAAAAACAAAGATCTAGATGATGAAAATTAATAATTAAGGGCTAAAAAAAATTAAAATTAATTACCAGACGCAAAGATTGCAAGGATTAGAGAGCAAAGAAACCAGATCGAAGGAAGCTTCATTGATTGTTCTCTAATGGTGAAAAACGGGAAATTTTTCTGGAAATGGCGTATTGATGTGGGTTTTTATAATGCTGAGGTAATTAAGATGGGTTTTTTTTATTATTATAAATTACGAGAATTTAATTAATACTATAAGCCAAGAAACAATCTGATTGAGAAGGAAACGTCAGAATTTCCAAATCTGATTTTGAAAATCTTCTGCCAGAGTTTATATATTATTTTATCTCATTTGATCTAAGTATCAAAATTATGTCACTGTACTTTAAAAGTTAGTGGAATAATGTCGTTTTACTAATTTGCCTGAAGTAGTTAATTAATATAGAGATAATGAACATTTTTATCTCCTTTGTCTGATCTAGTATTGATGGTATTATTGACTCATCTATTTGTAACTTCGCTTTTATTTTCATATTTATTAGTTTTATTGAGTAAGATTGCGATCCATTACAGAATCTCATTTGACAATGGCCTTGAATGCGTTGATTTTGGATAAGCCTTTGAAAAAAATAGGGCAATCAGTAGTAAATGGAATGGCAGTCTCCGGTTTATAAACCGTACTGAAACCATCCCTCAATGGCTAGTTCTGGTTTCACACCTTTATGAAATCAAAATCGACAGTTAGTAAACCATAATGCATTCTACATCAATTAATGTTCAAACAATAAACTTCATAGTTCTTTTATCTCTTGGTTTCAATCTATTTGAGGGATTTCTCGTATTACATTCTCATTGTATTGGTGAACATTGGCGAATACAAATATTCTCGAAACAAACAAAGATTGGACAACCCTTGCATAAAGGATTACCAGTACAATCCTGATCTCTTTCGCAGTCTCCAAGAGAAGGATTCAGATATTCGGCTCCAATCACTTCATGATTTGAAAATATTATATATAAATCACATTTAAAACCCACCAAAAAAACAAAGAGATGATGAAAATTAATAAGGGCCAAAAAAAATTAAAATTAATTACCAGATGCAAAGATTGCAAGGATTAGAGAGCAAAGGAACCACATCGAAGGACCCTTCATTAATTGTTTTTGGATGGTGAAGAACGTGGAGTTTTGTGGAAATGGCGTATTTGATGTGGGTTTTTATAATACTGCGGTAAGAAGGGTTTTTTCCTTTTTTTTTAATTGTATGAAATTAATTAATATAGAGAGAATTAATTATAGAGAGAATCTCCTTTGTAACTTCACTTTTATTTTCATATTTATTCTACATTTTTATATTTTAATTAAATGGGTAAGATTAGAGTCCGTTACAGAATCTTATTTGATAATGGCATTGGATGCGTTGATTTTGATTATGCATTCAAGGCCATGATAGATACGGTATTGAACCTTAATTAATATTTGTAGAAAATTCAGCCAATAATTAAATATAAAATTATAAATTGTGAAAATGTGTACTAAATTTTGTGTGAAAATTGACAGAACTGGGTTACAGATATATCTTTTCTACTACAATGTAAAACTTATCAAATGTTCTTTAATGAAATTTGTATTTTGTAATATTGATAGCTGATACGTGATCTCCCCTTCCTATTAAATTAAATTCGATGGGAAATAAATATATAAGATTGAGTTTTGATTAGTTTTCTTGCTAAATATATCATGATGAATGACATGAATAATCAAGCAATCGAAATTAGAGTACTCAAAAATTTCAACACACTCAAATCGAACATTAGTAATGTCTAATTTAACAAGAGAAGAGGGGGAAAGAAAGAAAGACACGATATAAACAAATTAAAATTAAAGTATGTCGATTTCAAATATAAGTTAAATGGGCCAACACCAATGATATTAGGAGAAATAATGACATGAATTAGATAACATATTAGGCATAACACACTTTTTGATTTGTCATGTCTTTTTAATAAGTAACTATTATTGTTCTTAACCAAATCAAAAGATCACCAATTGTATGTATTTCAAACGTCTCTGAACGATTTCCAATGCCATTAATAAATTATATTGCTTTCGTCTCAAAAATAAAAATCAAAACATCACCACATATTGCTTCATTCTCTTGATCTATTGAGGGATTTCCCAATATTTGAGGTTTTGGTGATTTTGTGGGTATCCCTTAATACAAAAACCCTTCCAACAAACACAGGTTGGGCAATCCCCACATAAAGGTTTACATTCTTCATCTGTTTGGCAAGAGTTAAGAGGAGGCTTCAAATCTTTTGCTCCAATCACTTCTCTTGAAATTATTATTCCTGCATATATATTTTTTTTCAGCCACTGCAGAATAGTCTGGAAAGAGTACATAGATCCCTCCCGTTACCCAAAGTCAAGCCGATCAAGAGGATCCTGATCACCCCGCACAAAATGCCTATTGATAGTGAGCTCATCGACTGAATGCCTGCTAAACCACGCGCTCCCACTATTCAATTGCCGAGTTATTTCTAATATGATGCCCATAGCGATCGCAGTCTAAAGAATGATGAGAGTTATGGCCCCTGGGAAATAGACGAAGAAGGTGAAGAAGAAGAGGTAATACAACCGCAAACAGGTAGAATGCCAAAGTCGTTAGTTGATTACGAACTCCGAAAGCTGCGAAACAAGCTCAAAATAGATTCTCGTCGATTTAACAAACATGAGCACAATTTGTAAGACCTACGGGTCCGTCTTTTATTACTTTTATTTCTTTTATTTTTTAGCACTTAATAAAACGGGTAACCATTCCCATTTATTTATTTTTGAAAAAAAATGGCGTAATGTGGGTGGAGAGGTGCATGCGTTAACCTTTTTATAGTGCAAGTTTTTTGTTTTTTTTTGCTTAAAATTAAAAATAAGTTAATGAAACCCAAGTCAATCCCCACAGTAAGTTTTACATTCTTAATCTGTTTGGCAAGAGTCAAGAGGAGGCTTCAAATCTTTTGCTCCAATCACTTCTCTTGAAATTATTATTCCTGCATATATATTTTTTTCATCAAAGGGCTAATTAAAAAAGGTTAACAAAAATATGGAAACTGAGTGCAAATTAAAATGGTGAAATTAATTACCGGATGCAAAAATTGCGAGGATTAGCGAGCAAAAGAACAACGTTGAAGAAGCATGCTTCATTGTTTTCGATCTATTGGACGGTGAAGAACAGACTGATTATTTTTTTAATTAAGATGAGAGTTTTATGAAATGGAGGAATGTGAGTGGAGAAGTGCATGCGTTACCGTTTTTATAATGCAAGTTTTTTGTTTTTTTTGCTTAAAATTAAAAATAAGTTAATGTAACCCAAGTCAAAATTTGTAACTTCACTTTATTTTCATATTTATTAGCTTTAATTAATTCTCGTTCTACATTTTTATATATTAATTAACGGGTAAGATTGCGATCCATTACAGAATCTGATTTGATGATTTTTAATGCATTCAAGGCAATGGTAAATATTGAACTAATATGCTTAATTAATATTTGAAGAAAATTCAGCCAATAAATTAAATGTGAAAATATGTAATAAATTCTGTGTGAAAATCTTCTGCCATAGAAATTTTTCCTGTTTCTTTTATATCGGCCTCGTGGTTCTGAACCAAGACTGTAATTGCGCCTTCAAGGGCCAATTACGGTTCATGACTTGTAGGAATCATGAAGATGGTTCGCTGGTTTTCTTGAATTATTCATTATGTTTATAAATTGTATATAGTCGATTGTTTGTATTAATTTTTTTTTTTTCAAATTTAGTTTGTTATTGAAATTTAATAATAGTTATTCTGGTATTCCAATTTTCATTTTAAACTTACTCCTACTTTATTGTAAATGTGATAAAAATGTTAAAAGAGATAAAATATTGATTCGAAATGAAAACAAATGTCCGATTTTTTCCCCTAAATTCGAACATAAAAAAGACGGACCAAAAAAGAACCGGAACCTCCGATACATAAACCGTATTAAAACCGTCCCTTAATTGTTGGTTCCGGTTTCATACCTTTATGGAATCGAAATCAACCGTTCGTGAACCATAATGCATTCTACATCAATTAATGTTCAAACAATAAGTTTCATAGTTCTTTTTTTTCTCTTAGTTTCAATCTATTTGAGGAATTTCTCATATCACATGCTCATTTTCATTCTCATTCTCTTTATCTTGGCGAATACAAATATTCTCGAAACAAACAGAGTCCGAGCAACCCCGGCATAAAGGTGAACCAACACAATCGTGATCTCTTTCGTAGGTACATAATGGTTTTCATTTGAACTAATTAATTTCAAATTATTGGGCTTATTTGGATCGAGTTATTCTAATTATGTTATAGGGAAACGTAGAAGATAGAAAATCAAAAATGAATATTCTTATGTTCTTGATCCAGCATTGATCATATTATAATATTATTGATTAATCTTTATGTAACTTCGCTTTATTTTCATATTTACTATCTTTAATTCATTTCTATTATATATATATATATATAAAGTCGTTTCTACATATTAATTTGATATTTTTGTATGCTTGATAATTTTATAATGTTGGGTTTTTTTTTTTTTTTTTGTGAATTACATGAAGTTAATTTTATTTTATTTTTTGAATTCAAACCTTAATTGCATGAAGTTAATTAATATAGAGAGAATGAACATTCTTATCTCCTTTGTCTTATCCAATATTAATGGTAGTATTGACTCATCTATGTGTAACTTCACTTTTATTTTCATATTTATTAGCTTTAGTTAATTCTTGTTCTACGATTTTATATTTTAATTAATGGGTACGATTACGGTCCGTTACAGAATCTTATTTGATAGTGACATTAGATGCTGATTTTGGTAATGCATTCAATACCATAGTAAATATGGTATTGAACCTTAATTAATATTTGTTGAAAATTCTGCCAATAATTAAATATAACATTATTAATTATGAAAATGTGTACTAAATTCTGTGTGAAAATGTAATTCCTCGTAAATTGGCAGAATTGGACTGCAAATATTTTTCTACTACAATGTAACATTTATCAAAAAGTTCTTTAATAAAATTTTATATTTTGTTATATTGATAGCTGATACGTGATCTCCCCTTCCTATATATTTATACTAACATTGATGGGAGATAATTTTTGGTATAGCACGAGTGCAAGATATAAATGGTTAAGATTGATTTTTTTTTTAAATATTATTATTATTTTTCTCTAGCTAAGCAATCAAAATTAGAGTATTTGGAAACGTCAACACACTCAAATCGAACATTAGTGATTTCCAATTTCACAAAAGGAAAAAAAAAAAAAAAAAAAAAACCCAAATACGATATAAACGAGTTAAATTGAAGTGTATCGATTTCAAATCTAAGTTAAACGGGAGTAAGCAATGATAATATGGAACTCGTCAACTCAAACATGATCTCTGGGAGAATTTTTGAGTCTAAAACTATTATTAGTAAAAATAAAAAGACCAGCAGATTAATTCAAAAACATATTAAACATAACACATTTTTTGATTTGTCATGTGTTATTAATAAGTAATTATTATTATTATTATTCTTAACTAAATCAAAAGATCACCAGTTGTGTTCCAAACGTTGCTAAATGATTACCAGCGACATTAATACATTATATTGCTTTTGTTAAAATAAAATTTAAAAAAAACATAAAAAGATCACCACATAGTTATTCATTCTCTTAATCTATTGAGGGAATTCCCAATTTGAGGTTTTGATGGTTGTGTTTGTGTGGGCATTCCCTAACACAAAAACCCTCAAAACAACTACATTCAATCCCCACAGTAAGTTTTACATTCTTAATCTGTTTGGCAAGAGTTAAGAGGAGGCTTCAAATCTTTTGCTCCAATCACTTCTCTTGAAATTATTATTCCTGCATATATATTTTTTCATCACATTTAATTACTCAAAAGGGCTTAAAAAAGGTTTTAAAAGATATGGAAACTGAGTGCAAATTAACATGGTGAAATTATTTACCAGATGCAAAAATTGCGAGGATTATCGAGCAAAGGAACAACCTTGAAGAAGCACGCTTCTTTTTTTCGATCTATCGGATGGTGAAGAACGGATTGATTAGTTGTTAAGATGAGAATTTTATGAAATGGCATCGTGTGGGTGAAGAGGCGGATGTTAACCCTTTTATAATGCAAGTTCTTTTTTTTTCTTTTTTTTTTTTTTGCTTAAAATTAATGGAAATGTTACTTGAAGGACACCGTTTACTAAACGCAACACACTTTTTAACAAATTTCGACGTGAAATTCCCTTTTCGCCCTTCCCTTTTCTACTAAATTTTACAGCACATGCCATCGCTCATCTCCTTCGCGCTCCAACTCTATTCGGCCAGTCATCTCCTTCGCGATTCCAGTTCTCCTTTTGCTCAATCCGTCGGATTCCGGTTCCATCTCCATCGCCATCTCCTTCGCTCAATCGGTCCAGCTCCAGGTGTCTCCATTTGCGTTTTCCGGCTGTGTTGTGCTAATTTTAGGGTAAATTCCGGGCTAGTTCCCCGGAAAAACAGTTTTTCGGCGAACTGTGGGGAAAATCGCTTGGACCAAGCGGTTTTCCCAAAAAAAAATCGCCAATGAGGGGCTATTTTTCAAGGTTCAATCGCCTGGACCAAGCGAATGAACCTTGAAAAATCGCCCATCACTGGCGATTTTTTTTGGGAAAATCGCTTCCAAAAACAATCGCTTACGGAAAGCGATTTTACCGGTAACATGGAAAAATCGCCTGCCTTTAGCGATGTTTTAAGGAAAAATATCTACTTCCAAGCGATTTTCCCCAAAAACAATGTTAGTGGGCAAACTGTGAGGACAATTGCTCGGACGAAGCGATCGAAGCAGAAAAAATCGCCAAAGGACGACAATTGTTTCGGCTTCAGTCACTTGGGCAAAGCGATTCTATGGAGTAAAATCGCCTGTGATAAAATCGCCTATACCAGGCGATTTTAACAGGTTTAATCGCCTTGGCCAGGCCAATTTTTATGAGGATGGAGGGTGTAGGTAAAAATATTCATGAAGGTAGAAATGTATAAGGATATTATTGTCTTTTCGTCACTTAAAATTTTAAAAAGTGTCCTGTGTTTAGTAAAAAATGTCTTGCAAGTAACATGCCCCAAAATTAAAAAGAAGTTTGGGGGCGCTTGGGAGAAATTCCTCAATGGAATTGACACTGGGAATGATTGAGGGGTCAATGGCAATGAAAATGATTGAGTAGTCAATTGTGCTTGGTTAAAATTGTGTAATATGTATCATTGTGATTGATAGTGCTTGGTTTAGCTTATCATTAGCAATCAAAATCAGTTAAAATTCTAGTTTTACCCTTTCAACTATATTAAGAAAAAATCAAAGTGAAGTAACAAAGTTAGAGAGGAAAAAGTTTAGAGAGAGAAAGTGAAGTAATAAAGCTAGAGAGAGAAAATGAAGTAATAAAGTTAGAGACAGAAAAACATTTAGAGAGAGAAAGCGAAGTAATAAAGTTAGAGAGAGAAAAATATTTAGAGAGAGAAAATGAAGTAATAAAGTTAGATAGAAAGAAAATTTTAGAGAGAGAAAGTGAGGTAATAAAGTTAGAGAGAGCAAAATTTAGAGAGAGAAAGTGAGGTAACAAAGTTAGAGAGAGAAAGTGAAGTAATAAAGTTAGTGAGAGAAAAAATGTAGAGAGAGAAAGTGAAGTAATAAAGTTAGAGAGAGAAAAACATTTAGAGAGAGAAAGCGAAGTAATAAAGTTAGAGAGAGAAAAATATTTAGAGAGAGAAAGTGAAGTAATAATGTTCGAGAGAGAAAAACATTTAGAGAGAGAAAATGAGGTAATAAAGTTAGAGAGAAAGAAAAATTTAGAGAGAGAAAGTGAGGTAATAAAGTTAGAGAGAGAAAATTTTAGAGAGAGAAAGTGAAGTAATAAAGTTAGTGAGAGAAAAAAATGTAGAGAGAGAAAGTGAAGTAATAAAATTAGAGAGAAAAACATTTAGAGAGAGAAAGCAAAGTAATAAAGTTAGAGAGAAAAACATTTAGAGAGAGAAAGTGAAGTAATAAAGTTAGAGAGAGAAAAATATTTAGAGAGAGAAAGTGAGGTAATAAAGTTAGAGAGAAAGAAAATTTTAGAGAGACAAAGTGAGGTAATAAAGTTAGAGAGAGAAAAACATTTAGACAGAGAAAGTGAGATAATAAAGTTAGAGAGAGAGAAAATTTTAGAGAGAGAAAGTGAGGTAATAAAGTTAGTGAGAGAAAAAAATTTAGAGAGAGAAAGTGAAGTAATAAAGTTAGAGAGAAAAACATTTAGAGAGAGAAAGCAAAGTAATAAAGTTAGAGAGAGAAAAACATTTAGAGAGAGAAAGCGAAGTAATAAAGTTAGAGAGAGAAAAAGATTGAGAGAGAGAAAACGAAGTAATAAAGTTAGAGAGAGAAAAACATTTAGAGAGAGAAAGTGAAGTAATAATGTTAGTAGAAGTAAGGGCATTTTTGAAGAAAAAAAAAATAGAGCTACTAACTCTTCAAAAAAACTGAGTGGCTTTTTGGATATTAAAAAAAAGGGTTTGGTAATCCTCAATGGGGTTGGATTAGGGGTGGCAATTTATAACCCGACACGAAAACCCGGCACGAACCTAACACGCATTTAGCATGTCGAACACGACCCGAAAAAATATCGGGTCAATTTCAACACGAACCCGAAGGACCCGAAAATAAACAGGTCGGGTTCAGGTCAACCCACGGGTAACCCGCAGAACCCGTTTAAATTTGCAACCATTTAATTTATTTGTAAATATGAGGAAAGAATAGGGATATTATTGACATTTTATATCATAATGATACATCCTATAAAAGCCAAAATACCCTAAAATTCATTCATCTCTCTCTCTCTCTCTTTGTATTCATAGCCGCAAATTCATAGCCATCCTCACATTGAAATCCAAGTTCCCATTCTTACTTCTCCAGTCATTCATATCACTCACAACATTCTTACTTCTCCAGTCATTCATAGTTTCCCACTTTGGACTCCACTTAGCTTCTTCTGCACATTATCACTGAAGGTTCTGTTTTGAGTTTTAGATGTAAATCAGATGCATTCTTGATGATAGACGCTAGTTAGTTGAACAGGTACTTTTGTTGTTTTCACTTAATTCAACTGCAAACTTCTCTAGTCACATAAGTGACATGAACAGATTTAGTTCTTTACCTGTGCATTGGGGACTACTTCCAATCACCTTCTAGACCCATATTAAATTGATTGAAATGATCTGTATATGCAAAACAACTTCTAGACCCATATTAAATTGATAAGAATAGATCCTTCACTTTTCTTAGCCAAATGGCCGAGAAAGCTATGGTTTGTTCATCCGTAAGCCACAAAATATAAATCATTGGGTTTGATTTCCTTTCTTTCTTTTTTTTATTTTATTTTTATTTTTTATTTGTATTTTTAATTTGATTAAGAAGGATCTGTATTAGTTAATTTCTTGATTCTTCTTTCTCTAATTAATTTTATCTATTAAGCATTTAAATTTTAGTAAAGATTATACCTATGCTTATAGAAATATTCTAAAAAGCTTATTGGTGCTTATTCACTCTCTTTTGCATTCTCAGGAAACTAATAGAGATGTCATTCTTCAAAGGATGTACCCCTCTGCTTACTGCATTTTGTTAAAGATCTCCGATACTTCTTTGAATCTACCTGATTAAATTTTATTATCTTGCTATTTTTGAACTTAAGCCTATTGTTATGGCTCTATTATTTTGGTGGTGTTAAGAACTTAATTATTTTGTTGCTGTTAAGGGAGTCCTTAAGAGTATTATTTTGTTGATGTTAAGGTTTAAAACCATTTTGGACGTTGGAATTGGAAAACAGAAAGAGGGGCATGTTACTATCGGGTCGGGTTCAGGTTTGAAAACCTGACCCGAAACTCAAAACAGGTCGGGTTCGGGTTAGGGGTTCCAGACCCGTTAACCCGCAAACCCGAACCCGTAAACACGGGACCCGACCCGATTGCCAGCCCTAGGTTGGATGAATACATAGAGGGGATTATGTATTGGAATTAAGGGATTGATTGAGGAATTTTGATTCCCATTACATCCAACCAAGCACCATCAATCGCATTCATTACCAAGTGACTTCCATTGCAGAGTTCAAATACATCCAACCAAGCGGCCCCTTAATGTAACCCAAGTCAAAATCTGATTACAAAAATTGTGATATGAAGAAGGAATCTCCAGCCAAAATTTTATGAGCCGCACTTTATTCTCGTACGTACAAAAAGAAAGGTGTTCATTTGAACGGGTTAATTACAAATTATTCGGCTTATTTGAATCGGGTTATTCGAGTTATGTTATAGGAAAAGATAGAGGGATAGAAAATTAAAAATTAACATTTTTATCTTCTCGATCCAGCATTGATGATATTATAATGTTATTGATTAATAATTTTGTAACTTCCCTTTATTGATTTGATATTTTTGTATGCTTGATAATTTTATAATTCTGGTGTAAGAAGGGTGTTTTTTTTTTTTTTTGAATTAAATGAAGTTAATTAATACAGAGAGAATGAACATTCTTATCTCCTTTCTCTGTACCAGCATTGATGGTATTATTGACTCATTTATTTGTAACTTCACTTTATTTTCATATTTATTAGCTTTAATTAATTCTCGTTCTACGTTTTTATATAGTATTAATTAATGACTAAGATTACGATCCGTTACATAATCTTATTTGATAATCGCCTTGAATGCGTTGAATTTGGCAATGCATTAAAGACAATGGTAAATATTGAACTAATATGCTTAATTAATATTTGAAGAAAATTCAGCCAATAATTAAATTTAATATTATTAATTATGAAAATGTGTAATAAATTCTGGGTGAAAATGTACTTTCTCGTAAATTGACAGATTGGATTACATATATTAGTTATATTACAATGCAAAATTTATTAAACGTCCTTTAATAAAATTTTATATTTTGAAATATTGATAGCTGATACGTACGTACTCTCCCCTTCCTATTTAAACTAAAATTGATGGGTAATCCGTTCGGACCTCGGAGCACTCTTCACCGACATCCGGCCCTCCTGGCCGGCCTCTCCCTTGCCCGGATACGCTAGGTCCAATGATCCCATTTTGTCCATAGCTTAGCCAAGCACGAAAAATTTAATCACCTCACCTCCCGATTCTGAGAGCAACCCCTCTCTTGTATATTTCATGTTTACTCGTCCTTATCTACTTAATATGAGTTACATCCATCTTAAATAAAAAAATTGATGGGTAATAATTATTCATACCACACAAACGCACGATAGAAATGGTTAAGGTTGAGTTTTGATTAGTTTGCGAGCTAAACCAATCAAGATGAATGACATGAATAATCTAGCAACTGAAATTAGAGTATTTGGAAATGTAAACACACTCAAACCCAACATTACTTATTTCTAATTTAAAACATTTTATAAAAAAAAAACCCAAAACATTATCTAAATTAAACGAGTTGAAATTGAAGTTTGTCAATTTAAAATCTAACTTAAATGGGTCAACACCAATAATAAAACGAGTAATATTAAGAATAAGTACTAATGACAATATGAAACTCGCCAACCCAAACATAATCTCACGCAGAACTTTGGAGTCTCAACTATAATTAAAAATATATATAAATTTAAAAAAAAAACCAAAAAATTGACAGTTCCCAAACATATTAGATATAAATTTTTTGTTTTTCATGTTTTTTTAATAAGTAATTATGATTATTCTTAACTAAATCAAAAGATTGCCACATAGTTATTCATTCTCTTAATCTATTGAGGGATTTCCCAATATTTGAGGTTTTGATGATTGTTTGTTGGGCATCCCTTAATACAAAAACTCTTCCAACAAACACAGGTTGGGCAATCGCCACATAAAGGTTTACATTCCTCGGTTGTTTGGCATTTTGTAAGAGGAGGAGGCTTCGGATCTTCTTCTCCAATCACTTCGATCACTTGAAATTATTATTCCTGCGTGTATATTTTTTCATCACATTTAATTAATTTAAGCCCACCCAAAAAAAAAAAAAAAAACAAAGAGATCGATCTCATGAAGATTAATTAAGGGCTTGCTAAAAATGGTGAACAAAAATTTGGAAATTAATTAATTACCAGATGCAATAATAGCGAGGATTAGCGAGCAAAGGAACAACGTTGAAGAAGCACGCTTCATTGTTTTCGATCTGCCGGATGGTGAAGAACGGATTGATTATTTAAGCTGAGCGGTTTATGAAATGGGGAGATCGATCCATATACGGGTTTTTATAATTCAATTTTTTTTTTTAATTTTATAAATTACAAGAAGATATTAATATAACCAGAGTCGAAATCTGATTACAAAAATTCAGTTTTGGAGAAGGAAATTAATATTTCTTCCAAATCTGATTTTGAAAATCTTGGGCAAAAAGCTTATATATATTTGAACCCAACTGGTTATATAATTTGCCCAATTGACATCAACATTGTTCTAAGTTTTTGTTCATTTACAAATGAAAATGAGGAACGTATCCAAGAGTTTGATTTCTATGGTCATTCTCGTGCTTCTCACATCGTGTTAGTCCATGGCCTCTTCTCTAAAACTTATGTTTTTTTTAATTTTTATTATTATTTAAATTTCGTGTTAAGTTTAGTTTCTTGTAAAGTTTGTTTTTTTTTTATTATTGCATATTATTGATAATTAATTAATTGAATTTTTAATAACACATATATACGTATACAGGTTGGTCATTCTCAAAAGTAATTGCGGTTCAAAAGTGCACGATTTCTAGTGATTGTCATTCTCCTGATTGTCCCCAAAAACATCAAATTTGTTACAATGGGATATGCGTCTGCATTTCAAAAGAAGGTAGATTGGTATTAATTCATTAGGGTTATTGATTTCTTTATTTCTTTTGCCTTGAGTTTATGATAATTGTTTTTCATATGCTTTTACAATTTTTCACATTTCTAATATAAATTTATACACTTTCTTATTGGAACGTTTGCAACCTTCCATAGGACTAAAGGGAGAAGAGCTCATCGGTCGCAATCGGCTTTCGACAAAAAATCCAGAGAAGCATAGTGATGGCGCAGTTCGTAAATTTGAAAATGATTGAGTCAAATAATGTAATTATGATAATACTCTAGCATATATAGATGCAAGTTGAAACTCATATGTTAAATGCTTCTCTTATGAAGTTTTGAAAAGGAAAAAAAAAAAATTTGTTTTACGAAACGAAATTAATTGTGCGCTGCGTTTATATCGAACAATGATTTTTAAAGTGTTTCATTTCACATTTTACGTTTTAAAGACCTTTTTTTTAGCGATGAAATGTTGTATAATGGTAACATTTATTAGTCTGGCATTAATATCTTCAGAAAACAATGTCAATTCCGAATTGTAACCAAATATTTGGAAAAGAAAAAAAACTGCAACCTTTTGCTCTGAACATTAATAAGTATTCTGTCATTAATTAACATTAACTTTTTTGATTTGTTACATCTATTTCATAAATTATCTTTTAAATTAAATTAAATGATTATAAAAACGCCAGATCATAAAGGATGTTAGTTACACCAAATTTGTTTCAAATGGATTTTTTATTTATTTATTTTTTTTTTATAAAGTCTAGTCGCCAAAGATTACTCCACATTAATTATTTCCAGTCTAAATATGCAAAACTACAAAATACATGATCTGAGAACAGTCCTTTGACAAATTCTATTTAGCTAAACGTATATAATAAAATAGAGTGAAAGGGTCCATCCTGAAACCAAACCAAGAAGTATTAACTAACAGCTGAGTCATCTCCGAACCGCACGAGATAGCTGCCCATCATACGGCTTACCAACTTCATTTACCTTAGGGGGCCCGCTCCAAGCAGGTTCGGATCTCTTACTATGAGGGAAAGGGTTGGGTTTTAGAAGTGTTTTCAATATTACATTTCGAACGTTGTGCTTCCCATTAATAATTACGCATGATTTACCAAAAGAAAATTATACCGGCAGTAATGAAACTGTAATATTTTTCATGAATTGGACAGGAGCTGCGCGAACGCAAGCTCCCACTATCACAAATTACGACGTTGGCTCTCCCGCTTGGGGAGACCATAGGCAAGCACCCCTCGAAGTGCAATGGAGGTCACCAACCTAAGCCATGAGCCTTTTTGATCGCCCATTGACTCCGTCCAGGTAAGTATGTTTCATGTTGCCTAGTCTTCCTATTTTATATCATTGTGGGGCTTTGATTTTTTGTTCCGCGATCGATGTGGGATAAAAATCATAATTAATGGATATATATATATATATATATATATTAGGAGATCAAGAATGACATTTTACTCATTTTGGCTCATTGTGTATTTTAATTAATAAAATTGTGGTTTAATTATTGTATACCTTTAGTGTTATCATCATTTTTCATTTTACCCCCTCAATTTTAAAAATAGATGGTTTGTCTTCATAAGAAATGTATTGAATTAATTCTTTTTAATGAATAGATCCGATCGCAACTTTAAATATGGAATTCAAAGGGATCAAATAGGGAGAGCCAAAGCACATAAAAATAGTTTAAACACTACTACAAAAATGAATTTTAATGGCGGTTTTTAAGGGCTTTTAACGGCGGTTTTTGGCCTTTTTGAACCGCCATCTATCCGGCAGCCGTAGAAAGTTTACGGACTTTCTACGGTGGTTCGCTTAGGAATTGCCGTAGAAAGTTCGGACTTTCTATGGCGTTTTTTTTCAAAACCGTCGTAGAAAGTACCAAATTTGTAAAAAAAAAAATTTAATATTTCATTTTTTTATCTCTGCATTCAAAATATATATATCAAAAATAGCAAGAACAGGCATAGAAAGTTTTTGATATATATATATATATATATTTCAACTTTATTCAAAATATATATATATCAAAAACTTCCATGCTAATAAACCGAACAAAAACCAAACTTCACAAAAATTTTGCGTGCATCCATCAATTTCTAATTAATTTAATCATTAACAGCAAGAACAATACAATAACAACATAATCCTGAAGTAAACAACCAATATATAAATATAAAACTCCAATCTCAACCTAATCAATTTTGAGAATAAATCAAACCAAAATTAGTAGGAAAATTATAAAATGGAACATACAATAAACCACCTATTTAACACTAATCAAACCCAAATTTAATCATTCATCATCTCACCAAACCCGAATTTAACACTAATAATAAACTCTAGGCCAATCACAATAATCAAGTAACAATAAAATTTGTAAAACTTAAATAAAGTTGAAACTATTCGATATAACCTTTTTTATGATTTGAAACCCACAACAAGGACCGATTGTGGTGAAATTATGATGGGGGATTAACTCCAAGTGGTGGGTGATGGCCGATTAAGAAACCATCTCCGGAGTTGGGCGACGGCGGATCTTGTTACACCGGAAGAACGGCTTCGGGGGAAGACAAGAGAAAAAACCGACGGCGAGAGGATGGGCGCCAGCAACGAGAGAACGGCTTCGGTTTGCTGGAGATGGAAACAGGGGGAAGCCGCGGTTGGCTGGAGATGGAAACAAAGGGAAACCCTTAAAATTCAAACAAAATCAAGTTTCTATAGCGGTTTTAATTACAACCGCCGTAGAAAGCCCGTAATTGCGAATTCCCGCCCGTTCCTCTATTCTTATTAATTTTTAGTTTTTCTTTTTTTGTAAATTAACCTCCAAATTTTTTTAAATTTAATAATAAATATGTATTTTACTATTTATTGATTTTTATAGTAAAATTCATCATATTTATTAATTATACGGCGGTTAGAAATAAAACCGCAGTAGAAACATACTTTCTACGGCGATTAGAAATAAAACCGCCATAGAAAGTCTGTACTTTCTTTTTAATGGCGGTTTTGGTCTTTCCGCCGTTAAAGCACCGCCGTAGAAAGTCTATTCTATAGTAGTGAAAGACTAAATTATCCTTGACTTTATAATGCTTTCCCCAATATACCCTCAAGAATTGCGAGAAAAAAATAAATAAATAAATAAAAGCAATAACTCCCACGACAATACTCGAAACTAAATGAATTCCCATCAACTGAACAATCCTTTTTTTTTCTTTATTTATTTATATATTTTAAAAATATCGTCTTCCTCGTGCCAAGTTCCTTAACATCTCAATAGTTGCTTTGCAATTTATTGTCAAGCCTCTTGGTGGTCTAGTACACCTTCTTTACGTCTCAATAATTGTTTGACGATTTTTAATTTTACTAACAAAACTTTCTTTTTTCTGGAAAAATGTTAGTATAGTTTTGGAGTACTAATTTATATCAAAAACTCTGAATGAAATTTTCAAAAAAAAAGAAAAAAAAATTATAACCACGGCACCGTTTCACCCCGCCTTGCGTACACCATTGCATACAAATATTATAAGAAGGAATTACATGAATATGGAGTGCATGTCCATGTACAACCAGAACCTCAACCCTATGACAAACTGGTTTTATATGGGAAAACCAGCAACCTTTATAAGCTTGAAAAATCCGGCCACGAGCGTTGTCGGAGCAAAATTCAGGCGACGGAGTTCAAAATGAAGCACCAAATTAATCAACGATTCGATCTGAGACATTTTCAACATAACAATTTTGGATTTGTACATTATTTTTTTTTCATAAGTTATTCAGTTACTTATATAAACTTTTTTCCCTTTTATTTTCTTATAGCAAAAGCACAATAACAAAATACAATATCTGATAATAAAGCACGTAGTGTAGTGTATATCTATAGCTACTTTTTTCATATATATACATATATATATATATATATATTTCTTTAACTATTCTTATATAAGGTTTAGTGTTTCGGGTTTAGGGTTTCGGGTTAAGAGAATACTAAACCTGAATCTATGAAGGAATTTCCCATTTGGTCTTGGCATCCTCCGGGCATCCGCGGACACAAAAAGTATTGTAACAAAGACAAAATTTGCAACCATGGCAAACGGGCAAACAATCATGATCTTCTTCACATCTTGGAAGCGGCGGCTTCTCTCCGATCACCTCTCCCGGAAACATCATCCCTGCACATCATATAAATTATATAAAAATATTAAGGGCTAGAAAATTAATGGTGAGATTAATTAATAAAAATATTACCAGATACAAAAATCGCAAGGATCAGTGAGCAAAGGAACAAAGTTGAAGGAGCCTTCATTGTTTTGAATGAATGGAAGATTAGGCTTAAGTTTAAGCTTAATTAAGAGTTTTTTTTACATGGAGGAATGTGATTATGTGAGTGATGAAGAGATCGATGGCCAGCATGGGTTTTTATAAGGTGGAAATGAGTAATCGACACGAATGGTATTTAACTCATCACCTTAATTAATTTGTGCGATTTCGTTTTCCTTATTACTAGGAAACTCACTTAAGCTCTACAACTAGTTACTAGGTTCTTTGGATTTGTCAGTATCACGATCCTGTTTAACACGATTTTGGCCTTAGTTAGGTGAAATCTTATCCATCGAAACACTGATATTATACGGAAAAAAGTCGAGATTATGATATGAAAATACGCGTATTTTAATCTGTGATGTATCGTTATGGTAGATCGAGTATAGTTGTGAAAGTATTGTAAATTGCTTTTAACATATGTGTGATGTATCACGTATTGAATTCAATCAATAAAGTATAATATATTGAGTTCAGTATTTAATAAATCGAATTTTATAAATATACATGACACAAGTATTAGCAAGAGATTTCCCATAAACCGAAAAGGAATGGAAAGATTCACAATTGCAAATGGTTGGTCCCGTAATGCCTGTACATTATACCAGCACGCATCGTATTATCCCGAATATGGTTTTCCAAAGGGACACTCCTTTGGCCTAGGCAATAGGCATAGGCCTAGGTGTTACGAAAAAACAATAGTCACGTTAAATTCGGATCCCAAATGTCTTGTTTATAAAAAGAATTTTGTCCCAATATAAAAAAAATTTCATTTTTTTTTATTAGTATATAATTATGTATTATTGTTTGGTAAAGATACTCAAACCAATGTTTGAACCTAATTTCGATTTTATAATAATTTTTTATTATTCCCCATAAGTCTTTTTACATTTTCAACACACATTTTTACATTTTCAATGTAATTATAATATTTTAAAATCACAATCTAAACAAGATTTGAATCCAGTATTGATACCAAATGGGGTCTAAAGGAAGAATACCCATGAACCAAACATGTGCCATTTTTTTTTATTTTTTTTTATTTGAATGAAGAGCATCCGCCATTGATGAGGTTAAAAGGCTTGGCCAGAGGTAATCGGTTGTATTTTTATTAAATAATTATTAATATCACATAATTAATCAATAAATTAGTACCGTGAAGTAAAACTTCAAACACAAATTTCTTTATTAATATAATACAACATGAATCTAACATGACATAAACTAATTAGGATTGGGAATACCAATACGAATAAGATTAAGGTTGGAGCGCGTCGAAATCCACCCAAACCTACTACTTTAAGAACATGACTATTTCATTTTCGAAAAAGTGGGTATAACATCTAGCTGGGTTGCCCAAGCTGTGAATATATTTGAAGAGGAAAAAGATTGAGAGAGTGAATACTTACTTATGAGTCATCACATCACTCTTTTGGAAAATCCTGATTTGCTTTCACCTGAAATTTCACATCGAACCTACAATTTTATTAGGATAAATAACCTTTGTGATCCGTTAAATTGAATGTCCAGTTTCAGTTGGTCCCTTATCGTCATAAAAGTTCATTTTGATTCCTTAACTTACATTTTTAGTTTTAAATGGTCCTTCACTTAAATTTTGACCAAAATACTAACATTCAACAAGGGTATAGATGGGAAAAAAAAAATTAAGTGGGACGCGTAGGCTTTAAACTCAGCTGACATATGAACATAGTTCCATCTTCATCGAGGATTTTCTACAAACACTTTTTTAAAAATATATTTTCCAAGCTCAATGATTCACTGGGTATTGACAAGTTTGAAGAATCCAATTAAAGATCATTGCTTTCACAGCTAAAGTTCTTGCTAGTATACCGTATATGCCTACTGCATCTTTTGCTAATAATATGATTTTTCTAGTTTAGCGTTCATTCTTATGCTGGGTATGCTAAATCTAAAGCTCTCACAGTTTTCATTCGCTACTAAAGTAGCAGCTGTTGGATGCCAGAACGCAGAGTTATCCTCCATTGCAATGTCTACGACAACTTAAATTCCTTCAGGAGCAAAACTGATGTGAGCACCGCAAAGAAAATCAGCAATTGAAGCAACACACTCAAGTATGATGTCACGAAGGCAAATCCACTATAAGTTGGATTCTTCCTTAAAAATATTAGCTGCAACAACTCTCTCTTCCAAGCCACCGCCTCATGGAGAAGTTTAATTTCTTTGCATCTAACTTATTCCCCAGTTCCTTCAACAACAAAAAAAAAAACAAAAAACTTATTCCCCAAACCTTGTGCGAATTCAATCATCAGCAGTGAAGGTGATGGTTGCCAATTTCAGTGGAAACTTCAGTATTGGAAGCAATGCTCTCTTGTCAATACCCAATGAATCATTGATATTTTCATATTTGTGTGTGCATACAAAGTGTTTGTAGAAAATCCCCAATGAAGATGAAGATGGAACCATGTTCATATGTCAGCTGGGTTTAAAACTTATGGGTCCCACTTCATTCTATACCCTAGTTGAATGCTAGCTTTTTGGTCAAATTTTAAGTGAAGGGCCATTTAAAATTGAAAATACAAATTGAGGGTCCAAAATGAACTTTCATGAAAATAAGAGGCCAACTAAAACTGAACATTCAACTCAAGGGATCACACAAGTCATTTACCCATTTTATTATTCTATTGAAAAATTTTCAAAAACCCAGCACAATAAACCCCATTTGGAAACATGATAAAAATCATAATTTGAATATCATTTTTATTTTATATTAATTTTTTATCATTCTCAACACATATTTTTATATTTTTAATACATTTTTTTATATTTCTAATATACTTTTTTCCATTCCTAATACAATTTTAATGTTTCCAAAGTTTGGGTCTTAATTTATCGAAACCTATCCAGAAAATCCTCTTCAGGATGGGCCATAAGGAGTTCATAATTTTTAGAACTAAACAGATGTAATTCAGAAAAACAAAATAACGCTACCAATACAATACAAGTCTACAGAAGTGGTGTGTTTCAATTTTAACTCAAGATTGTGCACATTTGCGTTTGCCTATTTGCACTCTTCTTGGGTTGTAACATCATCCAATAGACAGGAACTACAACCAAATCCCTGGGATTATGCCAATACAGCTTCTAGCGCTTCATCTACAAGAAGAAAGCAACAAAAAAACCAGTGTAAATATGCTTCTTCTTCCAGCCTTCACCTACATATGAAACAACCACTCATTTATTTCAACAACACCAGCAACAAAGCCTTCCGAAATGGGGTATTGCCACGGCAAAAATGCAACGGAAACATTCATCTTCACTTAGCCAAAACTCACCAGTTAGTAGTCTATCATCATATTTGTTTTGTTTCAGAAACTATTAGTACATTATCTACCAAAGAAATCAGATAAATATGCAGAGTAAAGAGTTTGAAATACGAAAAAGAAAAAAAAAATGTATTTCTTCTAAGTTCATCAAGCTCGCCAGGAGCTATGATCAAGCCAACTGACGCTGTAAGAAGAAAAATCTTGATTTTGCACCATGCTCGTATAGTCTGAATGATGAGCAACAATCGACTATGTATTTTGGTGCCAAATCCTTCAAATTTTGACCCCCAATGAATCATATTCAAACAAAATACTCCAAAATACTTCAAATTTAGCCACAGCTTCTAGAAAAGTTTTGTCAAGATGCACAAAATAAGTGAAAATTACATGGCAGAGGCAAATCAGAGAACTTTGAAGGTCATTTAAAACTGATTCTGCATTTAAACATCAGATCAAATAATTCACATCCTTTTGCCATATTCTGCTTATCTTTCAAGAGAAAACTGATACAATTCCAAATCAGGTAATATTGGAGGAAAGAAGCTTAATCCAACATTACCAGAAACAACCCAGACATTGATGAGGAACCCAGTAAATGAAATCTTGACAAAAACCAAATTTTCAGCGGAAAGAAAAAAAAAACAGAAAATATAGAACACAGGCAAAGCAATCAGAGAACTTTGAAGGCATTATAGATTATCAATAATCAACATCCAAAAATGTTCAGATTATATAGTTCACTCATCCCTTTGCTTTGCTCTGCTAAATCCAAATCATCCAAAAAAAAAAAAAAATTAGAAAGCAACAGCCTTTTCATTTTCTTGGATTATGGGAAAATTTGGATGAATAACTCGAATCCAACCCAGCACTGTTCCAAGAAAAAATTAATATAGCACCAAGAAATACCTCGCTCAAATCTTCTTTGCAATTAATGGCTCAAAATTGCAAAGGGCTATTCGGTGCATAAATAGAGTACAGAAAACAAAAATTAAAGGAAATATAATGCAGGAATGATCAAAGAATGATGCTCAAAGATTTTATTTTGGCGAAAAAAAATAAAGATTGAAGCTTTAGCCCTGATTAGGGTTTATCAAGTCCACTGAGCAGCTGAGGAGAGTGATAGGTTTGACGGCAGAATCTGCTGCTTCTTATAAAGTAGGTTCAAAACTACGGAAACCAAACGACATAGTTTAATGTACGAAACGGCACTACGGATTTTGCTCTTCCGACCTCAAACGACGTCGCTTCTTTGACTATATAAAATAACAATGGGTAAATTGTGTTTACTCCTTGAGGTTTGGTGAAACTACAATTACGTTTGCAAAAATTTTAAAAACTACCATTACCCCTTAAATATAAATTACTAATGATTTTTTATTTGATTGTGTTATCTAGTACTTATTGTTCAGACATAAAAAATTAGTTATTTTATTAGTATATATTTATTTTTAGAGTAAACTCTATAGAGACCAAAAAAATCAAAAAATAAAAATAAAAGATTAAAAAAATTATTTTGAAATTTAAGGAACCAAAAATAGTATAAACATAAATCGTTATAGTTATTTTTATACTATATTTTTTTTTTCGTTTGAAAATTTATTAGATCTTATTTAATGAAAAAAGGGAAATAGTATTAAAACATTCATCTGTTCTAAGGGCATCTACAATGGTGGGTAGATGCTGACATGGCAGTCAGCATCTACCCACCATTTTTGGGTAGAAACCATTGGGGAGTTTGGGTAGAAGTCTAGTTGGCTCTACCTAGGTAGAGAACTCTCCACCTGGGTAGAAGGGGAGGAAAGAGAGAGGGGTGAGGGCAACTTTGTTGGGTTTTACAATTTTTGTTAATTGTTTATTTGAATTGCTGTTGCATGCTTTTTTTTTTTATTTATTCGTTCTGTATTTGCATTTCCTTTTTCATTTGTGGCTGTTTTTTTGACTTCTTCTCTTGTGGCTGTTTTCACTCCACCATTCCAGTAGGAATGCTTCCTACTTAAATTTTTTTAAATTTTTAATTATAGTTAACGGCTATTTAATTGTTTTTAGGAATATTTTTATTTAAATTATTTATGTATTAACTTTAATTAATATATAATTTAAAAATAAAATATGTTTACTAAATTAATTTATTTATTAAAATATTATTAATATATAATTTAAAAATAAAATATGTTCATTAAAATATTAGTAATGATGTTTAATTATACAGAATTAAAAATAATATAATAAATGAGTAAATATAAATAAGATGTATATAATAATTGATAGTGTGAGATGATGTGGCAATAAAATACCTACTTTTTGGGTAGAATTGTTGGAGAGAAATATGATTATAAGTATTAGGTGAAATGGCAGATGATGTGGCAACAAAATACCTGTTTTTTGGATAGAGCAACTGGACATGCTCTAAATCTAATCTTTTATTCTGCGTTCGCTATCCAGCCTACCTGTCCCGCATTATCATTTTCCTTGAATGCACCGTCCACCAGAATTCGCATTTATTTATATGGTAACAAAATCAGATTATCTAAAATAAAATATAAATTAGGTCCCACCCCAATTTCATTCTACTCTATCTCTCTCCATCGATCTTCTCCCAAATTCCCTTTGATTTGAAGTTGGAATTGAATTTGATGTAGCTTATGAGTAACGAGGAGAGGTAGAAAGAGAGAAGATTGATGATGGATATCCCGAAGAGGTTGTGACTGAGATTCTTGTGAGAATGCCCGTCAAGTGTTTGTTAAAATTCCGGAGTGTTTGTAGAGATTGGTGTGGTTTGATTGGAAGCCCACGTTTCATTGATTTGCATCTGAACCATCCTTCCCAGGCCTACAGAACCGACTATTTGCTTCTCAAGAGCTGTGAAACCAGGGAAAGCAATACTGTCATGTCGTTCCATTCTCGGGGTGAGTCGCTTTCACTTTGCAGGGCTGCCCCTGATTTTGTTGCTTTCGATTACTGTATGACGATGATTTGTGGACCTTGCAACGGTATTGTTTGCTTGGCACCCAACTCTTACTCTTTTTACACCCCCAATTTTAGATGTTTACATGGCAGTGGAGGTGATCTCTATTTGTGTAATCCTGCCACTCGTGAATCTCGGAGACTTCCCGACCGTCCCTTTGGGATTCCTCCTTATTGGGTACAACATGCAGATGATCTTCATCTTTGTGGATTTGGTTGCCAGAGGGAGAGTTTTGGTTTCGGATATGATCCTTGTACTGATGAATATAAGGTTGTTTCAATTATGTTCTTCGAGAAGACTGATGAGTACATTGGAAATTACGGCATCTACCAGATTGAGATCTACGATCTCAGCTCTAATTCTTGGAGAGTAGCAGATTGCACCTTGGTAGATCCTGATCCTGATGCTGATCCTGACTCGTTTCCCTATGTACATCGCTTATTTCTCTATGAATGCGGTTTATTCTTTAATGGATACATGCACTGGAAGGATCGCCGCAACAAGAAGCTCATCTGTTTTGATATGAGCCGTGAGTTGGTGCGACAGATCCCACATTGTCCTGATGGAGAAGGGACACTTGTTGTGTTGGAGGATTGCTTGGCGTCCATTGTGGTTCTAGTACCCCCAAGAGAAGACCTTAGAATACTTCCGTGTGATCAAGTTACAGGAGCTTCCATTGTGATATGGGTGATGACGGAATATGGAGTGGGGGAGTCATGGATGAAAAGATATTCCCTTGGTGGACCCTTTATGGGATGTCCATTTCCCTTAAACTGCTGGAATGACGATACACTGCTTTTTCAAACCAGCCATGGAGAGCTGGCTTCATGCGATCTTTTGGGAGATGATCATCAGTCCAAGAAACACAATATCTATGGCTATACACATTCTGATTATTTTGAGCCGCCCGGTTCTTTGGGAGCCATAATTGTCCACAAGGAAAGTTTAGTTTCTCTCAGAGCGAAATAAAATGAAAATATATGCAAGATGGCAAGATCAGATCAGAAGAAAATGAGATTGAAGATTGAGGAAATGGACAAGTGGAGAGAATCTGTATCTCAAGTTTCAAGCTTGGGAGGACTAAAGCATAGAAATTTGGTGTAAGAAGGAGAAGGGTAGTTACATAGTCGTTTATGATTACAGGGGTAATAGGAGTTTGGATAGTTTTAATTTAATTTTTATGCATCTGACCAAGTTTACTTGGATTTAACCATTTGTATGGTATGGTCTCAATGAACTGGACCTCAAATAGTACTATATTCATCAAAGAGATGCAGATTGCAGACAACTTTCTACTTCTTCTCTTGCAACTCATACACGTATAAACTTTAATCCCTCTTATCACATACATGTAAAGACTCATATTTTCGATTGTACATTGTACTTCTCGACTCTTGTAATGAGATAGATGGAGTACTCATCAACATCATATACCCATACTCTTTCATTAACACGAGCATCTGAAGATAAGAATCTAGTATTTATCTTCAGACAAAGAAATCAACATTTACACTGGCTTTTTGACATCATCAATTACAACTTTACAACAAATTCTAAGCACAACAACCGTGGAAATCGAAATTCTCCAACACCCTTTACACACAAGGAGAGAAAACTGGAAGCACGACACGAAAATTACAAATTCCACAAGGATGACTAAATGAATGAAATGCTGCTACAAGCACTAATGCACTGTGGTGAGGAATTATGTGCAGTTAATGAAATGAATGACCTGCTGCTGTGATTACAAGGAAAAGAAATGGTTAAAGATCTAAGAACTGGAAGGTGGAATGACTTGAGTTCAACAAAAAAGCTACCAATCCTGGGAGTAGGACTATCAATATTGCCATGGCAATCCACATCCGGCTGCTCTTCCGCGGCTTGACCAGATTCTTATCCTCCACTTCTGAAACCAAATTACTGCCATGGTCTGCGGCAGTGGGAAATCCCGTCTCATTCTGACCTGAAGACGTAGCATTAAGTGTTTCCTCCACCTGGATTAAGAAATTCACCAGCTATTTTCAGCATTACTGAATGAAGCACTTTCCAAATACGCAGAAAAACTAGCTGAAAATGCATAATCAGTGTAAAGAGACTTCTTGAAAAATCCACTCATCAAGGCTCTCCAGAGGTACAAATACAGAGAATTTTGACATTATAACTGAATAAAACCTACCAGAGAGTTGGAGGAGGATTCCGATAACTTTTCTTGTGAAGCCGCAGTTGATGACACATCAGCCAAGTCATGTCTAAATGTTGGAAACTTTATATCCCTCTGATCCATATCATCATGTTCTACTGAGCATTCATCCTTCTTTGTGCTTGTCAGCTTTGCCTTGAGAAATTTGTTTTCCTTTGCTAAATCTTCATACTGTCACCAATCCCAATCATTTCAGCTTCTTATTCTAAAGTTTATTAACTTGTCATTATGCCAAAAAAATTTTTAAATTGCATAAAATGGGTCATATCCTACAACTAGAATCAAGTAGAAATAATTCAAGAGAAAGGCAATGGAAGTACCTGCTGCTTCACACGCTCCCTTTCAAATTCAAGTCGCATCACCATATCCATAATGTCAGTGGTCTTGATACTTATGTCCTTTGCACTAGCCATTTTCTCAACACAAACTTGATCCAGAGTGGTCTCCAAGGATTCAGTTCTACCACTCAGAAATTCGACTTCTTCGTTGAGTTGTAAGTTAGCTTCTGAAAGAACCACACATTGCTCCTCCGCATTCTCAGTCTTATTTTCAGCTTTGGAGACCTTTTGCTTCAGTTCATCAATTAAAGTTTCCATATCCCAAATTGCAGTATACAACATGTTTTGCTGCTCCTGACTTGCTTCTGTCGACGCCTTGGCGTGCTGTAGTTGAAGTTCTAGGTCCGTTAACTGCTTCTCAAGTAAGCTGACCTTTTTGTTGTTACTATCATTACTTCCTCTCAGGAAATTGAGTTCCTCAGTCAGTTCTGAGTTAGCATCTGTTAACTCGGTAACCTTAGACTCCGCACTCTCAGCCCTACTCACTGCATCTTCAATTGTTTCTCTCATAGATTCAGTCATACTCTCCATTTCTGCAAGTTGCTCTAGATTTGCCTCATAGGTTGCCTTCACCACTTTCAGCTGAGATATTGAATCTCTCAGCTGTTGTTCCAACAAGTTCACATTTTTACTTAGAGAAGCTGCTTCTTCATTTTTAGCAAGAAGCTGGGCACTTATGCTATTAAGTTCTTTGGTGGAAGCTTGTAACTGTGCAGCATAGTATTGGACTTTAGAATCCGAAATCTTTTCTCTCTGAATTGAATTGTCCAAGTTGAATCTTGCGATTTGAAGCCGTCCTACCATCTCCTTTGATATTCCCAGCTGAACCTCAGCTGAATTTTCTGCCTCTAGCAATCTACCCCAGATATCCTATGCTGCGTCTTCCATGTGCCGAGCCACTTGTTCAGTTAACCGTAGCTTTAGCTCTCTTGCAAGTGATTTTTCCAACATTCTTAGAACTTGTTGCTCTTCCAACAACTGCAGTTGTGGCGAATATGTTACCGAAACTTGAAAGCTCTCTGATAAATCAACACTTATGTTAGAATTCCCTGTTAAAAATAAAATGTTAACAGAAGAACCATGCTTAGAAAATCAAATTATTTCTTAATTCATTTTGGTTGAAGACTAATGAAGTCATCTGCAATTTGGCCAACTGGATCTTCATTTCAAGGATATGGTCATGTAATTGCCTCAGTGATTCTTTAATCTCATGCCAGTGGAAAAATCTCTTGGCTGTCCAAACATGATCTTATGACCAATGTCAACTGCCATAGCTTGAATTATCCAGCTCTCTTACCTCCGCATTTAAAAAAGCATTCAAGAGGTCAAATCCGCAAAATATTATCATAGTCAACCACTGGTTTGACATCATTTTGCAAAGATAAAAGATGCCCCAAGAGATTATTCAAATTCACCAATTTCTCAGAACTGTTTGCTAAGCCTAATTATGCCCTTGTTACCGCAGCTTAAGATGCGAGTACAGAGTAAATTTATGAGTTGTTTCCACAAATTAAAGCTGAACAGTACAGAGAGGCATGGAGGAAAGATTGGAAAAAGCTTCCCACAAACACAAAGTGTGAAACATAGCCCCATCCACATCAAGCAGCTCAAATACGATCGAATTCCAGTCCATTCTTAATTCTAAACTACATGTAATGTAACTATGTTCGTCAACCACTCATTTTAATCATTGAATTCTTTTGTAGCTACAATTAGACACAAATGACATGAAACCAAAGAAAGATCTCAAAAACATCCTTCGACCAATGTTTGCATTCTGGAATTACAAACCACATGAGATTTTCGCACAACCATGCCCCCCTTTTGAATCCAATTTTATTTTATCTTTTACTTCACAATTTGGGAATTTACTCTAAAGATGCGTATTGATTTGAAACTGTACAACACTCATGTTTATGAGATTTAAGATCAAATAAATAATTATTATTTTCTCTTATACTTACTCACGCCGATAGATAAGCAAATGTTTGATTAGAACTTGAGTACAGTGACGAATATTGGCAGCAGCCACAAGAAGATGAAAGGAAACAATTAATATGCTTTTGTTTTTGATTCAATAAGATTCAGCGTATGCCCAAACATTCAATAACAATAAGATTAGGCAAGCAAAATGTTTTTGCAGGAATTCTGAAGGCACGTCTCAGATCGGTAAATAAATCGCTTCGAGTCACGACTGTATTGTTTGTCCGGGCAATCAATTCTTGCTGTCCCAGGTTTGTTGTAACACACGCGCACCTCCAGTAGCATACATGCAGGGCAATTGAGATCGGCCACCTTCCCTATCCCTTGAAAAAGGGTGGTGTTTAGTTGGCCAAAATCGTAAGTGGCTCCTGGAATTATTTTTGCATTGTCAAAGATAGATTTGATGTTAACGTCCGGGAACAGCTTGACCGCCGTATCGAAGTATTTGGTTTGAGAGAGCAACAAACTGATGGAACAAGTTCCATGTTTGTCCCATTGGCTTTTCCAAAAGTCTTGATCTTGTACTGTGCGCGCATCTGATTGTCTGAGGTCCGGCCAGGTGGTTACCAGTTTATCTGCGTCCGATAGAGACTGTAACAGTAAGAAATAGAAATGTTATTACTCTTTATTTAATCAACAAAAGAAAAAAAGAGTAGATAATTAATATACTTACCATGGGAACATATAGGACTTTGTTATTACACTCTCTCAGAAGAGATGTAAGATTATGAGGCCACAATCCGTGAATTGTGAACCTCGGATTATCAGGTGGTAATACACAAGTGGGACTTAGCTTGCAGAATGCATTTGGCCATTGGTGGCACATCACAAGTATTTCATATGTCGGGGTTGGTGTTGGGATCGGAGAGACGGAAGAGGAAGAACATAAGAAGATGAGAAAACCTGCAGCGAATGAAAACTGATGATCTAAACACTTCATCATGAATGAATTTGAATGTGAATTTGAGTTTGAGTAGAGCTAGAGGCCGGTAATTTAATGTGTATATATATATATAGACGGAGACTTATCTATCCATGCACATTATTGGTGATTACTTGCAGAGATCATCATTTTCCTTAACAAGGAATTTCAGTTATACGTTTGGATCACACTTTCAAATCTTTAACCACTCATATATCGATGGTTTGTGTTGTTAATGCATGTCATGAAATGAAACCATTCATATACCGTGACCAGAATGAGTACTGATAATGTTCACGAGTATGAGCGACACTCTTGTATTGAAGAGTATCATTTTAAGTAAATTAATATTTGTGAACGAGTATGAGTGACACTCTTGTCTTAAGAGTATCATTTTAAGTAAATTAATACTTGTGAACAATATCAAGAATACTAACTGGTTTTACTTTTGAAGAGTAACATGCAACTGCTCAACTCTAATAAACTAACACGACACGACACGACGAGTTGTAAAAGATAAGTACTCATTTGTGTTTTTTTTAATTGAAGGCCGGGCAACAAACAAATCTGAATAACTACTCATTCTAAACTAAGAGAATTACACCCCAAAAAAATGAACTTTTTCCAAAACTGAGCAAGCATCACTTAGATCAATTGCACGTAACTGCTAACTTTTTTCAGTACTTAAACATCAAATTTTTTATTTTTTTTTAATTATCAAGTAATTAAGGTAATGGTCAAATAGGTCAATTTCTTCTCGGGCATGCATGGAATTAAATCATGATCGTCATCTAACTTGCACTCGTAGGCTATCCCCAATTAATCAAATTGTGTCAGAATAAATAGTAATTAAACTCAATTATTTATGATTTTTTAACACTAGTAAATATTTTTGATTATATGGTAAGACATATATAGGTCATTCATCTTGAAAAATCAGGGCCGTGTTATTTTTCATCTATTTTGTTTGTGCTTTCGTTCTGATTTTTTTTTTTTTCTTTTCCTTTTCATTTCTACAGTAAATTTAGTATGCGTTACAAATCATACGAGTAGGGAGGCATAAGAAAGAGAGAGAGAGATAAGGGGCTGGCAATATACCCTTACGCAGCACTTGCACACAAACAGCCTACTCACTTGCCTTGCAAAATTGAAGGCATCACGTACAACATTTTGTTAAGTTTTGAGATTTTTAGTGAAAATAAATTTTAAATAATTAAGATTTAGGAAAATTTTAGACTAATAAGTCTTTTCAGTTAGGTTGATTTTTTCATTACTTAGCCTTGAATTGTTTGAATTTTTAGGAAATATGTTTAGCTGAAATCTTCCCGGAGAAATATTTTATAGTTAATTTTATTCTCTAATTGCACCTATACATATATTGTAAAACAGTCATTGCATTCATCATACTGCAAAGCAGTCCTTGTAAAAGAATATATATATCTTGATGTTACACGAAATTAAATTATCGACTATGCTCCATGTGCTAAGAATTGTAGAATACTCGATTCATTGAAATTGTGTTCATCTTGTGATAGACCTTGTTTGAGATATTATGAATGTGATATGATTGTGATACTATATGGTTATTGAGTATTAATTGGTTTCATGTATAAGCCCAATTGTGTACTTTATCACATTGGACATGTTGTTTGATGCTTAAACTTTAAACTAGTTAGGCCGGTTGTATACTTTACCGCATCGGACCAATGTATGGGTTACATATATATCTTTTCTACTACAATGTAAAATTTATCAAACGTTCTCATCTAAAATTTTGAAGTTTGTAATATTGATAGGTGATAAGTCATCTTCCCTTCCTATTTAAATTACATTCGATGGGAAATCATTTTCGATACAGCGCGAGAGCACGATATAATAAATAGATAAGATTGAGTTTTTGATTAGTTTTCTTGCTAAATATGTCATGATGAATGACATGAATAATCAAGCAATCGAAATTAGAGTACTCGAAAATGTCAGCACACTCAAATTGAACATTTGTAATTTCTAATTTAACAAGAAAAGAGTAAAAAGCACGATATAAATGAGTTAAAATTGAAGTGTGCCGAATTCAAATCTAAGTTAAATGGGTCAACACCAATGATATTGGGATAAGTAATGACAATATGGAACTGGTAAAATCAAATTAAAAAACCAGCAGATTAATTCGAAAACATATTAGACATAGCACACTTTTTGATTTGTCATGTCTTTTTAATAAGTAATTATTATTATTATTATTATTCTTAACTAAATCAAAAGATCACCAGCTGTGTTTCAAACGCCTCTGGAAGATTTCCAATGCCATTAATACATTATATTGCTTTTGTCACCAAAAAAAAAAAAACATCAAAAGATCACCACATAGTTCTTCGTTCTCTTGATCTATTGAGGGATTTCCCAATATTTGAGGTTTTGATGATTTTGTGGGCATCCCTTAAAACAAAAACCCTTCCAACAAACACAGGTTGGGCAATCCCCACATAAAGGTTTACATTCTTCATCTGTTTGGCAAGAGTTAAGAGGAGGCTTCAAATCTTTTGCTCCAATCACTTCTCTTGAAATTATTATTCCTGCATATATATATTTTTTCATCACATTTAATTACTTAAAAGGGCTAAAAAAATAAGGTTAACCAAAATATGGAACCTGAGTGCAAATTAAAATGGTGAAATTAATTAGCAGATGCAAAAATTGCAAGGATTAGCGAGCGAATAAACAACATTGAAGAAGCACGCTTCATTGCTCTCGATCTATCGGACAGTGAAGAACGGGCTCATTATTTTTTTAATTAAAATGAGAGTTTTATGAAATGGCGTAATGTGGGTGGAGAGGTGCATGCGTTAACGTTCTTATAGTGCAAGTTTTTTGTTTTTGCTTAAAATTAAAAATAAGTTAATGTAACCCAAGTCGAAATCAACATTTACACTGGCTTTTTGACATCATCAATTACAACTTTACAACAAATTCTAAGCACAACAACCGTGGAAATCGAAATTCTCCAACACCCTTTACACACAAGGAGAGAAAACTGGAAGCACGACACGAAAATTACAAATTCCACAAGGATGACTAAATGAATGAAATGCTGCTACAAGCACTAATGCACTGTGGTGAGGAATTATGTGCAGTTAATGAAATGAATGACCTGCTGCTGTGATTACAAGGAAAAGAAATGGTTAAAGATCTAAGAACTGGAAGGTGGACTGACTTGAGTTCAACAAAAAAGCTACCAATCCTGGGAGTAGGACTATCAATATTGCCATGGCAATCCACATCCGGCTGCTCTTCCGCGGCTTGACCAGATTCTTATCCTCCACTTCTGGAACCAAATTACTGCCATGGTCTGCGGCAATGGGAAATCCCGTCTCATTCTGACCTGAAGACGTAGCATTAAGTGTTTCCTCCACCTGGATTAAGAAATTCACCAGCTATTTTCAGCTTTACCGAATGAAGCACTTTCCAAATACAGAAAAACTAGCTGAAAATGCATAATCAGTGTAAAGAAACTTCTGAAAAATCCACTCATCAAGGCTCTCCAGAGGTACAAATACAGAGAATTTTGACATTATAATTGAATAAAACCTACCAGAGAGTTGGAGGAGGATTCCGATAACTTTTCTTGTGAAGCCGCAGTTGATGACACATCAGCCAAGTCATGTCTAAATGTTGGGAACTTTATATCCCTCTGATCCATATCATCATGTTCTACTGAGCATTCATCCTTCTTTGTGCTTCTCAGCTTTGCCTTGAGAAATTTGTTTTCCTTTGCTAAATCTTCATACTGTTACCAATCCCAATCATTTCAGCTTCTTATTCTAAAGTTTATTAACTTGTCATTATGCCAAATTTTTTTTAAAAATTGCATAAAATGGGTCATATCCTACAACTAGAATCAAGTAGAAATAAATCAAGAGAAAGGAAATGGAAGTACCTGCTGCTTCACACGCTCCCTTTCAAATTCAAGTCGCATCACCATATCCATAATGTCAGTGGTCTTGATACTTATGTCCTTTGCACTAGCCATTTTCTCAACACAAACTTGATCCAGAGTGGTCTCCAAGGATTCGGTTCTACTACTCAGAAATTCGACTTCTTTGTTGAGTTGTAAGTTAGCTTCTGAAAGAACCACACATTGCTCCTCCGCATTCTGAGTCTTATTTTCAGCTTTGGAGACCTTTTGCTTCAGTTCATCAATTAAAGTTTCCATATCCCAAATTGCAGTATACAACATGTTTTGCTGCTCCTGACTTGCTTCTGTCGACGCCTTGGCGTGCTGTAGTTGAAGTTCTAGGTCCCTTAACTGCTTCTCAAGTAAGCTGACCTTTTTGTTGTTACTATCATTACTTCCTCTCAGGAAATTGAGTTCCTCAGTCAGTTCTGAGTTAGCATCTGTTAACTCGGTAACCTTAGACTCCGCACTCTCAGCCCTACTCACTGCATCTTCAATTGTTTCTCTCATAGATTCAATCATACTCTCCATTTCTGCAAGTTGCTCTAGATTTGCCTCATAGGTTGCCTTCACCACTTTCAGCTGAGATATTGAATCTCTCAGCTGTTGTTCCAACAAGTTCACATTTTTACTTAGAGAAGCTGCTTCTTCCTTTTTAGCAAGAAGCTGGGCACTTATGCTATTAAGTTCTTTGGTGGAATCTTCTCTGACTTGTAACTGTGCAGCATAGTATTGGACTTTAGAATCCAAAATCTTTTCTCTCTGAATTGAATTGTCCAAGTTGAATCTTGCGATTTGAAGCCGCCCTACCATCTCCTTTGATATTCCCAGATGAACCTCAGCTGAATTTTCTGCCTCTAGCAATCTACCCCAGATATCCTCTGCTGCCTCTTCCATGTACCGAGCAACTTGTTCAGTCAACCGTAGCTTTAGCATGACATCTTGTTCATTTTGTTTCATTTCTGCTAACTGCTTTTCCTGATCTAGCTCTCTAGCAAGTGATTTTTCCAACATTCTCAGAACTTGTCGCTCTTCCAACAACTGCAGTTGTGGCTTCAGATATGTTCCCGAAACTTGAAAATTCTCTGATAAATCCACACTTATGTTAGAATTCCCTGTTAAAAATAAAATGTTAACAGAAGAACCATGCTTAGATAATCAAATTATTTCTTAATTCATTCTTACTTACATTCATTTTGGTTGAAGACTAATGAAGTCATCTGCAATTTGGCCAACTGGATCTTCATCTCAAGGATATGGTCCTGTAATTGCCTCAGTGATTCTTCAATATCGTGCCATTTGGTTTGTTCTACAGTAGAAAAATCTCTAAGCTGTCCAGACATGATCTTATGACCAATGTCAACTTCCATAGCTTGAATTGTACCTATATAATTATCCAGCTCTCTTACCTCCGCGTTCAAGAAAGTATTCAAGAGGTCAAATTGTGTTGCCTTGTGAACAAAATCGGGCGAAATATTATCACAGTCAACCACTGGTTTCATATCATTTTGCAAAGATAACAGATGCCCCAAAAGATTATTCAAATTCACCAATTTCTCAGAACAGAATGCTAAGCCTAATTCTGCTCTTGTTAGAGCTTCCGCGGTACTTATATCTTCCATGAGAGACTGTCTGGTGAGATGACTTCTAAAGAATCTCATTCAGCAGGCAGAGCAAGGTCGAACATTCCACACGCCTCTCCGCCACGCATTTCATCATTTGGTTTTGCGTTAACTTCAAAGAAAGAAAACAAGAGTAAATTATCAGTTGTTTCCACAAAGCTGAACAGTACAGACAGGCATGGAGGAAAGATAAATCAGCAGAGATAGGAAAAGGCTTCCCACAAATACAAAGTGTTAAACATAGCCATCCAACAAACAAGAAAGCTAACTTTTTCTCTAAGAGTGAATGAACTAATGCAAGCCCCAAGTACTGCCAAAACCTTCAAAACTCTAGTCCCATCTCTACATCCACCACTCATTTCAATCATTCAACTCTTTTGTAGCTACAATTAGGCATGACATTTATCTACTCTTGAAATATCTGAAGCCACCATCATGTTCACAGACATTACAAAATGACATGAAACCAAAGAAAGATCTCAAAAACAACAATACTATGTTGTTCGCATTAGCAAGTAGTGAATTAGGTCACTAGTCTAGCACCGTTGCCATTTATATAAACAAATTTTTTTATTGAAACTTTAATGTTCACCTCAAAGCATAATCCTAAGAAACAGAATTGACCCCTTTTTTGAGAAATTGATCCCTGATGAAAATTGGTTGAGCACAGGCTAAAAGATTGCACAGTTTCAAGCTCAAACCTTCCAAAAGGGATCATTCCTAATCCCATGATTTAGTCCTATAACAGAAGTCCAATGCAGACCTCGCCTATAGATAATGAGTACTTGGATAAGATACATTTTCCTTGCAGAGTTTTAACTCTATTCTTGATCAAAGATTCGCTTTTTAACTTTCAACTGCATTATCAAAAAACAAAAAACAGTTTATCAAGAAAAAAACCAAAAAACCAAGAAACCATCCGTTCCAATTACAACTAACTTCAAAAAGTCCATCTTTCTACACATTTTCACAGAAAAAATCCTCCAAAAACTCAAGTTCTAACCATTGAGAGCCACCCCATTAAAGCAAAAAGTGCAGGCGGAAAACCATTTCAGTTCAAAGTTAACAATTACACAGATTTCTCCAGGAACCAAGAACAATTAACAGAGCAAGAAAAACATGAAAATGCATGAGCGCAACCCATTTAAGCTCAAAGTTAACAAAAACACCGATTTCTCCAGAACCCAAGAACAAGAAAAACATAAAACTCTCCGCCAGAACAAAGCAGCTACAGTACATACCTCGTGAAGCCAAAAATCTTTTGTGGGTCTTCTTCTTGAATTCTTACCGGAAGAAGAAAGAAACTACTGCGTTGTTAAAGAGTATAATTATGAGGCCTCATTACAAAAAATTTCTCCAGAGTTAAACCCAAAATCCAACGCAAGAAACCCAATTATTGAATTGAATTGGTGTGATCTGCAGGACAAATTAGGAAACTATAAAGACAGGACAGAATCACAGAGCCAAAATCCAAGTCTCTCTTTGAGGTTTATAACCTGTGGCGTGGGCACAGCGCACATACGATAGGACTTATGGGGTCAACGACGTGAATCCATGGGGTCCACTATGGTGGGCCCATGGATGTTTGATCATCCAATCACGTGTAGCCATGTCAGCATCACAATTCACAGGTCTCCTATCAAATAGTAATGCAAAATGTAAAGTGTTTTCTAATCCTTTGTTTTTGGACAATAGTTTGAGGTTGATGGGAATGGTGAAAATTTTGCATATTTTTGTTTGGTTTTGTGTGTTAAGGGCATGTTTTTTTTTTCTGTTTTGAAAACGGTTTTTGTTTAAACAGTAAATTTAATATATTTTAATCATATTTAATCATTTTTAATATAACTTTTTACTATTCAGCATTTACTTTTTACATTTTCAATATACTTTTTACATTATAAAACTATTTTCCAAAACTTATTTTTAAAATCGTTTTTAAAACGATAAAAAAGAACCTGCCCTAAATTAGACTGATTCCTAAACTCATTTCCCTATAATAAAGGCACAAAATCTAGCTTTAATCTAACTGATGTGATTCCTACAATTAGTAACCATGATGATGATGGCCTTTGAGGAGGAGGAGATATTGATAATAATGGTATTAGGAAATGGACAAATAGTAGTAGTTTTGGTCTAAAAGGGGACAAAAACTCAAAAGCTTAGCATATGTTAGATATGATAATGTTATTAACATGGGAAAATACAATACTTTCTTAGATGGGAAATGCTATATTTTCTATACGAGATAATTCATTCACTGAATAATGACTTATGATGTATTAGTAATACAATTGTATAAGTCATTGCACAATTCATTATTATTGGTTCAATGGTCCCGTGAAGGGATTTTAATCTTAGCCATTAACATGATTATTGTATAAAAATGAATGAAATGTTTAAAATATATTTGTAACTTTTTTTAATTAGAGTGAAATGAGCGAGATAAGATTTTTATGTTGTCACATGTCAATCCATTATTTCAGTTAAATTCTGTATTTTATAATAAATTTTTATTGACACTTTTAATATTTTAAAAATCAATTCAAATTACACTGAAAAAATTTGACTCTTTTATCAAGACAAATGAAATATTAAATGTAGGAACTACATAGATATTAATCCTATATATTTTATTTTACAAAGGACTAAGGAGTAAGGAGCCTTTTATTAGTATTATTATTTTTCTTTTTGAATAATGGAGCCTTTTATTGACCCACAAATTGCCGCCCACCACTTGAGCCCACAGCCACCACCCCTCTTCCTTTTTCTCCCCGCTCCTACTTTTCTTTTTTCTTTTCTAGTATTTAATATTCATTGATTTTGGCTTAATCCATTTCCTAGTGAATAATAATTTTTTTTTCTCATTTTCATTGGACTTTTTCGACATATATATATATATATATATATTTTTGAACAACCATGACCTTTGACAGATTCCAGACCTTTTTTTCGCTCTCGAGCACATTTCTACGACACAGATAGGATTTTTTTTTTTGTGGATCATTATGAAGGGATTGTGTGTAAATGCACAAGGCTAATGAATGATTTATGCAATATAATCCTCCATGGTATAAGGGAAAAGTTAATTCAAAGTGTGTATTATTTCTTTATTCATTCATGATTATGGTCTTACTTACTCACACCTTCACCAACAATGGGTAATGTTCCAAACCACCACTTGCTTGGAGCTCAATAAATATTAAAATAAACTTGCCAAATGCCAACACATATATAATAATATCATACCTATTCTCAAGTGTCATGCATATTATTCCCATTTGATTTATTTTCAAAATGAATGAAATACTATTGTGGTAGTGGCGATGTTGACAGTTTAGTCTAAATATCGGTTGATGAGACATTTTTATAGTGTTGCATTTCTGTTATGTCAGAATTTATCATTACTATTTTAAAGAGTGGCAATTTCAATTATAAATAAACTAGCATGTCATTTTTCATGCGTTGAGTTAATATCGTATTTTCGTAAAATTCAAGAAACCAAAGTTTCTCAAAATTTTATAGAGTAATTTGGGAGGGTAGAGTCAAGAAATTCCACTTTTATCCATCCTACCACTATAAAAAAAAATTATTGAGACACTCTCGTTCCAAAATTTTGAGACGAAAGGATCACAATCTCATATATCTAGTATCTAGTAATAGAGAGTTGCTAGAAGAAGACAGTCCAGCGCAGGTTAGGCTAAACAAATAATCATATCCAATAATTGAGGCAAAGTGAATTCAAGTAGACAGCAACGCGACAACACGAAGCCCAACAAACAAACTATTCCGAAGGACTTGTGTAGAACTGGACTGGACTAAACATATAATATTCATCAATCATCGTCCCGCAATTCATAATGGCCGGAAGGAAATCGGGAATAATGTCTAGAAAATTTTGTATCGTTGATGTGTTGCACTTATATAAAAAAAACTACAAATATCGAATGTTAGTGAAAAATAAAAGATATGTTAATGAGTTTACCTTTTGATCTATCGCATATCAATTTTAGTTATTAAATTATAACCGTTAGATTGTCATACGGTGGCACAAAAGAGACCCACCTACAAAAATCAAGTTCATTTCTTTGTCTAAAATGGCATATTTATAATTTTATCAAAACTCGGAGATGTACATGTAGTTCGCCACATGTAGTTCGTGAAAAGAAAAATACTTGAATGGGCCTTTTGGGCCCCCACGTCTCCTCAATAATACTTTTTATTTTTTCGTTGTATGGGCCTTAGGGTTGCCACAATTACCTAGAAGAGCAGCAGTAGCCCAAGACCCATGTATCTTTAAAATATATTTTTCGTCAGGTAAATTATCACTATTTTACAAAAATCGATACTTATCGCGTTTTGTTAGAATAGTCAAGTTTAAATTTTTTTACTTTAAATATCCTTATTAATATAATTACGTGTGATTTAGAATTAATTCACATTTAAAAAATAAGGACATTAGTTGAAAAAATAGTGACAAATTACTTGTTTTAGATATTGTACCTAACAACTAAAAAGTTATACATTTTTAAAATTGGACTCTTTTAATACAACTTACTTGTTTTAGAATTTGGTCATTTTAGAGTTTATTTGATTTGACTGACAAGGGGGGTTAAGTGTTAATTTTTAAAATACGGAGTAACTAATAATAAAAACTTAATCACACAGGGACAAACTGTAATCAAAGCATTTTCATATTTCGTATCTAGCTTTTGGTCATAACCAGGCGAAGTAGTTTTTACTTTTTTTATTTTTATATTACCCAAACACAAGAATAATATTCCTTCCATTTCACTAAAATAGACTAATTTCAAAAAATGTGCTCCCTCTATTTTACTAAAAAAGTCAAATATTATTAATGCATAACCTTTTATGGATGTCGAGATACAATAGCTAAAAACTAATTTGACACTATTTGTTCCATTCATTTTTCTTTTTTTAGGTAGGAGTTTTCAATATTTGGGTTGAACCGAATAACCGACCGAAATCGAATTAGCCGCATTCAAATTTGATTTTCGAGTTTCGATGCGGTTTGTTCTTCAAACCAAATTCCAAATTAGGTTTTCAAATTTGGGTTCCAATTCGAAAACTGAACCGAAAACCCAAAAACCGAATTCAAAATATAATAATATATATTTAAATTTTTTAAAATATTCTGAAAAGATTCCAAACTCTGCAGAAATAATATTTTTTGTAGTTGCATACAATTGTTGTTGTTGTTGTTGTGCTTTGTAATTTTAGTTTGTGAATGTGTGAAAATTATCATATTTTGAATTGGATTGTACTAGAGTTTCTCAATTTATAATGTCTTTCATTATCAGAATAGGTAAGATACAAATGGATGATATTTTGATGTATGAAGTTTTAATATAATTGTTGCCAGTAGTACTCACTCCAAGTTTGCCACCAACTTATTTTAATTTGCAAAAAATTCATGGGAGGAGAATTTATTTTGGATTTTTCGAACTAATTCGAATTCGAACCAAAAACCGAATTCAAATTTGGTTTGGTTTCGGTGTGGTTTTTCCGAGTTTAATTCAAATTAGGTTTGGTTTTCGAATTGGGCTTTAAAAAAATTAATTCGAGAAAATCGAATCGAAAAAACTGAAGAACCCATAAATTGAACCGATGAACACCCCTATTTTTAGGTATGAGCCAATTATGGACCATACATTATTATATTAATAAGAGTAGGACCGTAGGAGTAATAAAAAATTTGAAACTGGACTTCTTTAATGGAAAATAGGGAGTACGGATTGTAAGATTTAATATATAAAATAAGTAATTTGACACCATATTTTTCACTTACTCATATATCTTTATTTTTTAAGTAATAATTAACTGCAGATGACACATTATATACTAGTAATTGTATGCAATGTACATAATTTAAAACTAGATTCTTTTATTCACATCATTTTTTTTTTTCAAAAATAAAACTCTTTATTTCATATATGAGATGGAGTAATAATTAAAATCATCCTCTTTCAAATGAAATTGGCATTAACATTGTATCAAATATAAAGCAAAAAAAAAAAAATGTTGTAACGATCAATATGATTAGAAAAAAATAAAATAAAATAGTGTCTCATTAAAAGAATAATGATTGTCACGGGTTCTTGGCTCAAAAATTTGGTCACTATTTTTAAATTCTCTAGTTTTAGAGAATATAAATTCTAATTATATTACAAACAGGGGCGGAGTCGGGGGTGGGGTGGTCCTCAGACCCCTACAACCCTCTCTTACACCCTTATTAGTGTATATTTTTCTATGAATTTTTTTTTAACGATGTATTTAACATTCAAAAAAATAGTTTATATATATATATATTAGACCCTTTCAAAAATTTTAAAACGTAATTTCTAGATTCGCCACTGATTACAAATAAAATATATTTTCAAAACAAAAATAATATTACGACTATATATGTTAAATTCTCTAGTAACGAGCATTTTTAACGTGTGATATTGAAACTCGGAAGTATTATTATTATTATTATTATTATTATTTTAAGTATTAATTAATGTTCATATAATTTATGGATTCCAAAAGGCCTAGATTTGAGTGACAAGTGTAGCAGAACCCATGTCTTTTTGCTACGAATGTTTAGTCACAAAGTTGTAATTTTGTGTTTGTAACAAAGGCCATTTGAGTGTATGAAGAATGTCACATTCAGCTTTGAAAAGAAAAATGTTCCCTACATAATGGAAAGACGTTTGAAAGACGCATTAACCAAAATGGCAAGAAAAGAAAAGAAAAAAAAGAAAAATGATCAACACTTTTCTTTTTTCTTTTTTTTTTTGTTATTAAGTTGCTTTTTTCTTCAATTTATTGGCATGTTATATATATTATAATTTAACAGAAAAAGTACATATTACAAATTTAAGCAATTTAGTAACAATGGTTTAGATAGAAAAAAAAAACTATATCCGACATATTGATAATCCTACGAGGAGCGTAAGGAATTTAGTCTCTTATATATTATGTATCTGAGTTCAACTTTTAATGTATAATATATATCTACTAATGTGTCATGGTTATGAGTTTAGCTACTAACGCATCGTAATGCATCACGAGAACAACTATGTAAATGGAACACATGAACTCATTCTTTTTTTCTTTTCTTTTTCTCATGTGCAATTTTTAGGTGGTAGATCTATTATATGTACAAGAAACTAAAAACGTGGAGTTGTTGTTATGACTTGGATTGGAAAAGACATTGCCTAATCGAAAAAGACTTGAAAAGTTAATGCCAATAGCGATATAAAAGCTCCACGTATCCTATCCCCATGAAATAATAGAATGTGGGGATTAATCATTTGAATCAAATGTTAAATCATTTATATATAACAAAGTGTTTCTTTTTTTTTCCTAATTATTTGTTGAAACGTCGAAATCTGACTCAACCCAGACTGGTGTGTACAAAAATAAGTCTCTATTAAACATAAACAGTAAAAAGACAAAACGAATAAAAGTCCCAAACCTAATCTTAGGTCGGAAATCTCTTCATTAAACCAAAAAAACAAGTTTAGGTCGGACTTTAGCTTGGGTCGGATTTACATAACTTCATTGTTCATAAAACCGAGCCTGGGACAATTAAATCAAAATAACGGTAATATTGACATAATGGGTATGTATCATGGTAGGACCAGGAATCTTGTTTAAATATTTGTAGGAATTAAGGAAAAGGAGCCAAAAGTGGAACCATGATTATAGGAGCGCTAAAGTCATCATAAAAAAGGGAGTAGTTGGAAATACAGCTCAGCATGGAGTTACGGGAATATCAAAGGTTAGGCTATAAATACTCAGTTATCAAGCTAAATCAGGTACACAATTCTGATTACATTTAAGCTCTTGGTCAATACAGTTTATCTTCTTCACTTGTGCTAACTTAATCGTCGGAGTTACATCGGAGGGATAGCCCCACTTGCTTTGTTCTTTGTCTCCAGTGCCGAAATATTCCATAATCAGATTCTATCTCCACCCTGGTTGATCCGAGCCATATAGCCTGAATTGAAGCTTCAATATCACCCATTTAAGCTGTTGGATATCAAATTGGGCCTGAATATTACAGATTTTCATTGGGCTAAACAAGAGCATCCAGATCCGGACATTTTGCGTCGCATCACCGACTCGACTCAACCAAGCCTTGTAAACTAATTTCGTGGTTTGGCAATACTTTTGCTTGATTAATTACTGATCAAGGGCAAACTAAATGTGTTGTTCGTTCTCATCCTAATTATTAAGGGTAACTATTAGTTCTTCGTAGTAATTGTTATACTTAATTTGGCAACAATTAATTAGAAATTAAGGTCCAGGGGAAGTTGATGATTTGGTGAAGCATCACCATCTTTACAACGCAGAGAAAACACATGAAAGTGAAGGGCACAATGGACTTGTCACAATGAAGTTTATGTGCGTTTATACTGCACATAGTAACCCAATAATTGGTTTTTTTTTTTTTTCTTTTTCTTCGTCTAGTCAATAGTTATCAATTTATATTAACGTGAAGCGATGGAATTAAAACTCACGCAACACAAATTTTGATCACAAGAGATTTTTCTTCATTTATTAATGTACTGTGTATATCATAAAAAATAAAAGTCGAATATAAAAGAAGATATTATATATACGTACTATCTTTTTAATCTAGTTAAATTCACCACCGATTAAAAGCATGCAATGGGGTGTAGGTCCTGAGATCGAAACCTTCCATTACTAAAATAGATTCCACACAAAGTTTTAGTTTAGTATATATTTAGTATACCCCAATCAAACATAAGGGGGAACAAAACGTTAGGCAAAATATCTCTCTTCCTATATTATAGGTGGGAGACATAGAAAAACATTGGAAAGAAGAAAGCTAGATAGCCTCTTGCGATTTCATGATATGTGAATTTAGGTCTAACCAAAAGTGGGCAAAAAGTAGTAAAAATATTTTTGGAAACAATCATTGATATATAAAATAATATTACAAAAAAATGAGATTGATTACTTATTTTATTATAAAACTAAAAAATAAAAATTTATTGTGGCTCCTTATGTCTATTTACACGAAAATATAATAGATGTAAAAAATTGAACCCTCTATCATTCGAATTATCTGTCACGTGTCACAACTATCATTTATTACAATCTATAAGGTTGACTCCTTTCTATGAATAAAACAACACAAAAACTAATTAATTTGATATTTAAAAAAAAAAGGTTTTTAAATAAGCAAAACTAAAAATACTGCTAAAATAATTATTGACTTATCAATAAAATTATTAGTCTTGGATCATAATATTTCTTGAAAAAACAATAAATATATATATATATATATATATATATATTGTAGAAAATACAATTTTCTTGAAGTGTGAATATGAATTGGAGTGTGGAAATGCTCCAAAGTCAAGGCAACGACTGAAGAAGTTTTAATGCACAAAGACAAACCCGTTGTCCTTTTTTTCTTGAAGTTCATAAATAGTGAAAAATGCCAGCCAATCATCATCTAGAATCTAGAATTTAATATTCTTATTTAAGTATAGTTATAATTAATCAACTAAGAAGAAGAACACACTCAAAGGGAAAGATTAAATGCTAATGGATTAATTTGACTTCCAAGCCGATTTTATATAATATAATACTCCGTAATTAACTTTCTCAATAATCAAAAAGTGAAAAAATAAGATTGATTTTATAGTCTTCGATTTATTAATTATAGAATTAATTAGGAAACTTAAAGGAGAACTGAAAAATGAAAATAAAGAAAGGAACATATTAAGAGGTACATGAACAATAATACGTTTAATCTGTTTATTCAGAAGTTAAAGTTAACGTTGTTCAACTACAAATCAACGGGACTCTCTCTTCCAATGTGATAAAATAATATGTTAAAAACATATATAACAAAGCAAAAGTAAGATTATACTTTAAACTTAAAATATGTGTTTTCATACGTGATATATACATTAAATGCTAAATTTACTATGCAATATATCGAATGTTAAACTCAATACATGACACATTAGAGGTTAATTTAAAATTGCGATACATTAGTCACTAAACTCAATATATCATAAGTTAAGTTCACTACGCATAATACAATATCAGAGACTAAAATCTATATGCATATTTCCATAACATTCACACAATATTTTTAGAACTAAACTGAATACATGAATCGTCAATCTATCAGATACGTCAAATACACGAATCGATCTCTTCATTGATTTAAGCTCCTTTTAATTATTAAATAAACCATTGATTTTTACAGGGATAGTATAATAAGAAGTTGAGGTTGAGGGCAATCATAAAAATGCAGTCTTTTGATTCATCTTTAAGAGTTCTTAAACATACATCCATTCATCCGATGTTGCTTTGAAGGGATCTTGTTTTTGAGTAGTCACAATATTTTTTAACCCAAATAATAATAATAAAAAATTAATTTTAAAAAAAAATTAAGTATTAGGTTGCCCAAAAGAAGAGCCATGCATGCGAACCATGAAACAACTAATAAATACTGCAAATTAAGGAGATTGCAACAAGTCATTGGTGAATGCTTCTTTGAAAATCACATCTAATATCATAATTAAAGTAAAACTAATTTAATTTAATTAATCCCAGAAAAGTACTAAGGAATCTAGTACCTGTTTGTTTATTGGGCAGGTTTTGATCTTTCATCGTCTTCTTCTTTGGACTATATATATATATATATATTGTGCCAAAATTATTTTATTTATTTAAGGAGTGGAGTGGTTTATAATAATAAATTAATTTATTTAATTAATTTATCTAGTTTGGCTCAAAACATACCTTGTAAATCGAACCCCAATCAACGTATATAATTTAAACAATTAAATTTAAGGTTCTTACATCATTAGAAACCTCTAGTACGAGATGCAAATTGCAGAGGAAGAGATTCCCATTAATATTCATTTAATTTAATTTTCTAAACTTAGGGGTTTGTGAATGTAAGTCCCGATGCCAACTAGCAACTCATAATAATAATGACATAAGAAGAACACCAAATTGAGTAAGAGACAGCCAGTCGGTGATCGAGTTCGACTTTGTATTAACGAGACTGTAGTTTTTTCCGTTGATATTAATAGTTGGAATCGACGTTAGTAATTTTGATATGTTTCTTACCATCGATGATAGCGATATTGGTGGGGAGTAGAATTACGAAATTATATAAATTTCATAATTCATGTGTGTATTTTGCTTATTCACACTCAATGACGGAATTAGGAGGAGGCGAGTCGGTGTGGCCGCTTTTCCTTTTACCGGTAAGTAAGGATATTACTGGTATTAAATTTTTTTTGCCCCCGTAAAATCTACCTTGTCGGTCACCATCACTCTCCAAAAATTGCCTGTCTTTTTACTTTATACTGTTGAACTTCTCTTAATATTTAGTTCCGACTCACATATATATACATATATATATATATTTGTAACAATATGCCCTCTTAATTAGAAAAGAAAAAAAAGACAAAAGAAAAAAAAAAGAAAGTAGTACTATAACTATAGGGTTTGTGCACGTAGTCACACAGAACACGCAAAACAGACACGGGTACAAAGTACAAACTCATTATTCTCTCTTTTGCTTTAGTCTTTGTTAAAAGTGAATACACAGGCTTTATAATAATTTAATTAAGGCTTAATTACATTTTACTCTCTGTATTATCTCGTGTTTTAAAAACTAAATTAATTACATTTTACTCTCTGTATTATCTCGTATTTTAAAAACTAACACTTTAACCCATTGTTATCAGTCAAACAAAATAAATTAAAAGATGACCAAAATTCCCTGACCTACGTAGCATTCACGTAATAATCTGTTGGTTTTGGTGTTACTATCTACCGCCAACTAACAGAGCATTGCTTTTCCGTCAATTCCGATATGAAGTTTTCCCACGGTTAGCCGTTCGAAAACTCTTCCGCCACCATCTTTCATGGGGCATTTGGTTCTTTTTTAATTTATTTTGTTTGATTAACAACAAGTCAATTAAGTGTTAAAATTTTAAAACATACGGGAGTTGATAGTAAAAACACGATAACACATGGCAGTTAGGCATAACAAAGCCTTTAATTAATGAAGTAAAGCTAATTCAAAGGTCGGTTCGTTTGGGTCAACTTGATCTTGAGCCTAAGCCAGCAAATTAACCACTCTAATCAACTTTGTTTTGTTCTTTAAGAAAATTTTCTTGGAAAATCAACCAAAATCCTGCAAAAAGCTTCAAGCCCATATGAATATACAAGAGAACAGTCAACAACATAATAGAACCAAATAAGCTTTAAAGCTAATAAGGCTGGCATTTTGACTCTCTGCTTAAACTCCAATCATATGACAGCTTGCTAATTAATTTGATTTTAGATCTCAACAACATTAATTTTGGTTAATTTGAAGCTTTAGATTCAGAAAGAAACATGTTTAGTTAGTTGTACAAAATGGTTGTAATTTAATATGTTATCTCAATCCTTTTTTTTCACATGAGAATCAAATCTAAATGCATGCAAAGACTCAGAATTGTTTCTTGGCGTATCGTTTGACCGGCCAAAAATCTTTCAATCATTGAAGAAAATCGATGCTACATGTAAAAACTACACAATTTCAAATCTAGATGGTGAGTTAAGGTTTAATTTTTATTTGTTTTTGTCTTGATTGAATAGCGAATATGTTGAAAGAAAGTGTCAGAGGGTTATTTTAGTCCGTTCGAATAAAAACAAATCAGGTGACATCATGAATAATTTTCATTACAAATATATTTTAAAATTATGGGTTTGATTACAGTTCCGTGTAAACATTGGCCCAACCTCATTTTGATTGAATTTGACCGAATTCAATTTTCGAATGAAATTGGGCGTACCAGTTATGCTAGCGAATTAGAATCGCTTGACATGATCAGATCGATCTAACAAGAATACTCAATGTGAGGTACCGAAAGATCATTTGGCAATAGCCTGAGTGCTCCCAAATTTGTCGAGACGACCCTCCCTCCAAACCCTCCACCCTAGTAGAATAATAAGCTTATAAAAGGAGAATTTTTTTTTTTAAAAATGAAAAAAGGAAAATAAAAAATAAAACCTTGTTGAGTTGAGTTCACTAAAATATCTGAATTGATTTTATTTTATTTTAAGTAAAAATGGATTTTTCCAAGATTTAATGTAGACAAATCATAAAGGGTGAATGCATGGAGACAGTATACATCTAAAATCCACGGTGTATTTATGAGTACTGATTTAAGAGTTGAGACTGCCTGCTCTCATAAACTCTCCATCAGTCTGACAATTATAACTCATTTTACATTCTATTTTTGCGTTTTAATTGTTTCTATATATTTTTAGGATTCTATTTTTTTTTTAATATCAAAAACTCGTATCCAATATGTCTGAGGGTCTAACGACATACATATTGAGTATTTCGCCTCTAAAATATCAGGTTTATTGAGTGTATAAGCTACTCAAATATAGTAGTTATGTTAGAGTATTGAAAATATGCTTATTGAATTTAACTACTGAAGTATAACGTATAGAGTTTATTATATGATGTATTGACTTTATCTGCTGATGTATTGCGTTATCTTAAAACAAGAAGTATTGTTTAAAAAAAAATAAAAATAAAAAATGCGCATCAAATTTAACACAGGTATCCAAATTAGCTGCTGAAAATATTACAACTATACTAAAATAACAAATATTGAAAAAACACCCACATCAAATTTAATTAATGAACTATCATGTGTCATCATAGGAGGATTTAGAGGGGCCGTGGATCCAGAGGGGTCTCAAGACCCTCCAACCCCCACCTCACCCCTCACATATATTTATGTGTGTGATATATTTATTTATTTGTGTGGGTTTTTTTTTTCTTTCCTGCATTAAATCCCTTACATGTATTTTTTTTATTACACCTGTGTGTGTCGTAACATTAAACGGTCCGATACGAGACTCTTCATTTTCCTTTTATTCAGATTCAATATTGAATACCGAATCATATTTAAGTGGGGGGGGGGGGGGGGGGGAGGTGGCCCTTGGTCCCTCTTCCTAATAAATTCATGGCAATACCTGCGGCGGTATAATGATCATCAGAGTCAGTGAAGCAATGCAAAAAATCCATGCAAGGATTCTTGTAATTATGGCTCAGAATTATTTTCACTTTTCTAATTGATTATCTCATTGAAAACCATAATAAATGTTTTCAAAGGGGGATGAAATGTTCCAATAATTTTATTGTTAATTAAGAGATCTTTGATTTGCTGTAGTATATCTTAAGAAAAGCTACCATTCATCAAATTTTGAAGCTACATTCTAAAATTATGAAACATGATATACATACATGTTAATAGTTAATACAAGTAATTAAAAATTCAACCAAAACAAAAAAAAAATGCTGTTAATTACTATGTGAAATAATTTTTTTATAAGTAATATTTTTATTGGAAAAACTATGATTTAGGTGAAAATTTTTATTTACTATCAACAAATAACAAATATAATTTACCTTCTTTCAAAATTGGTTAATATAGTCCACATTCTAAAATTAATGTATTTTTTCAATTTTACTTTTCATTTTTTTTTTTGGTGTGTGAACAATTTAACTATTACAAATGTTCTGTCTATTACATTCAATTTCATGTATATGGGGAGCCAAAGAAAAAATCAGGGTCGCCCGTTTACACGTCTTGCCAACTTACACAAAAAATTAACAAAATTTGACAAATGTAAAAACTGAACTTCCACATGTGAGTAACACATTTTGCATCTCAACCGTTTAAATACGAGCTCATTACTAATTTGACTGAATCAGCAAACAATAAAGTCTATGTAAAATTATATTATTTGGTAATACTCACTTATAAATCTTATAAGAGAAGCATATGATATACTTCACTCACTATGACAACATTCTATACAATATAATTAGGCTTTGTTATGAAGTAATATGAGCAATAAGTTATTGAAGTTATCAAATCAGATTGTTTAACAAAAACCAACAAATCAAGCTCACATATAAACCTTCTCCAGAAGGCACCCAAAATTGGCAAAAACTAAAAAAAGAAAAAGTGTAGACCTATGTGAAGACTGAAAACAAACAATTAATTAATTAATTACTCAAACCAATTGTATTGACCAAACCAATTGTAAGTAAATATTTATTTATTAATTAATTAAAGAAAAGATTATAAGCTCTTCTCCCAAGAAGTAAAGAAAGTAAGTTTAATGCTAATAATCAGTGGTGAGAGTTGGCAAAAATGTCAGTTGCTAGCTCAATTCTGTACTATTTTCACCATTTAATAAAAACCCACCCCAACTTACATTTCACACTTACTATAATGAATCTTACCAACAAAGCTTGGATTCCCTTTTACCTTTTTTTTCCTAAGTAAATTAACATCATTCATAGAGGTTTTAAACTTTAAAGGAGGACTATATTCTTGCATCTAAAGTAAGTCAAGGTGGTTGTTTTTATATGACTTTTTTTCATTATTGTTATTGTATAAACAAACAAACTATCTTATATCGTACCATACAATGAATTGAGAAAACAAAATACTTTCTCCCTCCGTTCTATTCAAAGAGTTCACTTTGTATTACTATGGATTATTTGAATGAGACGGATGAAGTAGTTTTTTCAAACAACTTTTGAAGTATTCAATGTTGAACTCTTATAATTACTTTACCACGGAGAACGGTGAAAATCGTCCATTTTAGACATTAATATTTTCTTTTGGACCAAGTAAAATTTATAACGTTACGTTGCAACCAAATAATGTCTCTTGACATTTTATATTGTATCCAAATAAACCCTAAATATTTTATGTTGTGTCTAAATGCATTATCAATGTTTACAAATTTTTGGGTAATCTCTTTTTTTTTGTTAATAAGTATTTACACGTAGATAGGCTGAATTTACCCTATTTTTTAACGTTGAATCTTATTTAAATGTAGTATAACGTTAGGAAATTATTTGCTCATACAGTAAAACATTAATGACTAAAATAAACACAGACTTGGCAAAAAGTATACCCCAGTTTTTTATGTAGACACTTATGTTGCGTGGCTTCATATGAATTTGAAGTCAAAATATATATATAACCAAAAGACTTAGCTATACTTCTTTAAAACAATATGATACAATGAATAACACAACACTATTTATTATGTAGTGCATAACTTGCGAGCTTCGCTAGTGAAACTCCTTAACGCCTACGAATTTCACTTCCCTTCTTTAGAAATAAGATTAATTTTTCGTAGCTGAATGGATCACCTAAACTTATATATTGATAGTCGAGAGGAAAATTATGATACATGAGAGGAGAAAAAAATACGACACCTGTAAAAGTATCATACGTTAATGATATTGTTCATATTTCTTCATGTTATATCAAAATTTCAATTCCATTTTTGTTCATGAAAAAGAGATGGGAAAATATCACATCTGTATAATGGTCCCACCATCCATCGTAGAAAAAAAAAATGAATTAATCACAAAGTGAGTTTACAGCTTAGTTTAACCATAATCAAATGTTTAGTTGCAGAAAATAAGTAATTTTATGACAGCAGTGGCGGTGGTTAATCATCAAGAGCACTTTTTTTGATGCAGGCGTGGGTATTAATCCAGGACCTTTGCTCAAGATCTTTCTTTCTTTTTCACTTTCTTCCATTACCCATTTCTTCTTTGCTTTTTCCCTTCTCTCTCTGTAGATTTATGTTCGTATTAACTTCGCAATCTGATCATTACAGTCACAGTCTGAAGGGAACCTTTTTTTTTTTTTTGATTTCCTCTTCGTGTGGGTGTAAATTGGAGTAGTACTTGTTTATTGTTGAAAGTTTGAACAACATAGTCCTCGGAGCCCAAAAAGATTTGTTCAAGAAAAAGCTATAATTATCATCATTCATCAAGTTATAAAAAGAAAAGAAAATGGAAAGTCATCTGTTCAAAATGGTATGCAGAGTGCAGTGACTACAGTTCCAAAAGTAGCAGCAGTGGAGAATCTGAAATGGGTATCTTTCTTTCTTCACACTTTTTAGTTGGGTCGTTCTCTATTTCAGCGCTCTGTTTAGGGTTTTTTTTTTTATGGTGGGTTTTTCTTTTCAGTACGAAACTGCAGGGCTTTGAATGAGTATTTATGGTGATGAAATCAATGTCTCTGCTCTATTAACTGCTTCAAGTCACTTTTTTCAGCTCTTTTTGAACTGGGCTTTTGAAGTTTTGGACATTCGGGTGTTTCTTTAATGTAATTTTGAAGGGACTACTGGAAATTCAGGCGTATGCTCTGGGGATTGCAGTGTTCTTCCTTTCTGTGGTCCTTAGTATGCTTTTATGGTGCATGGACTTGTTTCAATCATCTGCATTTATTTACCTCAGCTTGTTGGTAATTAATGAATACAATCATTCTTCTTTGTTTCAATTCAGTTATTTCTGTGTGGGTAGGTTTACCCTGTTTCTCTATTTCTGGCACAGTACAGCTTCGATTAATCTTAAATCCTTCTTAAAATTGCCCAATTTTTTTAAATGATCCACTGGTTGCTGTTGCACTTTCTTCCTGGTGATTGGGATAGCCTGATAAAGTTTCAATCTTTGCTTATGACAGGCCATTTGACCCTGTTGGGATAGTTAATATCAAGCTTTTCTGGCCTTTAATTGTTCTTGAGAGGCAATTGCAAATTCTCCATGATACTGGATATGGCTGAAAAGGATAATCTTGAAGAAGCAAAGAGGAATGAGGATCTTCTGAATTATCACTCGACAAATGTTCCTTCAGAATGGAAATTAACTGGTGCTCATCTATCAAGTGAGGGTTTGATCTCGGCAGGCAATCCCGGGTCAGTTTGTAAAGGGGCTATCATGGAGCAGCCTTCTTGCTCTAATGGTAATATAATCGACTCGTTTAGCCCTACTATGTGGGATCAGCAATCAGGTTCAAGTAATTTAGGTTTCAGTGACAGTAACGTTCAACAGAATTCTAGTTTTCTAAATCCTTTGGTAAACCGACTCATTCCTATGAGAGGTCCTGCTGATGGTGTAGTTGGTTTGGGTTGGACTCCACCAAATGCAATGTTGAAAGGGGGCATGTTTCTTCCGGGTACTCCTGGATTTCTTCCCCAGAGTTTGGCTCATTTTCCGGCTGATTCAGGTTTTATTGAAAGAGCTGCAAGGTATTCATGCTTCAGCGGTGGGAATTTCAGTGAAATAATGAGCCCCTTTAACTTACCTGAGTCCATGAATCCATATTCTAGGGGTCTGACACCAATGCTCGGATCACAAGAGGCTTTGACTGGAAATGGAATGAAATCAATGTCCGGCATGCAATCCCAAAATGATGAGATGAACATGGTTGGAAGTGGAGTGAAATCAATGTCCGGCATGCAGTCCCACAATAATGATATGAACATGGCTGAAAGTTCGAAGCCTGTGGAATGTGTGGCCTCCGATGGAAATCAATCTAAGAATGAGAACAACAATGGAAGTTTGGTTAGGTCTCATGATGAGGCGAAAGGAGGCGTTGCTGTTTCGAGCAATGATTCTGATGAAGGTGAATTCAGTGGCCGGGGTGCTCAAGAGGAACGGGAACCCCCAGGTGGGGAGTCTTCCTCTAAGGCACATGGATCCAAGAAGAGAAAAAGAGTTGTGCAAGTAAGACCATGTTTATTGATTTTTCTAGTTACAGTAAATAATTATGGCTGTAAACTCAACTCCATTAGTTCCAGCTTCCAAATTCTGTATTTTACTTTCAGTTTTCCTATGTTAAATAATGTACTTTGTTGTGTGTCCAGGATGCGGAGCTCGATCAAAACAGGGGAACATTGCAGCAAGTTGCTGAAGTTAGGAAGGATGATAATGAAGTTCAGCGGAAGGGAGACCAAAATCCAACCTCAATTACTAGCAAGCCTAGCGAGAAAAATGCTAAACAGGGACCTGAAGCGTCGGATTCACCTAAAGAAGAATATATCCACATGAGAGCGAGGAGAGGCCAGGCAACAAACAGTCATAGTCTTGCAGAAAGAGTAAGTCTTGATATGAAAGTTGGTGTATATATTTTTTTTCATGGTAGAAGCAGCATTCACTTTGTTGTTATTTATATGTTTTGAGCCTTTGTTTGGAACTAAATGAATTGAATTGTAGGTAAGGAGGGAGAAGATAAGTGAAAGGATGAAGTTTCTTCAGGATCTTGTTCCTGGTTGCAGCAAGGTTGTAAATGTTAATGGCCTTACATTTACTATTTTTCATAGACTATGATATTCAGTGATTTATTGGGAAAATTTGGTTGGTTTTCGTAGGTCACTGGAAAGGCAGTTATGCTGGATGAAATTATTAACTACGTCCAATCCCTGCAACGCCAAGTTGAGGCAAGTGCATTTTAGTTTAATTTACCTTTCCTTCTCCAATTCTTCTATGTGGTATCGTTGCATTTCTGATGTATTCCGGAAATGTAGATATTTCTTGCTCTAACTGCTTCAATAGTGTGTAGTCATGCATCTCTATTCCTCCAACCTGTGAATAGGAGACGAGTGAATGCTGATTTTACCTCTTTTAGGAATGAGACTGTTTTATGCTTTGGAGAGAAGTGGTTCTCTTGGCTTTATTCCATATTCATATTTTCATTATTTCCAGCATTGAGAGATCGTATGATTAATCATATTTTCTCCTCCTTTCCACAGTTCCTATCTATGAAGCTTGCCACGGTAAATCCAAGGCTAGATTTCAACATTGAAGGGCTTCTTGCAAAAGATGTAAGAAAAGCAGGAAACGCCCATTTTCCTATATAATCAGGCTATTGATATCCATTGTGCTCCCTGATTCATTTATAACTACCTTGTTCGCAGATTCTTCAGAGTCGAGCTGGTCCATCAGCGCTGGCTTTTCCGCCTGATATATCAATGGCTTATCCTCCGTTACATCAATCACAACAAGCATTATTTCTCCAATCAAATCATCACGGAATTGGAAATTCTGCAGATGCGCTTCGAAAATCCATCAGTTCTCAATTTGCAGCGGCAGCAAGTGGTAGCTTCAAGGAACTTTCTTCTCAGGTAAGCTTTGTTAATCAAGCACACCTATATTTTGCATTTTGTTGAGCTGATCAAAATCCCTGTGGGAAAATGAGAAAGATGGATCATCTGTTTTCTTCCTGCATTGCTATTGGCCATTCAAATACTTGTGTGTCCATGAATAGGTACCTAATGTGTGGGAGGATGAGCTTCACAATATAGTCCAAATGGGGTTAAATTCAAGTGCCCCTCTCAGCAGCCAGGATATAAGTGGTATGAGACCTTCCCATCTCACCCTTTTCTGAAAGATCAAAGATTCTGAGCTGAGCAAAGAATGAAATCTTCTTATGGAATGTGCAGGGCCTCTACCACCAGGACATATGAAAGCTGAACCTTAGTGAAGCTTCTCTGTAAAAAGGTTAAATCACTGAGGATAGAAATGCAGATCAAATCAAATATCTGCTCTACTCTTTGTTATAACCAAGGTGTATTTAGGTTTGAAGCTGTAGCTTCAGAAGTATCGAGAATTCGTTCTTGTAGGGTCCACACAGTGTCATCCCTCCATTGTAAATTTTAAGTTCTGCAAGAAAGATGAAATTTTGGAACAAGGGAATGTAGATTCTGGGCACATGCTAGAGAAGCAGGAAGAAGATGGTTGTGTAACTTCAAGGAGAGAAATGAAGTGAAACACTAAATGCTTCTATTTTGTAATCATTTTAAGGTGCACCAAAAGGAAGATGTACCCATCATTCCCTCTTATTAGTTAATTTAAATATATAGTACTACTTGATTCTTTTGTTGACCATCTCCAATATATGAAGTTTTCCTGTTGAATTTGAGAGAGGAATGGTTCAATTATGACTTATAATTATCGATGACTGATTTCGTACAGTGAGATAAATGTTTCAATGAATGATTTCATATAGTAACTCATAATTAATCGTACACGATGACTAATATAAATGTTTAATTTATTATTATTTTTGCGTTTAGAGCCATATTTAACTTCATTACAAACATAAGTACAAAAGACAACACAACCACATCTATCATCTAATTAAAGTGTGATTTTAATATTTTTAGCATTGCAAATATTCTTTTGTTGAATAAATAATAATTTACATGAAGCAAAATAGGACTTTTTTTTCCCTTCAAATCTTTCATAAAAATAGATTATTGGACTAAAAAAAAATATATATTTTATTTTATTTGTTGAACAAAAACACGTGGCATGTCACGTGACCAAACGTTTAAGTTCTTACACAGTTGGCGGTTGGTTCCCGCTAAAATATTCCTCAGTCCGACCATGTCTCACATTTCCAATCACTTTTGTTCTTTGCTCAAACATTACTGCGGAACCCACAAATTAAGCCAAGCCAAGAAGCTTCACTGCTTCATACTCAAAACCCTTCATGACCCAGAAACCTTTTTGTTGAACAATCTCACTAACAGTTACATTAAGCTCAATAACATTGCATATGCACGCAACGTGTTCGATCAAATTCCAAGACCGAACCTTTATTCATGGAACACCCTTTTATCGGCTTATTCGAAATCAGGGGATGTCTCGAGAATGAAGGAAGTATTCAGTTTGATGCCAAGAAAAGATGGGGTCTCTTGGAATTTGGTTATTTCAGGATATGCGTCCCATGGGTTGTGTGATGAGGCTTTGAAGGCTTATAAGCTGATGATAAGGGATGGGTTGGCTTGTTTGAATAGGATAACGTTGTCTACTGTGCTTATATTGTCGTCAAATAAGGATTGGATTGATTTGGGTAGGCAAATACATGGGCAAATAGTGAAATGCGGTTTCCTGTCATATGTTTTCGTAGGAAGTCCTTTGTTGGACATGTATGCAAAGTTAGGTTTGATATATGATGCAAGACGGGTTTTTGACCAGTTGCCTGAAAAGAATGTGGTTGTACACAATACGATGATCATGGGATTTTTGAGGTGTGGGCTTGTGGAAGAGGCGGCGAATTTGTTTAATTTAATGATTGAGAAAGATTCAATTTCGTGGACGTCAATGATAACTGGTCTAACGCAGAATGGTCTGGAAAAAGATGCAATCAATTTGTTCAGAGAGATGATGATGGAAGGATTGGCTGCTGATCAGTTTACTTTTGGCAGCATCCTAACTGCTTGTGGAGGTCTTGTTGCCCTGGAAGAAGGTAAGCAAATTCATGGTTTCACCATTAGAATATATCAGACAGATAACATTTTTGTTGGCAGTGCACTCGTGGATATGTACTCAAAGTGTAGATGCGTTAGGTATGCAGACTCAGTGTTTAAGAGAATGGCATGCAAAAACATAGTCTCGTGGACTGCTATGGTTGTGGGGTTTGGCCAGAATGGTTACAGTGAAGAAGCGGTCCAGGTCTTCTCTGAGATGCAGAGAAATGGGATTAAACCGGATCATTTCACCCTAGGAAGTGTAATCAGCTCCTGCGCTAATCTGGCTAGCTTGGAAGAGGGAACCCAATTTCATGCTCAAGCGCTAGTTTCAGGTTTGGTTTACTTTATTACTGTTGCCAATGCACTTGTAACGCTGTATGGTAAGTGCGGAAATATAGGAGATTCTCATAGGTTGTTTAATGAGATGAAGTTTAAGGATGAAGTGTCTTGGACCGCATTGGTGTCAGGTTACTCACAATTTGGGAAGGCCAATGAAACAATTGAATTATTTGAGAAAATGGTGGCCCATGGACTAGAACCAGATGGTGTTACTTTTATTGGCATTCTGTCTGCCTGTAGCAGGGCAGGACTAGTCGAAGAAGGACATAAGTATTTCCAGTCAATGCTGGAGAAACACAAAATCAAGCCAACGGTTGATCACTATACATGCATGATTGATTTATTTAGCAGGGCTGGTAAACTGGATGCAGCAAAAGATTTTATACAAAGGATGCCGTGCCAACCTGATGCAATTGGTTGGGCTACGCTCCTTAGCTCCTGTAGAAATCGTGGTAACATAGAAATCGGAAAATGGGCAGCAGAATCTCTTCAGGAACTAGATCCACAGAATCCTGCTAGCTATGTCTTGCTATCAAGTATGTATGCTGCTAGGGGAATATGGGATGAGGTTGCTCAATTAAGAAGAAGAATGCGAGATAAGGGTGTTAAAAAGGAACCGGGGTTTAGTTGGATTAAGTACAAGAACAAGGTGCACGTTTTCTCTGCTGATGACAAGTCCAGTCCATTTTCAGATCAGATACACGCAGAACTGGAGAGATTAAATTGTAAAATGATTGAGGAGGGTTATGTTCCTGATATGAGTTCAGTTCTTCATAATGTTGATGAGTCAGAGAAAATAAAATTGCTGAACCATCATAGTGAAAAGCTTGCTATTGCTTTTGGTTTGCTTTTCTTTACCCCTGGCATACCCATTAGAGTGGTGAAAAACCTTCGGGTTTGTGGGGATTGTCACAATGCAACTAAAATCATTTCAAAGGTGACCCAAAGGGAAATTCTTGTAAGAGATGCTGTGCGTTACCATTTGTTTAAAGACGGGAAATGTTCTTGTGGGGATTTTTGGTGATGAGATCCACAATACTTCTAATTGTGGTTTAAGATACTGGACTACAAGTGCATTATGAAGGTGGATACAATGCAAGGTATGGCATGCAGTGGAGATCAAAGTAGAAGACATTGATCCCTGGGGGGTAATTAAGTTACTTTTTGATGTCATGAAAAATAATTAGACCCTTTGAAGAAATCCTTGCAGCAGATACCCTTTCAAAGGAAGAAATCAAGGCTTTGATCTGTCAGAATGATATGATGAGATGTTTATCAATCTTCTGATTGAGTAAAGGCATGGTAAATACAGTCTCTACCTATCACTTCTTCTATGGTTGAGATGAGTTTTAATGCTACAGTTTTCTAACTGATTGATAATATTGCTTGAAACTTCCCAAATATATTTATGAGGAATTACGTGTCAAAAAGGGACTTGATTATCAGATTATTTCTCGCACTGGTGACACGACGAAGAGTAAATATTGTCATAATCCACAATTTTTTTCACAGATATAAAAAAACCATTGTTATTTGTTGGAGGCCTTCATTCTTTTTATTTTTTGTATTTGTGTCGTTTATTTTTTTTAAAGATCCCCCTTTTGATTTGAATTGGAAATCTTTCTGAAAGTGGTAATTTATTTTCCTTTTCATGACAAATGAATAAAGGTTACTACAAAGTTCAAGCCCTTTCCTTTGGGCAGCCTAGAATTCATGCTATGCAGCACACAGATGAAAAGCTGTAGATTGACCTGTTCCTATTTGACCTTCTACTCTTAGATGTGAAGTTATGATAGCTTGATCATTGTAGAGACACATCGTTTTCCGCTCGTACAACAGCAGTTCATGTGCCGAACAAACTGGCAATAATGTAAATGAATAAGGATATCAAGAACTGGCTTATAATTGCCAACACAGAAATAATACCAGGTACAGATGAAAAAAGAAAGGAAAGTTATGCTATTAGTGATGTTGATTTGAGTGTCTCTGACTGACCATGCTGGTGGTTCTGCATAGGTACAAAGATCAGAGCTCATTAAAAGGGAATTTTTCAACAGACAGTGAGAAAAAACTTAAGGATGCTTAAGAGAACTACCTGTAACCTGGTGCAGATTTCCACGACTTCAGGCAGAGGAGCCCAATCTCCGAAGTTCCTTTCGATAAACTGGTAAGCAATTCCAGCCTTTCCTCTGCCTACTATGAACAGTCCACCTTTTATCTCTCCTTCTCCCTTGAAGTTCTGCTCCAACCCTGTAGCCTTTGCTCGCTTGTAATTTGCACGAGCTTGAGAATTTAATAGGAATCCTGATATGAATTTGTCTTTGAGCAGTTTCCCACCACCTAGGGCCTTAAAAAATTCCATTCCCCTATCATAGAGCACAACACCACCCCAATAACGCGGCCAGAAGTCTTTTACCTGTAACAGTTAAGAAATGCTTTAGGCAATCAAAAGTCATTTAAATAACACATTTGTTGGAAGAATGATACAATACCTCTGTTTCAATGTACTCATGAATGACTGCATACAACTGAATCCCTAGTGCATCAAAGATTGGTTTTTTGGAGTACAGTTGATGAGCTTCAGCTCTGCACATGATACACCTGTACTTTTTGGAAGTTGTTGATGAGAAAAATTATTTCAGTTGTATTAGTGAGTAAAGAAATTTAAAAAAAAATAAAATAAAACACGAGCCTTTTCTCAGAAATTTCTGCTTTGGAGTAAATATCTGAAGGAAACAAACATTTGGAAGTTGCAGTTTAGCAATGTTTAACGACTCAAAGGTCAAGTGGAAGTTGCTGTTTAGATTGATTGCATTTCATTTCTAAACATAAATTTCTTAGTAACATGCTTGAGCTGTTTTAATGCCCTATTGTTAGTTATATGATTACCTATTTCTCTACTTTATAAGCTGCCAATCCTAACAAAGGGTTTTTGTAGACCTGGCTGCATTTAAAGCTATTTTTTGCATAATATCAGGAAGAAAAATTAATAAAGGTGCTGGCAAATCAAAGTGGATGGAACTTTACCCCGGGCGACGGAGGCAGAGAATAACAGCTGTTTTATCACGCCAGAGTTCTTGAGCCTTCATTGGAGGTGTCTTACTTTTTATCAGACGCTCCATTCCGATTTTATATTCAGGAGTGAGTTTTTGGACTGAAATGCTCTCAATTGCCGACAAGGGAGCAACATCCTCAACAACTGGTGGAGGTTCAACACAACCACATGCTCGGGAACCAGCAGGCATTGAAGCGACAATCCCTTTAAAAACATGTCCATCTTTGACCTTGAGCTCAGCCATGGACTGCTCTAGAGAATAATCATAAGCTGCACTGGCTTTTCTAGTGTATGCGCTCATGCCCTGTGTTTTCCTGCTGATTGAGGAAGACTGCATGCTGAAAGTACTTGTACTTCTGGAAGGTCCAGCCACACGTTTTATTGTTGTGGAAGAGTTTAAAATTGGCATGGCACACGGACTTGTTCTGTCTAAAAAGCGAGCAAGATGTCCTCGCTTCATTCGAAACTGAGTTGAAAGGTCTGTCCCGCCCAAGTTTAGAAGCTCAGGAAGACCTTTCCCAGAGGCCTCCAGCACATCTGCGTATTGCATCAATGCACGATCATGCAGGTACGACCTGATTTCCATTGCATCCTTGAGTAGAAAACAGAAAAGATCATCAGTATGATGATGAGACAAGGACATATCTGATTTGCAGATGAAGGTCAAATGGACATGGCTTTCTTTTTGCACAACAACAGAAGTTAAAGAAAAAGAAGAAGCATAAAACAAGGTATGGAAAATGAAATATCTTGCAAATCAGGAAGATTGAACAGATGCCATCGAATTGTCAGGAAATTATTTGCGAAATCCATCCTTTGATAACCTGATCATAATAAGAGGAACTGCTGCCTAGCTAGCTAATTTTGCTTGAGGACTTCAAAGTTTATGAAAGAAAGCTGAATATGAGAATAGTATACGAACCTTCTGCTTTTGAGTCATGTTCATGGCATTCATGTCTTCTGCATTCATTAGCTTCAAGGTTGGCACATCATCCCAACCATCTTCCAAGAGCTTCGGAACGAAGTCCTTCAGAGATCCATTCCCAACAAAGTCTTCCATTGAGAAAGAAGCCATATTTCTTTAGACTCTCAAAGCAAGCTTTGAAATCGCAACCAGAAAGCTGCTCTATCTGAAAATCCCAGAGAAAGGTGTGTTTGGTTAAAATAAGTTTGAACCTTCCTTGAAGCTCAACTCAAACTAGCCGGATTTCTATTTGATAATGTCGATGTTAGACCTTCGATTTTGCCTACTTTTTCTATGTTGAATAGAATATCATATCATACGGCGTAAGCCTGCACTGCTTCAAAGTTCAAAAGCAATACGCCAGATGGCATTGTATTCTTTCACTATAACATCATGTTAAAAATTAAAATGCCACTAGCTAATAAAAGATAGTCCAATCAGTGTGAAATCTTTGATTCTTCCAATTTCTGAGTAGATTCTGAAGTTTATTAAGATTGTAGATGTTAAAAGGGAGATCTAGTAACCATCTGGGTTAAATAGGATATCCATTGTTGTCACTGTCTTTCTTATATTGAAATCGCTCAGATAAATCCTTAAGATAAATGAGGTCTTAGTGGAATGCCGGCCAGAGAAAAAAACCTTATAATATTCTAGTTTTAGCCTGCTCTTTTTTTCTTGGAGAATTAGTCAAGAAGGTTACGTTGCATGAAGGCTGTTGTCTTGAAACTTGTGTTAGTAATAACTAATAATATGTCGCATGAAAAGAAGACTATTTACGAAATTGTTTTAACTTTTAAGAGAAGATAGAAATGAGCTAAATTTCTTGTGAAGCTATACTATTCGGTTTTTGAATATATTTCAATTTAATTGCAGTCTGGAACGTGAAGTTATGGGAGAAGAAGTGTACCAACCAGCCAACGACAATTACGACAGAGCCAAATGGTCCCTCAAAAAGGGTGTAAAGAAAACGGCAAAAATTTCCTTAAAATTTAGTGGGGTGGTTAGGATTTCTTGCAGAAGCCAAAATAGAGAACAAGGAAGACAATGTTAAGCTCATTTGACTCTCGTTAAAGAGAAAGAAAAGCCTGCCTTTTAAATATTATATGTGGCTAAGTTAACAACATCCTCTTGGAGTGTTGCTTGATTACTGAAAGAGAGGATTTTATTTTCTGATTGCTTCTGATGTTTGAGTAGATATCAGCAAACGTGCGCGCACTTATCTGTTGTCTGTTTATCTGTTTCATTGTTGAAATTTTGGTCTTGATTTTGATTTCACCACTAAGCTTGGCGTCTATAATAAAATTTGGAAGCATTTCGCACTGCATGCATTTGTGAAATCTACAAAGCTGTGTTCTGAAACATTCTTGTTATTAGAAATCATCGATTACTTACCTTTGAAAATGGGATCATCTACACTATTTTGACATATATATACTATATGATTTAAAAAGGAAACTTTACATTGTGATGCAGAGGTGACCGTACCTTTTCTTGATCAAGTTACTATCCTTTCTGTAACTGGTGGCACTCCCAGTCTCCCATGGTAATGCCCTTTTTCTTTTTTGAGAAAAAACTTACACAGAGAAGTTAGTGCTTGTGGTAGGCATTTTGTTCAAATGCCTCAAGATTTTCTCAGCCATTTCCCTTGTACGGTCGTCATCTCCATGGTGGAATGCAGTGACAAGTGTTGTACACAACAATCTGTCCTGCAATATCTCAGAAACTGTTTCATCGCCACCTTTCAGCAGGAACCTATCTATCATCCAGAATGTTTTTTGCAGGATTCCCTCTTCTTTGTGCTCCTTTATAACATTGAGGATATGTGGAATGGTATGCATATCATGCAAGAATTTGACACTCTTATCCAAATCAACTTTGTCATCCAACAATGTGCATATGGCTGAAAGTGCAGCCTGAACCACCTCCACATTGTCATGGTCTAAACAGCTCAAGAGTCTTTCAACTGCCTTAGCATCAATCAAACAGAATGAATCCTCTGAAGAACAGGCGCCTTTGTGAACCGGACACAGTGGTGCCATTTGATTTCTGGACATGGTACAAGAAAAACTCTTGATGAACTTGAAAGCTTTCCCATATGTAGTTGTCCTAATTTGTGATGGTTTTGAAAGATTGGCTGATTGTTCCGATAGATTCTTGAGCCCTGTAGCGGATAACTTCTGAACTTCATCGCTAGATGTATTTGTTAGAAGTTCTGTGAACAGGGATGTGAAGTCATAGTCCCTCACTAAAGAAAGTACTTGAAAGTCATACAATGTGGTTGTAAACCTGACAAGAGTGCCAACAAGGCCTTCAAGATAAGCGGTTGTATACTTGCTCGTTCTTCTGCCCGTGTTTTGGATCCAACGAATGCTTTGGATGATTTTTGGGACCGTATTTTGCTTAAGCAAAGCTAGGTTGAGAGTCATGTTCTGATGGGGAAGTTTGGCTAGGAACTTTGCAGAAAGTGCATACTTCTCTGTGATTCGCTCTACTTCTTCCGGGCTCTGCATTAAGCTCTCTGGTTGTCCCTTGGTTTTGCATAGTCTTTCACATAGTGTATGTCCCATGAAGGAAGAAAGTGTGATTAGTAGCTTGATTGCTGCAACCCCGAGTTCTTCATTCGGACTATTGATAAGTTCAATCACTTTGGAACTTGCTTCTGTTTCTTTGACCACAGAAACAATGTTAGCTGATGCTTTGGGAAACTTCATCAAGCACAATAAGATCCTTAAGAGGTTGATGTTTAAAGCTTCAGGGGACGAATTACTCATCCAGCTGATGATGTTATATACTATGTAGTCTGAAGCGATTGTGTGGGCGTGGACATTTGCTCGGAGGTTCTCTAGCTCTACTCCGGACTCTAGTAGATTTGCAAGTATTGCAGCAGCCTCATTCTTGGAGTTTACTGGCTCACCGTGAATTGTTCTTGCGAACATCTCTTCAACCATGATCTCCACGACGCCTGCCTCCACAAGTCTACCCTGAACAGATTGGTAGCAAGAAATTTGTCTCAATGCTTTGAAGGCGGCACTTCTGCAAAGAGAATTTCCACTGTGTACCATGTTGAGTAATGCCGAAGAAGCCTTCTCAGCCACGTATGATTTCCTGTCCAGGTCAAGAACAATCTCGCCAAGGAAACTCGCCATCTCTATTTTCATGTCTTTGTTGCCTATTATAGCATGAAGATATGAACATTTAGCAACAGTAACTAAAACTCAAAGTAGACTATGATTACTTCATAACTACTGCTTCTGTCCCACTAAGAAAGTCATGTTTCCAGTATTAGAAATATGACTCCTTTAGTGGGACGGTGAGAGTACTTTACAAGATTTTATATATAATTACCTTCCACAAGATTCTGTAACAGCGGTTCCCAGTATCCATTCTCTGCCATGCACTTGATGTGACTAGGAGACGTTTCCAGGTTTTTCAAGATTTCTTCAGCTTTTGCAGAAGTGAATTCATCTGCAGATTGTCTATATTTTGCTGTTATAAGCATAAGGATACCTCCAGTAATCTCCCCAATTTTGGCACCGAAATGCTGGGATCTTGAAAGCTCAAGCAAGAGTAAAGCTGATGCATGCCTAATATCCCGTTGCTTACTTGAGAGCATCTTGATTATTTTCGACAGGTCAACTGTCTTGGAAACGATTTCCTGCAACACATTCATAAACATCCAATCATGTTGTCAATGTGATGGACTGGAAATCCTAATGTCAAAGGGAAAAGAAGATTACCTTGCCATCAACCTCACTCTCGGCTAGTTGATGGAGAAGCTTTATGGCTGCACATCTTACAGTATTGCTTTCATGGTCCAAGAAATTGGTAACCAATGGAATGATCTCAACGTTCTGAATTTTTACTCTGTTGTTTTCCTTATTTTGACTGATACATTGCAGGTCAGCGATTGCTTCAAGGATCATAATCTCTGAACTTGCCAAAAACAGGGCTGCCCGGGCAACCTTAATCCTTGAGGCCACATTTCTTTCCTTCCACTCACAAATGGTTTTCTGTAAGGCAACATTGGTGTTCAAGCTTTTGCTTCCTAGCTTCTGCCCTGACTGTGGACAATAAATTTCCTCTCCTGTCCCAAACTTCGTAAACCACTTAGTTATAGCTTTCCTGTCATATGTCACTCCACTCTCTATTGTTGCTGGATCATCCATAATCTGGTTTGTCAGAGGGCAAAAGAATGCCTCATACAAAGGCTCAATGTGCTGAGTCAAATCTGGAAAACTCATCGATGATTTACCACTGAAACTCCTGTTCCTCCTGAGAATTTCACTATTTTTAATTTCGAGGCTTTCATCCACTGAGAGATTGGATTCATCTAGTTCCAGAAGGTACTCCATTGAGGCTTCAATATCAACAGAATAAAGATCTGTTTCCGTTTCTGTATCTTGTTCTTTTGATATGTCCATTGAAGACAGATTTCTTCCTTCCAGCTTTCTGTGCTTCGAACTCTGAGTCCTGCTCTCCGTGATATTGGCTCCTTTCATTTCTTCTGAAAGAGATTTAGCAGCAACTTCTACATACTTTTCATGTCCTTTTGTTGAAAACTGTATCATACTAAGATCTCTCCCTACAGTTCTCATTAGGCCTTGAAGATCTTCCAGGATATCGTTGATCCCGGGGCCCTGATTTGTATCTGCACACTGTTGGCATTTCTTAGTGAGCTCTTTGGCTAGATCAATGCTGTTTGACAGAGACTTCAGTATCTCTGTTGTATTTCTTGGGACTTTATGGTCCATCTTCAGCTCCATGATCACAGCGGAAGCCCGGTAAAGATAGGATCCAAAACAGATGAAAGCTTCACTTTCTACCTCAATGCACATCACTGATTCTACAACTTCTGAAATAGAAGTCAACAAGGATTCAGCCATACTCACATGTGGCTGCTTCTCCTCCCTCAGCTGAAGAAAATTCGAAAGGTATTAGCCTTTTAATGCGACAATTATGTATCGCTTTTAAACCATATTCTGCATTGACATGGTTAAAATTTTCCTGATTATAAACCTTGAAATTTGAATATTCAAAAACAGTAGCATAAAGGGAATATGTACATACCATAATCCATTCAGAAGCATTTCCTGGCATGATGATATTTCCAGTTAAATGACCATATGAGAGCTGAAGTTGCATGTTCAATGTTCATTCACTGCTGCTGCACTTCAGTGTGGCATAACAAGGACATTAGAATGGCTTAAAATTTCCCCTAGAAAACCACAAATTTCTTCATGTTTGAAGTAATGAAAGTGATGTTTTTCTGCTACTTATCTCAGGTTTACCAAAAATATCACTTTCATGTTTACTCAGTCAGCTCAGGTCAGACGACCCTATCTAGGATTTAAGGTATTGTAAACAACTAGTGTTTAGTTTAATCTCTTTGACCTTTTCATTGTTGCAAACTTCACCTACTGCAGGAAAGACAGTAGAGGAAGAAATTGACTTTAAAATCTGAAATTTGGGGAGAATTGAGCAGTGTCTTGGTGGTTTCTTATTATGCAAAATCATGGCTGGCCAATCTTTTGAAATGTTTGAAACTGCAAGTTTCTTCCTTGAAATTCCATAATAAATTGACCAATTTTGACAGGGATTGAAGGATGTTGTTCCTCTCAGTGTTGGGAAAGAATACTTTAGTAGAATGCTACAGAAGAGAATGGAGGGACTTCATAGAATTTTAAGAAAGATTTTTGTGAGGTTACTAACTTTTAAACAACCTGTATTCATCGGTTTAGCCGTCATAACAGATCGAAGATTTTTTCTCCTATGTACGGATCGGGTGTTACAATCTAAAAACACGTGTACATGTGTGTGATGCTTAAGCAAAACAATTTCCAGAAAAGAAAGGGCAGAAAAAGGAATAGGGAGAAGTAGAATTCAGACATGGGAGAAATAGAAATAGAAATTGAGGGAAAAGAGAATTCTCATTCCAAAATTAGCTAAACCAGTTTTTTTCTTACAAGTTGCCTTTTGTACTAGGCATTCCTCAATTGTGTACGGCCTACACTTGATTTCTTACAACTATAGGGACTAGATAATAATTACTAAATAAGGACAGCACTACATAATAACTAACCTAATCCCCCCCGCCTCAAAACTCAAACAAAACCCTCAATTGATTTTCCGCCAATTCAATTTTTGCCCTAATTTCCCAATTAAAGATTTCGGGTAATAAGCCTAACGTCTCCTTTTGCTCGGAACGAGCTTGTCCTCAAGCTCAAAAATTCAGGAACTGATCACGCATGGTTTCAGCATTCTCCCATGGCACATCTTCCTTGGGTAAGTTCTTCCATTCGATCAACCATTGCACCACCTTGTTATTTCCCTTCTGAATAAATCGCCTCTGCAGGACCAATTTTGGCTGGAGACTGAAGTCTTCTTCCAGTTCGGGAACAGAAGTGCTGCTCACAGGTAAATTTCCCAAATGCTTCTTCAGTAGGGAAATGTGAAAAATTGGGTGTACCTTACTTTCTACTGGCATCTTGAGTTTATATGCAACTTCCCCTATTTTTGCAATGATCTGAAATGGTCCATAGAACTTAGGAGCTAGCTTTAGATTTGCCCTGATGTACACTGATTTCTGTCTGTATGGTTGAATCTTCAGATAGACCCAATCATTGACTTGAAAACTAGCTTCAGTCCTCTTTTGATCTGCATAGAATTTCATTTTGGACTGTGCCCTCTTTAACTGTTCCTGTAGCTCTTTAGAAATGGCTTCCCTCTTCTGAATTAAATCCTGAGCTGCTGGAATAATCATGTTGCTATAGTAGTAGGGATAGCTTCAGGTTTGACCCCATACAACGCCTCATGGGGGGTTATGTTAATGCATGAATGGTGAGTAGAGTTATACCACCATTCTGCTAAGCTTAACCAAGACTTCCAAGAACTAGGTTTCTCTCCGCAAAAACACCTTAAGTAGGATTCCAGAACTTGGTTCAGCCTCTCTGATTGCCCGTCCGTTTGAGGGTGGTAGGAGGAACTCATCTGCAGCTTAACCCCCAAATGCTTGAATAATGACTGCCAAAAATGGCTGGTAAACAGCCTATCTCTATCACTCACAATAGTGTTAGGTAAGCCATGAAGTCTGAAAACTTAATCCAGAAAAACTCTAGCTACCTGTGCAGCTGTGAAGGGATGCGCTAAAGGCAAGAAATGCCCATATTTAGTGAGTCTATCCACCGTCACCAAAATGGTGTCAAAACCCTCCGAATTAGGTAATCCCTCCACGAAATCCATAGCTATGTCCTTCCAAGCCTGCTGAGGAATAGGTAAAGGCTGTAAGGTTCCCAGAGGATGACAGTGATCTCCTTTACTTCTTTGACACACTTCACAAGTTCTTATGTAATCCTCCGCTTCTCTCTTTTGATCTGGCCAAAAAAATAGAGAATTAATCCTCTTGAGTGTAGCTTTCTGCCCGGAATGTCCTCCTAAAGCTGATGCATGAACTGCCTCTATGATTTGCTTCCTTAGGCCATTAGAATTCCCAACATAAATCTTGTCACCTTTCTTCAGAATTCCCCTTTCTAATTGAAATCCAGAAATGGAATCTGAACATATTACTAAAGACGTAATAATGTTCTGCACCTCCCTGTCCTCCTTGTATGACTCTTCCACTTCCTCCATCCACTTAGGTTGAATTACTGAAACTGCACTTAGTTGAAGTGATTCCATCTCCTCCACTTGTCCTTCTTGCTCCTCCTTACTAGGAATCCTAGAAAGAGCATCCGCAGCCCTGTTTTCTGTACCTTTCTTGTAGTGGATTTCATAGCTCAGTCCCATCAACTTAGACAACCATTTGCGCTGCAGAGTGTTGTTCAATCTCTGTTCTTGTAAGAACTTGAGGGATTGGTGGTTTGTCCTCACTATGAAGTGGTTGCCCACTATATAGTGCCTCCACTTGTCAATGGCCATCACTAATGCTAGTAACTCCTTTTCATAAGTTGACATTCCAAGAGTTCTGGAATTGAAAGCCTTGCTGAGATAAGCAATTGGTCTACCCTTCTGCATAATCACAGCTCCCATTCCCTTCTCACTTGCGTCAGTCTCAATCACAAATACCTTGTCAAACTCTGGCATCTTAAGGACTGGGGCTGTAGTAACCACTTCCTTCAGCTTTTGAAAGGCTTTTGTTGCTTCCTCATTCCATCGAAAACCATCTTTCTTTAGCAACTCAGTAAGAGGTTTGCAAATAGATCCATAGTGTTGGATGAATCTTCTATAGTAACCTGTCAAACCCAAAAATCCCCTCAACTCCTTCACATTCTTAGGTTCTGGCCATTGCAAAATGCAACTCACCTTGCCTTGGTCTATTCCCACTCCTTTAGAAGAAATCACATGCCCTAAGTATTCCACTGAGCTTTGTCTGAACACACACTTGGATAATTTAGCAAAAAGTTGATGATTCTGCAACACCTCCAACACTGTCTTCAAATGCTGTAGATGATCCTCCTTAGATTTGCTTTAAATTAGTATGTTATCGAAGAATACTAATACAAACTTCCTTAGGTACTGTTGGAACACTTGATTCATTAGAGATTGAAATGTTGCAAGAGCATTAGTAAGACCGAAAGGCATCACAAGGAACTTAAAGTGTCCATTGTGAGTCTGAAAAGCTGTCTTAGGAACATCCTGTACACTGACTCTAATCTGATGGTAGCCTGACCTTAAGTCAAGTTTGGAGAACCATTCTGCTCCATGTAACTCATCCAAAAGCTCATCAATGATGGGAATTGAAAATTTATCCTTAATGGTGAGCTCATTAAGTTTCCTGTAATCAATGCACAGCCTCCAGCTACCATCTTTTTTTCTAACCAGTAGAACAGGTGATGCAAACGGACTATTACTTTTTTGAACCACTTTGTTACTTAACAGATCTCCTACTTGTTTCTCAATTTTATCTTTATGAGAGTGGGGATACCTGTAGGGCTTCAACTTAAATGGTTTGGCATCTGATTTGAGAGTAATCTTGTGATCAACTTCTCTTGCAGGTGGCAAATTGACAGGAACTGCAAACACCTCTTCGAACTGCTGCAAGACTTCTTGAATCTCTGCTGGCACCTCTAGCTTAGGCTGCTCATTACTCAGGTTTGCCTCATTCCCTTCACTCAATTGCAGCTTACAAAATCTCTTCCTCTTATAATCCATCAGTTGTTGTGCCTCCTTACTACTCATGATTTGAAATTCTGGCTTATCTTCCTCCCCCTGTAGAAGCCATTGTCTGCCTTCCCTATTTACTGTGATGCCCAGATTCTTAAAATCAAATGCTATAGGGCTGAAATGCTTCATCCAATCCACTCCCAATATCATGTCTAAATCCCCCAGCCTCATCAGTTTGAGGTCAAAGAAAAAGTGGTAATCATTGATTAACCAACGAACCCTAGGGCAAAGTGTAGAACCCCTCATTCTTTCCCCATTAACAACAGTAATGACAAAAGGGTTAGTGGGTACCATTTTCAGTGCTGCATCATGAGCCACTCTCAGATCAATGAAGCTATCTGTGCTGCCAGTATCCACCAGAATTTTGACTGACCTCCCATACAAATTACCATACAACACAATGGTATTTGTTCTGTCAATGTGAGTCAGTGCCCTTACCACTAATTCCACTGGATCTGCTTCTAGTACCTCTTCCTCATCTTTGTTCATCACCAGGGTTGAGTCCTCTTCCTCTGGTTCCTCTCCTTCTTCTGAAATCAAGAAGTTAATCTGCTTGTACTTACAGATATGCCCTGGACCAAACTTTTCTCTGCATCTGAAACAAAGGTTGTTGTTCCTTCGGTATTGAAGCTCTTGTGGGGTGATCCTCTTGTAGTTATCTCCCAGTGGTTTCTTTTCTGGTGGTTTATACTCTTTTCCTTTCCCAAAGGGCTTTGTTCCTGAGTTCTTCACTTCTGTAGGAGAGTGCCATTTGTACTTCTTGACCTGTAACTCCAAGGTTTCTTCATGTGAGAGTGCCACCTCTACTGCATCATTCAGACTCTTAGGTTTGAATAACCTAACCAAGGGTTTGAGTTCCTCTTTCAAGCCATTAGTGAAGCTTGAGACAAAGTAAGATTCAGGTAGCCTAGAGTCCTTAAACAGTACCCTGGATCTCAGCTCTTCAAACCTTCCCAAATATTTTTTCACAGATCCAGTTTGAGTTAACTTGTTAAACTCCTCAAACTCATCTAACTTCCCTTTTTCTTTTTTAAGATCTCCATACAAAACTCCTCCCATGGAACTATCCCCCTCAAAAGCTTGAAGCTTACATACCACAACTCAGCTTGTCCTTCCAGGAATATTTCTATAGCTTCCACTTTCTGCAGATCTGAGATTTGATATATGGAAAAGTATTTATGGCATTTTCTTAACCATTCTCTGGGTCTATCTCCTGAAAATGCAGAGAGTTCCACCCTAGGATTGTTGTTCCAAAAGCCCTTGTTCATCTTGTCTCTCCAGTTAGAGTTGTTGTCAAATTCTGAGGTTGCTCTTTGATGTCCTGTAGGTGTTTTCAACAGGGATGGTTGCTCCTGGCTGGAACTTTCTCCTTGTTGTGCCTTCTCCTTCAACAAGGTATGTACCAAGTTGGCTAAGTTTTTGATTTCTGCAGTTGTCTGTTGTGTTGTGCTTGCTGCCTGTTTTCATCCCTGAGTTTTTCAATTTCCTTGGCTACATCATGAATTTTTGAATCATGTTCTTCAGTTGAGCCTCCACTGTTTTCAAGCGAGTATTCTCAGCTATGATGGAACTTTGGCCAAGGATTGATGCTCTGATACCAGTTGTGATGCTTAAGCAAAACAATTTCCAGAAAAGAAAGGGCAGAAAAAGGAATAGGGAGAATTAGAATTCAGACATGGGAGAAATAGAAATAGAAATTGAGGGAAAAGAGAATTCTCATTCCAAAATTAGCTAAACCAGCTTTTCTCTTACAAGTTGCTTTTTGTACTAGGCATTCCTCAATTGTGTACCGCCTACACTTGATTTCTTACAACTATAGGGACTAGATAATAATTACAAAATAACTAACCTAATCCCCCCGCCTCAAAACTCAAACAAAACCCTCAATTGATTTTCATTCAATTCAATTCTTGCCCTAATTTCCCAATTAAAGATTTCGGGTAATAAGCCTAACAATGTGCTTTACCGTTTATTTTTGTCTTACCTGAAAATGTTCTGATTCCCCAATCCAGTAGAACATCAGTCCCAAATATGATGTTCGTTATTTTAGCCCACCTCACTTTTATCCATCAGAATATGTGTAACTGGGCCGGCCCAATATGTAGTTCCCGAGCGCAACTTTTTAGCGTCGGCTCAAAACACAACTGATAATCAAATTTCAAAATTTCGAAAATCAGATTCTTAATTGAAGTTAGATTTTCATTTCAGGTTAAAATCTAATGAGAATTATATTCATTCCAACCTTATTTGGAAAAATCACATAATTAATTCATAGGAATTCAACTGGCAAGGCAAGTTATTCATTACAATAACAACAACAACAACAACAATAAAAAACATTAAGCTTTTGTTCCACTACGTGACACCGATTATATGAATCTCAAAAATTTCATGTAAGGTTATAGTACAACAATTCATTCCAATAAAAAAACTACTAATATCATTCAAAATTATTTCAAGTAACAAAAAGGTATTCGAGATTTGTGTTTACTTTTCAACAGATAAAAATGTTTTGTAGTTTTATCGAAACTCTAGAGATCGATTGCTAATTTTACCAAACTCCAAAGAGGTGAGTGTAATTTACCCTTTATATTAAGCCAAAAAAAAAAAAACAGTGTTTATAATCAATAATAAAAAATTTCCTAAACTTTCATAAATAAATAAGAGAAAATCGCACTATTGGTCCTTCTTCTTTACCTTCGTTACCTTTTTTGTCCCTTTTCTATGCAAACTCGCACTTTTAATCCACCTTCTTTCACATTTTGGCATTTTTGGTTCCTCTTACCGATTGACCTATAAAGTTAACAGTAATTTGGACTGTTTTGAAAATATTATAAATTTTTTGGGAGAAATAATAATTACTCAAACCTTTAAAATGTTTAGTATTTCATAATTTACAAAGAATGATCAAAATTCTTCCAAGAAAGAGAATGGTGGCATAAGAAAAACAAGTATGGGTAACTATTTCTGACTTCTAAAGGATTTCGTTTTTCGTAATTTACTAAAAAATGTCGCAATTTTCATTCTGACTCCAAATGATTGGTCAACCGGTTGGTTGCAGGTAAGAGGAACCAAAAATGCCAAAATATGAAAAGAAAAGATGGACAAAAAGTGCGAGTTTGCATAGAAGAAGGATCAAAAGTGTAACGAGAGTAAAGAAGAGAGATCAAAAGTGTTATTTTTCCAAATAAATAAATAAAAAGAAAAAGTAATAAAATAAAAGGAAGAATGACATTTTTTATACTAAAATTTGGGCAGTTTGCAACTTTGGTACTAAAAGTTTACTCAGTTCCAAACTTGTGGTTTACGTTTATACTTTGTTACATTTTTAATACCAATACCTGCTATATCAAGTTTTATGTAGTCAAGCCGAAGTCAAAGGTAATTTGCGCGTATTTTACAAATTCTACAATTTGTAGGGATTGAAAAGATATTTTTCTAATATATTTCCAAAACATTTTCGAGGTTTTTTTTTCTCCTCAGTCGACGTACAAGTTTTCTTCCGACTGAGGAGAAAGAAAACCATAAAAATCTTCTGGAAATTATATTAGAAAAATTATATTTTCAGCCTCTAAAATTGTAGAATTATAAATTACCCTTAAATTACCATTGCTATAATAAGTACTGGTACTAAAAATGTAACAAAGTATAAATATAAAGAACAAGGTTAAAACTGAATAAACTTTTAATACCAAAATTACAAATAACCCAAACTTTTATTACAAAAATATGTCATTTTCCGTAAAATAAAATCTAGAGAATAATAATTAAATAGTGGACATGTGGAGACCTGTGTTCTGATGGCGACACCTGAACAAATGTGATTGAATTTGACTCTTCCAAGGAAATGGTAAACCTGTACGGCTCTCCCAACTCATAGAAAACTCGAGAACGTTTCCAGCGCCCCACACAAAAAAGAGAAGCCAACTTTAGAAAAATCATTCTCTTTAATCATTAAGATTTCTTGATCTTTTGTTTTTTTGCGCTGGAGACGAGTGAAAACGACGAGTTCCTCTTGTGGCTCATTCTTGGTGCTGTCAAATCACCGGTTGATAAGAATCCGCACTCGCCACGACGTTTCCACGTGTTAATTTCATTAATTTGGGACGATTACTGTACATTTTGTTAGAATTTATAGAACCCCTGTTCGTTGTTTTCTTGTTCTCAGAGCTTGGAGGGATAGTGGTGGGGACTCCCATGAGACCCATTTCGTTTAAATTTTGTTCCGTGGGTTGAAAATTTCCAAAATCTTGATTCTTGAATTTGCCGACGACCATGGCCGTGGATGATCATGTTGTTGTTCCGGTTGGTGATGCTAATGCTCCTCTGTTAGAGCGTAGGAACTCCGGTGCTGATAGTGATAAGGGAGAGGCGTTGTTTAATGGGGCTTCGTTCTCTGGGGCGGTTTTTAACTTGTCCACAACTATTATCGGTGCTGGGATGATGGCTTTACCCGCAACCATGAAAGTTTTAGGGCTTGTTGTTGGAATTCTTGCGATTGTTTTTGTTGCTATTTTGACGGAGTTGTCTGTGGGGATTATGCTGAAATTCGGCCGGGCTGGAGGATCGGCTTCTTATGGATGTATTATGGGTCGTGCGTGTGGACCTCTTGGGAGAAAGTTGTTACAAATTTGTGTGCTGGTCAATAATGTGGGGTTGCTTGTTGTCTACATGATCATAATTGGTAAGTAATTTTTGTGCCAAGAATTGTAATGGAATTGTGCGGAAATTGATGGGTTGGGTTCTTCCTTTTTGTTTGTGAAGGTGATGTGCTATCAGGAACAACATCAGGTGGTCATACTGGTGTCTTGCCTGGATGGTTTGGAGAACACTGGTGGTGTGAAAGAAAATTTGTGTTGGTTTTGACTACCCTGTTTGTGTTCTGTCCATTATCCTTTATGAAGAAAATTGGTTAGTGTTTTTGTGTCCTTCTAATATGTGATTGTTCATTCTTTTCTGTTTGAATTTGAGGCCTTGAGATGATTGGCTAGACTTCCATTATTAGAAATTATACATTCTTGGAATGCTGAAATGTCCAGAACATAATCTTCATTTCCTGCTAGTTAGGAAGGCCTTGAGGTTTTATATTGCTTTGATTTCAGTTACAGAATATGCTTGGCATCTTGAATTCGAGTTCTCTTAGCCTTGTGGTTGAATATTGGAAGGGGATCATTGTCGTCGGATTGAAAGACATGGAAATTGCTGTAAAGCTATTTTTTGACTCCAGAATTTCTTATATTCCTCTCCTTTCTTTGGCAGGTTCATTGGGTCTTACTTCTGCCTTGGCAGTTGCCTTGGCTGTCATTTTCCTGCTGGTTGTTACAGGAATTGTGATAGCTAAACTGGTACAAGGCAGCATCGCAGCGCCAAAATTGTTTCCTGATGTTACTGATGTTCATTCAGCTTGGAAACTCTTCACTGTAGTCCCTATCCTTGTAACAGCATATGTTTGTCATTTTAATGGTAAGCTAGCCAATTTATCGGCTCCATTAGATTAGGTAAAGTCTTTATATTAATACTTCACTTTAAAGTTATAGAAATGTCATTTTAATGAGTACCATGGTGTTTATGGTTGTCACCAGGTTTTACTTGTGTATGCATCCATGAAAACTGTTGACTGTCCTCCAATGTTTTGGTAATTGATTTACCCTTAATTTGTGAAGTTAACCTGTATACTTGTGAAAATTATGGCATACACCAATGAAAATGTTACATAATTCTAGGTATTTTCTGATCAGATGAGAAATAATGAAGCAGGGTTTTATTTTGTTACTATCATGGAAGCTGGAAAAGTTTGGAGATATTTGTTTTCTTGACAAGCTGAGCCACCGAATCTAAGAGAACATTTGTACTTGAAATTTCTGCAGTGCACACCATTGAAAATGAGCTTGATGACTCTGACTTGATACAGCCAATAGTTCAGACTTCACTGGCTGTATGCTCCGGAATTTATATCTTGACAAGTTTATTTGGATACCTGCTTTTTGGAGATTCCACTTTTGACGACGTGCTAGCCAACTTTGACACCGACCTTCACATCCGAGGTGGTTCTGTACTGAATGACGTTGTTCGCATCAGCTATGCTCTGCACCTTATGCTTGTTTTTCCAGTTCTGTTCTTTCCACTTCGCCTGAATCTGGATGGACTTCTCTTTCCCTCGGCAAGGCCTTTGGTTTCAAGTAGGTACAGATTCCCATTAGTTACATTTGGGATCATTTTTGTTGTGTTTCTTGGTGCCAATTTTATCCCCAACATCTGGAATGTGTTCCAATTCACTGGAGCAACTGCGGCAGTCTTACTAGCGTTCATCTTTCCTGCTGTTATTGCTTTGAGGTAAGCACCTATTCTCTTTCAAGGGGATTTCCTGTGTGTTTCTTGATTCATCAGTGTAGAGCCTTGCATAACAGAATAGGGCGTCAATTAGTTCTTTCGGAGCAATAGCCAATGTGTTCTATAATTTGTTTTAGATGTTGCAAATGTCTCTCATTTGTTAGCTATGATTCCATGAGATACTTAGTCATTCCAATATGAGTTCTTGACAGCCTTACTTGTGCTTTGCTCTTCAGGGATGTTGATCGCGTGGCTACCCAGAGCGACAAGATGTTGGCAGTTTTCATGATTGTTCTAGCTATATTTGCAGATACAGTTGCCATATACAGCAATATTCAAGATAACATCCTGAGTGATGATCTCTCTAGCAAACCAACTCTCATTTGGGGGTTTTGAGTAGATTTTGCCTGATGACATATCAGACAGAATAGATTGATTGTCTGCCTGCAATTGTTGTCCGAAACTACTTTCATCTGGGATAAGATAGACCATAGGGCGGAGTACTGTAGTGCTACCAGTATTTTACTATCAATGTATTTTACTTCTCCCTTGTTTACTATCAATGTATTTTACTTAATTTTGTCCATTCAATACTTATTTCTTGATCATCTATTCTTTGAAGGTAAGCCATTAGCGTAATAAAAAAGTTGTTGCCATGTAACTTGAGATCGCATGTTGAAGCTGCGAAAATAGCCTCTTAAAAAAGTATAATAAGTAATAAGAAAGTGTTAAGGTTAAAGCTGCGTACATAAGGCTATAATGTCTCAGCTCTACACATATAGACGAGCGCTTCTGTGCACCGAGTTATCTATTGTATTACATATGTTACTGCAAGGTTAAAAGACAGGTTACAGCAGTTCAATCTCAGATCCATGTCGTATCAATACAGTTCATCATTTACATACAATGCACAAGAAAGTCTCAAACTACAAGAATCTGTGGCAAAAAGCCCGGGCGAACCAGCACCAGGGTACATATTCTTATTTAACTCGGTAAATTCTCTCATTCATACAAATGCTTTCTCAAGAAACGGATGAAAGCGAAAAAACGAAATGGAACATCAGCAAAATTCTGACACTATAAAGATTTACAGACCCTCCCCCAAATTGTTAGAGGAGGAAAATTAAATTGAACTGTAAAGAACAGGCAAAAGAAAACAAATTATCTCTGCAACTGACATAATGTAAACATTCGTAACTTGATCTGTTAATGGACATCAGTCTTCAGTGAGGTTGGAAGCGTTGATCCCGGGGGAGGTACTAGTAGGGCGCGTCGTTCCTGTAGCTTTTACTTTTCAGAGTTGAACTTCACGCTCATGACTAAACCACATACCATTCCAACATCTAAAACCAAACTTTGAGAGTAGACCTCTGGGATTCTTGCCATACACCGCCGAATATGAAGCTCCTTAGGGCTCAACGCCATGTGGAGACTTGTATACACTCAAAACATATATACAAAAGGAAGCAAAACCCGCGAGGATTTTGGATAGATAGCACATTACCATTCTGGTAATCTGCTCTTACTTCTGACTTTGATTGTATAGCCGTGGATGCTTGCCCCATCCAGCTGATGCCTATTACCAAAGAATTTCTGGAGGCCATTACATTAGATGACATAGTTGCAGCCCTCAAACAATGGCGGAGTGAAGCTTCACTAAAAACGAAGCATGCCTCCTCTAGTTGAAGAAGTATGGAGATTCTAAAACTTCCCGCAAGTCAAATTCTCCCCGTTCTGGTAAGGGAGGGAAATTCAATTTTGGAAATGACTTCTGAAAATCTTCCAGCAACTGCAAAAAACAAGAACGGGAAAAAAGGTCAAGATATGTGCATCAAAGATTTATCAAGACATAACTCATTATAGTTAATAACAATGATAACAACAACTTAAACCATCATCCCACTATATGGGGTCAACTATATGAATCATATATTATCATTGTGTATGGTAAAGAGACACTTTCGTACATATTCATCGTACTTAATATTAAAACTGAAAACATACATTCTCCAAAATTGGTGCTTCATATAGTTCAACAAACTTCTCTCTGAGGATCCTGTTCATTTGATCGACATCACATGCATGTGTCCAGTACGAATCATGGACTCCTGTAGCAAAGTTCACCAGGAAACCGTTTTAGGACTCAAGCAGGAAACGACTTAGTTTACAAGCATAGATTTTAAACAAGAACAAATGAAATTTCAAACCTGCAAAACTTAAGCCTGCTTCTCTACAAGCAATGGCAGTCATCATCATATGAGAACCATCCAAGGAGTGAACAAAATTTGGAGGAAAAGCTGTTCTCTGCCGCTTGACCATTACCTATGACATTATATCACACAATTTAGTATACTTTAGATGCCAATACTTGTCCGTTGCTATTTCAGATCCCAAAAAGTGAGCCTGAATGATTCACATAGTTAACTGTACATCATAGAACATTAATTTCTTGAGATAAAAAACTGTTCGTTTGCTACTATGTTTTATCATGTAGGTAAGGAATAGGAGATCCGCATAACAATTTGTAAAGATTATGACAAAAGAAAAGATGATAAGACAGCTACCTTATCAGTCTCTCTTTGTAATGTTAAAACCTGAAGAGATGTTTTAACCTGCAAGTAATACAAAAACAAAACTTGTGAGATGTCTACATGAAATATGTACATTATATCATCATATAACGAATACAAGAAGACTATAATAGATATTATGAAAGATGCAATGACGTATAAGATAATTACAAGATGCCTTCCTATATTGCGGTAAGGTTGTACAACAGGAAGCCCAAGTTGAGTAGTCCACCGAACTGGCTGATTCTCCATAGCTATTATCTACACACATTCATCATTCAGCGATCAGTCAAATATGTTTCAATACGGAAGACCATGAACAGAAATATATTAACATAAAAATAAAAGCAAAATTGGAATCTTTTTAAAATATTTATATAAATATTTCCATTTGAATTCAAATGAGAGACCAAGTGAAGCTTATATATAATAGTAGTCAGAAACCATTTCAAGAAGTTTTATTCTGTTCTACAATGGTTGTGTTAGTTTTATCAAGCTCCATCCAGTAGGACAACCTAAAAATAAAGGGTCCAACTACTATATAGTAGGTATCTTTCCTATTGAGTATTACAGACCTTTCTACCCTCCCTCTACTTCTAAACAACCTTCATATGTTTACAACTAATTCGCACAAAAGGAGCATACTGAATTAGGAACTCAGATGAGTAAAGGACGATAATGACTTCCATCAGAGGACGAGAAATAAAGAATTAAAAAAGATGCAAGCTATTAGTATGGCCAACCAATAATTTTATTCTTAATTCACAAAATAACCAGTCACTTTGTCAGAAGGGTGACAAAATGTCATATGTTTTACTCAATGCATTAATAACTTAATTTTTTCCAACATCAAGATGGAAAACCATCATGTGAGATTTAGTCTGTGATCTAGTTTCCTTTTAGCCTCCATCAACTTAGATGCAAGCAAGAGCAATTCCATAAACAACACACAGAAGTACTTTAGAAACACTTAGTTTTGAGAAATTTTTTTAAAAGATAACCAGTATCCAAATATACCTTTGCACAGTCACCCAGCCAATTCATGATGCCTCGTGCTGCTTCAAACATCTCTCCTAATGCAGTCAAGGTAATCTGATCGAAAGGCACAGGAAGTGTAAGCATTTCATTTCTTTACCATAGCACTGACCTGCCAAGCACCTTAGAAAATGGAGATTCTACAAGCTCAAGGAAGTTGAAGATCTGAGACACGTTCACTTACTTTTGCAGTATAACAAGCAGCAGCAAATACCTCCGTGTCATCTTCTATGGTATTTCGTTCCTTCAACCTCCGCTTGATTTGATCACGAGCACCAATATAAGTGACACCATAGACTGAGGTCATCACTGTTTGTTTAACCAATTTCCGGTCAACCTGGAAGTGACCAGTTATAACTAATATTGGTCAATTATCTAGTAGAAAAGAGATATTATGAGCAGGTAGAATCCATTGCAGATGAATAATCATTTGTTGGATCGACAATATAGATTGTACCAGAGCAAAGTCAAAGTAATTCAGGTAATCATGTATAACTTTGTTAAAGTTAATATAAAAAAAATTAAATTAGGAACCTGGTTGATAAGCAGCCTGGCTCGAAGTGCATTTGGATCAATTGCAGGGTCTTTCTCTGCATCTTTCCGCATAATATCCAGAACTCTGGTTGCAACAGAAAAAAACAGAAATGCAGACCAAATTTAATTATTCCTGTGATGCCTTAATTCAAATAGTACAAGCTATAAACCTACGCCTAGGTGATGTAGGATGATTAAGACATAATGTCAAATACCAAATAGGAGAAACATGCCAATAAACAATGACAGCCCCTGGCCAACTATAGGAATCTTGAAGCAAACCCATTTTGAATGGTTTTAAATTTTAACTATGAACTCCTCACAGCTCATAATTTATAAACTTGTCAGATTATCATCATTGAGTAGTCTTAACCCAAATATTGTAAACAAGACAAGATCCTGCAAGATTAATAATGATGAGGACTTCACTTCAGTGGTTCTAAAAGAGACAGTGGGACAAACTTGGTTGCTAAAACTATTCTTGCATTATCCTGGTTCTCACAATTTCTTGCTATGTTACTATTTTTGATGAATTTAGTCAATTTACTGTAACAAGAAGATGTCGGAATTCCACCTCTAGATTGAGGTTTAGCCTAACCCCTAACCACAAAAATCCTCTTGCTGAGAGAGCAAGAGAAAATGGAGGTTAGTTAGAGCCATTAAACCAAAAACTTTCACTCTATAAACTAAAAATTAAATAAGTGAAAGGCAGCGGGGAGTTGTTTCTAAGCAACAAATAAGCACTTCAAATTTAGCTTACCTGGCGGCAATTCCAGAGTAAACATCTGCAGGCTTTTCTCCAGCTACAAGATTGACTGCAATTGCTCCTAACTGAAGAGATGTAGGAACTTAAGTAAGCTTTGAATTTTATAGTTTGCAATTAATCAACAGTCACAAAGAATACTTCAAAAGGAAGAAGTAATATGTTGCTGCAATCAAATAATTAAGTATTAATTCATTCCCTCAGGTACTTTTAGAAAAACAGCTCAGCTCAACTGCTAAAGAAAATTAAAAAGATGCCAGCAGGCTCTGGAGAAAAAGAAGGAAAAAAAATATATATATGCACACCAATTTGGAACATAGTGATATTATATCCCTTCAGAACCTTTACAAGTTCTGACTAAGATCCAGATCAGCATAAGCAACATTTGCCAAGAAGAATCTTTGTCATAAAGGATATCCCAAGGTATGATAAACAAGTTTCAACAAATTAGCAAAGATAAGTTTTAAATTCAGAAGTAGTTCAATTTCCTTGTCTACACTGAAACATTATCCTGTAATAATATTAAAGTTTCAATAACTGGGAAATTGGAAGGTATACAATATGAATTACCTAAATGCATAATGAAATACACACATCGATGCCATCTACCTTGCCAAGCAAATTATAATCAGAGTTGCAACAACTGCTGCCGACGTTCTATGTCAGACATTGCCATTTATATTTTATAAAATGAGCATAGAAAAGTTTGTGGAAAGAAAAAGATTTACCTTATCCCGTCCAAGAGCAGCATAATGTTGCAGGCCATTGCAGGAACCATCCTTGAGAGAAGGAAAACGCAATTCACATTAGAATTTGGACATTACTTTCAATATTGATTCACAATGTGAATTGCTAAGACCAGAAAAAAAGTAAAGAGCTAACAGGCTTTGTTTCAGATGGATGAAAATAGGTTACAGACAGGCACGATTTCCAAAATCGTGACAAATGAAATGTAGAGCCAGTTCAAAAATCCTTCTAGGACGAGATCATGCACCTATGTTGGTGCCTTGAATTCTAATAAAACTTTTTACCTGATGGATAGGCATGTGCGATATAGTAGTCTCGGGAGATGGACTTCTCAATGCTTCTGAAAGGTTAATACTTGTGGCCAAGCATTGAAAAGGATCCTCTGCACCCAACCACCAGCGTTTTCCTTCAAGAGGCCTGTCTGCAGAATCAAATATGTCCTCCAAATGGTTTTCAGAAAATGCTACTCGACCTTCATAAGATAACTTGTCAACACCACCACCATATACATTTGCCAGGTGTATCTTCAACCAGCTTAAGCCTGACTTCCCAAGTGGACGCCCCTCAGCAAATTCCAGGATTCCACGGCAGAGATCTGAGCCAAGATGGTTCAAATGTGGGTGCATGGGGTACGCACGGCCCCGAAAATCAAGATTATGTGGATAAAAGAACCCCTCCTCATCCTTCATTTTGCGTGCTACCTGCTCCAAAGAGTGATTAATTCTCCATGTTCCATTCACAACAATAACTTTAAGCCTTTGTCCATGTTCCAGTTAAAGAGCTAAAAATACAAGAGAATTTTATGAGAAGCTTCTTACCGCAAGTTTCAGTTCTATATCACACCGCTGAGAGTGCTTCTCAAGGTTTTCCTTTTTCAAGGATTTAACTTTCCACTTCCATCTCTTAATTTCTTTTTCATCATCTGTGTCTGGCTCCTCAGGTAGAGGTATCTAAGTTAACAATAGAAATGTTAGCATTAAGACAAGAAATGAGATAGATTCCAAATATCCAACTAAGGAACATGTACAAACATTCAAGACGTAAAGACAAGCATACTGATATTACACTTTGTGGCATAACCATGCTCAACATTTGAAAACACAATTAAACCTTTCTAATACAAAGGAAAGGTACAGGTACGTAAAGGCTACCTCAAATGTGACCTAAATAAAACCTTTAACCTGTTACGCTCTTTTAATTTTTCCATAACCGCCAGTGTCATATGTCAATGCATATATGAGATACGCAGAGCATGCATATGCATTTCTAAATAATTTTACTTGAGTAGCATTTGGTCTTCGTGAAACAGGAAAAGTAAGACAATAAAAGAAATTAAATCAAGTTTCTGCAGGGGACCCACATCTTCACGATCAACTAAATCCGCAATCCGGCCCCCACTAGCCCAAATGCGATCAATGACAGCAAGCACTCTTTTATTCACTCTCCATTTCGTACTACCAAGAGTATCAAGTGCCTGAAAGTGAGTAAACATATAAAACTCAGTTTGAACTTCCAAATGACATGGTCATATCAACATACTTTGTTCAAGTCATATTGTTGCTTCTACCCTCTGAAATGCTTCGCCTATTTAATTAATTGATCAATAAATTCAACAGGCTGGAAGAAAACATGTACTCTCTTAACTTCATTAAGCTAGAATTAACAGGGTAACATAGAACTGAATCAAACAAGAACCTTTATCTACTCCAGCATCATTGCATATCAACATCTCATCCAAAACCAAATTTATCACTTTAAATAATCTGTAAAAAAAACTAATTCAAAGAAAATCTTTAAGATCTGTTACATCATGAAAGATTTGGAGCAGGCAAAAAGGAATATAAAATCTAGATGTATCAAACCTTATAAACTGATTCTAACTGCTTTTTCGGAGCTCTTTTAAGAGCCTCTCTTTGTTGTTTTGCTCCATGTGTACGCATGATATAGGATGGCAAAAACATATATGCGCCTCGGTCATAACTGGAAAGGAAAAAAAGGTCCAAGTAAGCACTAAACTACATTTTCAGTTAACAACAACCAAGTGTATGAAAACCATTCAAGCCACCAACCCTATTCACCGAGGCTGCTAAAGGGCAAGACAGAAAAGGTCATCTATAGAAACCAACAACTCCAATCAAAATTGTTTAACAGACAGGATCTAAACCCAACAAGTTGTGCACTCAAAATAAGTACAAGGGTTGCAATCCCAGCATATGCAGATGGAATCAAGCATGATGTAGTTAAATTCAACAAAATTCCATTCACTGAAGTTCGGACAAAAGGAAGCAACGGGTACCATCAGCTCTTGGATGGACCACAAAAGAAGGAAAAAAAAGGGCAATCCAGAATAAGAGAATCACAACCAAGAAGCAAATCCAAGCATCAAAGTAATTTTGAAAGGTAAACTGAAAGTTGTAAGTGTTTTATGCAAGAAGATGCATGTACCCTGTCCAATTCAAGGGAGGAACCAGCATCGGCATATATGGCATCACCACGTGCTTCGCCTATTTGAACAGCAGAAACAAAAGAAAAAATATTCCTTATTTAATTTACCCAAAAATAATAATTAACTAGGTGGAAGAAAATCATTTGGGGAAAGCACAAGCAACTCGAAGAGATAGCTAGGCCACTAAGAAACATTAAAGACAAAATCTGTTGGACTTACTGTTTTATCCAAGCCCTTCCGTACCAGAGGGTCACACTCAATCACCCCATATCTCTTACTGCCCTTCCTTTTAAAATTGAGAGCATCAAACATTTTAGAACAGGAGAGAAATGTGGTGATGTTTTGGGTAGAGGAATACATTTCTGTAACCACAATAAAAAGAAAATTAAGAAGATTTGAGGCTTCACTCACGGTGTATCAACAGTTTTAAGCACATGCATAAATGCAGGACGAATATCAGGAGGACCATCATATGACTGATCCACTGGAAGCTGTATGTATGCTGTTTCAAGCAAAATCTGAATCAAACGGCTGCCAACCTGGAAGATTTCAACAAAGTATAATCAGCTCAGCCTTAGCCGATCATGATAATTGTTAAAAGAATCAGAAAAATCTTCTAGAATAGGGCAAGGAGTGTTACTCAAGTTATTTCCTTAAATCAGTATGGAAATTAAAGTAGAATAGGAAAGAAGTCCTAAATTGTAGGTTCCATGATTCTTAGAATTTCTGATTAGCATTATACCTTCTTTATAGGGTTAAAGACTATAAATCTGTACGTTACCATTGGAGTGAGTAATTAAGAACACAGTTTTTCCCTTTCTGAATTTCTTCATGGTATCAAAGACTTTCACGGTCAAAATATGAATTTCAAGGCAGCCAAGGTGGGCTCTGCGTCAGCATCTTCCGATGCTAGCAGTGGGGGGAATTACCCAGACCTAAATCCCCAGCCTATGAACAACGCTTCTTCTGATAACCTCCTTTTGGCTACCCCTCACAAACTGAATGGGGAAAACTACCTTGAGTGGTCCCAAACTGTACGACTGGCCATTGACGGCAAAGGGAAATTAGGGTTTCTGAATGGAGAAGTGAAACCCCCAGCCAAAACTGACCCCAAGTTCAGACAATGGCGGTCTGAAAACTCCATGGTTACTGCCTAGTTGGTCAATTCCATGGATCCAGCCATCGGTAAACCATTCATTTACTTGCCTACTGCAAAGGCAGTATGGGAAGCTGTGCAAGCAACCTACTCTGATTTGGAAAATTATTCACAATTATTCGAGCTTAATGCCAAAGTCTGGAAGATGCAGCAAGGTAGTTGGGGTGTGACAGAATATTACAATGAAATGATGATAGCATGGCAGGAGTTGGACCTCTTTGAGGCAGAAGCCTGGGAAAATCCAAATGACAGTGCCCGATACAGGAACAAGGTAGACAGAAGTAGTGTGTGTGTGTCTTCCTTGCAGGGCAAAACCAAGATCTGGATGAGGTCCGGGGGAGAATTCTAGGTCGGAAACCTTTCCCTCCTATTAGAGAAGTTTTTTCAGAAGTCCGACGTGAAGAAGCAAGGCGAAAGGTGATGCTTTCGAACCACAGTGAGCCTAAATCAGAACCTGAAGGTTCAGCACTCGCTGTAAAAGGTTTTGATGAGGAGAAACAAGGGAAAACCAGGCCATGGTGTGATCACTGCAGAAAACCATGGCACACAAGGGAGAACTGCTGGAAGTTACATGGCAAACCTGCCAACACAAAGAGAAAGCAGGGCAACTACAACAAATCAGGGGGAGAAGGCCACGCTCTTCAAGCTGGTAGTTCTGAATCAGTCCAGAATCCCAGCTCGTCCTTCACTCAGGAGCAAATAGAGCAGCTACAGAGGCTCCTTCAATCCCAATCCATAGTAGCCAACCCTTCTCCATCATGTTCTTTGGCCAAGTCAGGTATCATCCTTATAGGCTCCATAGCCTGTACTTAATCAAATGGCTTCTGGATCTTAGATTCAGGAGCCACAGATCATATGACTGGCACTTCGCGTTTTTTCTCGTCTTATAAACCTTCTGCAGGAAACACAAAAGTAAAAATTACAGATGGCTCGTATGCCACAGTTGCTGGGAAAGGCCCAATACCTATCTCTCCTTCCCTTTCTTTAAATGATGTCCTTCATATCCTACTCTAGACTACAATTTATTGTCAATCAGTAAATTCACTCATGACCACCACTATACTGCTAAATTTAGTTCATCTCAATGTGTTTTTAAGGATTTAACCTCCGGGAAGATGATTGGGGATGCTAAACAGGATGGAGGACTGTATTACCTAAACACCAAATCTTTTGGTATACCAGCATGTTTCAATTCCATGAAGGTTTTAGGCAATAATGATATTCTGTTATGGCATTATAGATTAGGACATCCTAGTTTTCAGTACTTGAAGTTGTTATTTCCCAAGCTGTTTTTGAATAAAGAAGTTTCTGGTTTACAATGTGAATCATGTGAAATGGCAAAGCACCATCGCACAACTTTTTCCCCCAACCACATAAAAAAATCAGCTCCATTCACTCTAATACATAGTGATGTTTGAGGACCTTCTAGAGTTCCAACTCAATCTGAAAAACGTTGGTTTGTGACCTTTACTGATGATCACACTAGAGTCACTTGGGTATTTTTACTCAAGGAAAAATCTGAGGTTGCTTCTGTGTTTAAAAGCTTTTATGCCATGGTCAAAACTCAATTCCACACTGACATCCAAATTTTTAGAAGTGATAATGGAAAATAATTTTTTAATAAAATATTGGGAACATTTTTTTCTGAACATGGGATTGTCCACCAAAGTTCTTGCATTCATACTCCCCAACAAAACGGGGTAGCTGAAAGAAAGAACCGACATCTCCTTGAAATGGCACGTGCTTTATGTTTTACAACTAATGTTCCCAAGTATCTATGGGGGGAAGCAGTTTTAACATCAGCATATCTAATAAATAGGCTGCCTACCCGCATCTTAAACTTCAGCAACCCCATTCAAATGTTTTCCAAAACTTTTCCTAATTCAAGATTGATAGGGGATATCCCTTTAAACATATTTGGTAGTGTGGTATTTGTTCACAATTTCAGTCCCCAAATTTCCAAACTTGACCCAAAAGCATTTAAATGTATATTTGTGGGGTATGCTTCTAATCAACGGGGATACAAATGTGTTAATCCTATACGGAAAAAGTTATTTGTGTCCATGGATGTTACCTTCTTCGAAGGTTCTCCATCTTACAGCAACCCTCATCTTCAGGGGGAGAGGGAAAAATCTGTTGAAGATGAGTTTTCAAGGAAGCATGTTTTTTCTAAACCTGGAATTGAGCTTCCAGAATTTTTAGAACCTGAACCCCAACTTGTTTTTCCAGAACCTGAACCTAAGTCAAATTTGGAAAACAGTCCTAAAATTATGCCATCACAGAATAAACCAGAAACTAACATGGAGGAGAAACGATTTAAAGGGCTGGTGTACTCAAGGAGAAGGAATGATGCGTCTCACAATCCTCCTGTTCAGCATCACCAAACATCTACTCCAAGGTTAGATTCTGAAATCCAGGACAGTGATTCCAAATCTGGAAAATCTCCTTCAGGTAATTCAGATTCTTTTGGTCAAAGTGATCTTCCTATTGCCCTTAGGAAAGGTGTTTGAACCTGTACCAAACACCCTATGTCCAATTATGTGTCCTATAGAAATCTCTCACCTCAATTTTACTCTTTTGTCTCACAATTATCAAGTGTAGCTCTTCCTAACAGTATTCAGGAAGCTCTAGAGGCTCCTAAGTGGAGGGAAGCTGTTGAAGAGGAAATGAAGGCGTTGGAGAAAATTTCTACCTAGGAAGTGGTTGATCTACTTTAAGGGAAGAAGACAGTAGGCTGCAAATGGGTATTCACTATAAAGTATCACTCTGATGGGACCCTGGAAAGATACAAGGCTCGACTAGTAGCCAAAGGCTTCACTCAAACCTATGGTGTAGACTACTATGAAACTTTCTCCCCAATAGCTAAACCAAACACCATTCGGGTACTCCTATCAGTTGCAGCAAACCTTGATTGGCCACTACTCCAACTAGATGTAAAGAATGCATTTCTGAATGGTGACTTGAAAGAAGAGGTGTTTATGGATTTCCCACCTGGGTATTCAAAGAAGTTTTGTGGAAAGGTATGCAAACTGAAGAGATCTATTTATGGCCTCATACAATCCCCCCCGGCTTGGTTTGACAGATTTACAAAGTTTGTAAAAGGCCAGGGATACAGTCAAGGACACTCTGACCATACTCTCTTCATAAGGAATATCCAGGGTAAAGTGTCAGTACTAATTGTGTATGTTGATGATATAATTCTAACTGGAAATGATTTGATGAGATGAACAGGCTGAAGCAGAATCTGGCTAAGGAGTTTGAAATTAAAGATTTGGGGCATCTTAAATACTTCCTTGGAATGGAAGTCGCAAGATCAAAGCAAGGAATCATGGTTTCACAGAGGAAGTATGTTCTGGATCTTTTGGCAGAAACTGGAATGAGCGGCTGCAAACCATCTGACACCCCAACTGATGTGAACCTGAAACTTGGGGATATTAAAGATGGTGTTCTAGCTGATAGGGGAAGATTCCAAAGACTTGTAGGAAGATTGATCTACTTGTCTCATACTCGGCCTGATATAGCCTTCGCTGTCAGTATGATAAGCCAATTCATGCAATCTCCATATAAAGAGCATATGGAAGCTGCATACAGGATCCTTAGGTATCTGAAGGATGCCCCAGGTAAAGGAATTTTCTTCAAGAAAAATGAAAGGAGAGATATTGAAATCTATACGGATGCGGACTGGGCAGGATCGACTCTTGACAGAAGATCCACTTCAGGTTATTGTACCTATGTTTGGGGTAACCTAGTATCTTGGAGAAGCAAAAAACAAAGTGTAGTGGCAAGAAGCAGTGCTGAAGCAGAGTTTAGGTCGATGGCTAAAGGAATAGATGAGGTGTTATGGCTCAAAAAGGTGATGCAGGACCTGAAGTTGTCAGTCAGATTTCCTATGAGGTTATACTGTAATAACAAATCAGCTATAAGTATAGCTCAAAATCCAGTACAACATGATAGGATAAAACATATTGAGATAGATAGACACTTCATAAGGGAAAAGTTGGAGGCAGGGATAATTTGTACACCATTCGTGCCCTCATCTCAGCAAGTTGCTGATGTGCTGACTAAGGGACTAGTGAAGAAACAGTTTGAAGATCAAATTTGCAAGTTGGGTATGATAGATATCTTTGCACCAACTTGAGGGGGAGTGTTCAAAGAATTAGAAAAATCTTCTAGAATAGGGCAAGGAGTGTTACTCAAGTTATTTCCTTAAATCAGTATGGAAATTAAAGTAGAATAGGAAAGAAATCCTAAATTGTAGGTTCCCTGATTCTTAGAATTTCTGATTAGCATTATACCTTCTTTATAGGGTTAAAGACTATAAATCTGTACGTTACCATTGGAGTGAGTAATTAAGAACACAGTTTTTCCCTTTCTGAATTTCTTCAATAATAATGTTTTAAATGCAAAGAAGATAGATGATCACTGAGAAACATACCAGCAATTGTAATGATGTCAGACCATTGCTCACAGCGGCAATGTCAATTTGAAATGGGAATAAAAGAAAAAGATAGGCACAATGAACAAACCTTAACTTGGGCATCCTGACCCCAAGATATTGCATCATCATGATGTTTAACTATTTCTCTTACTTGATGCAGCTTTTGCTTTTTCATCAGAACATTGATCTTTTTCCTTAGTCTCTCTTCTTCCTTAGCAGCTTCTGGTTCACTTCGTTCTTCAGAATTCTTATTCATTGCATTCTTCCGTTTAGTCTTTTCCAGAAACCTGTGTATTCTAGCCTGTTCAAGAATAAGATCGTGAACCGTCACAAAACCACAATCAGACACTTCTGACTGAAGTTACAGGTGATCAATTACCTAAATTTTTGTTTTGCTTCTGCACACTCTTAAAGCACGTGTAAGTTCAAGGACAAAGGGGCAACAGCAAGACAGAAAAGCAACTAATAAACACATGGATACTAGAGCCTGCAAGAAACATTACAACAGACCTACTGAAAAGATGCGTGCAAACTTTTGTATATACTGTACAAGAACAAATCGAGCAGAGAACAAACTTTACCACTCATTGAGCGTAATACTCAATTTCCTCAAAAGAACATCAAAATCTTCACACATCAAATCTTCTGTTGGTAAAATCCTACTAGAAACCAATTTTAGTTGCAGAAGTTGCCACAAAATAAAACCCTTAAGCAATGACAGGATTACTGATTAACCAAAAAAAGTACCAAGATCACAGATTTTGGACTGGAATCCAATGTGCCTAAATAAACTTACTACACTGATTTCCAGGATTCGTTTGGTGCTTTCCTGGCATTAACACAAAGTGTATCCACATCTCAGAAGATAGGATTGTTTGTCATGATTATGCAATGATATATCTTAGTAAATTTTCATGGTTCGCACATTCAACATCAGCATCTTTTAAAATAAGCTTTACATTAGTCTACACACAATCAGACCGGCAAAGACAACAAATATAACAGCTAAAACAAGCAACAAGAATTCCTAACAGAAGGAAAATTCCACTATTTTCATAAATCTAAAAGTACCATTCAAATGCTTAATAGACCCACCTCATGCTCAATTGCTTCGCCGATACTCAGTGCAGCTTGAACCACTCTAGCATTGCCGTGACCTCCCCCAGTCAACAACAGCCCCATCAGCTTATGCATTGTAATAACTGCCATCTTGTCTGCAGGCAATAGAGGAAAATAAGGCGCATAATTAGCCTTGTTCTTTCCCGCCATGCATGTCTCTTGATCAGCAGTAATAGCATCTCTTAATGGCTCAAACCAACCCAAAAACAATGACTTTATATACGGCAAATTGGGCGCTAACTTCTGCTCACACATGTCCACCAAAAGTTCCTGATACTCCTTAGCTGCATCTTCCCAAGCCTCCGTCTCCATTTTCACCTGCCTTTTCCGGAGGGCATAGTACTTACCCATCCCCAGTCCACCAACCATTTTCTGCTGCTTCTGTGGTCGAAAATTCAGCTCCTTTACCTCGTTCTGCTTCTCCATTTCTTCAAGCAATTCTTGAATGTCATCAACATCTTCCTCTGAAGTCGATACGATAGCCTCAGCTGCAGAAGCGTATCCCCTGACACCGCCACAAAATCCAAAAGGGTTGCTTGAAAACACGGATTTTTGATGACCAACTTCATCTTTCTGCCTAAAGATTAAACTTTGACTCAAACCCACTCCTGGCACTTCCCAATTAATGTGATTTTCGGAGCCATATGGATGAGCTTTACCCCCATTAAAGCTAGTACCCTGAACAAACTTGGTCGAAACTGACGAAGATGGAAAACAATAGGCCTCAGAGGAGAACTTTAATTTCCTTAAATATGCTTTCTTTGTTAAATTCCTCCACATGTTCAGTGGATTTTAACTGTCAGAACATACAATCTGGGGAAGCAAAGGGGAAAATTTTTATACAACAACAACCAAGGCAAACAGGGCATCACTTTTGAAGAATTTCGATGAGGAGCATCAGAAGGCTAACAAATCAACAAATTGCAGAAAATAACACGGAAATTATTCAAAGAAGATTATTGTGGTGAAGAAAATTTCGAGGGGAGGACAGGAAGAGGACTCAAAGAAGCCGCCTTGCAAATCGCTAAACCCTGCTAAAAACCTACCTTTCATACAGTTTAAAATCCCTATACCAAATGTGGTATATTACTTTATGCACCCTAAGTTTTATCTAATTACCAAGTTTGTCCCTGTTCCTTTTGCTTTTAGGAGTAGGTTTTTTTCTTTTTCCCCAAAAAATGAAAATAAAAAATTAGAAAAAGTAGTAAAAATTGAACTTGTACAATTTAAATATGTTTGTTAGACTAAGGACGAACAAAAAATTTATTTAAAAGTTATAATGACTTGGTTTAGTAGACATTTAAAAGCATTTAAAAACATTAGATTTGTAAGAAGTAAAGGTCGAATTATGTACTTAGACTAGGAGAGATTAAAGATCGAACATGTTAACAGTGTCTAACGAATTCCAACACATTTTCTTAAAAAAAGATTATTTAAAAAATAAAGACTCAACTTTGATCTCTTAAATAATTAATAGTACATGATTCCCTTAAAATTATGTAAAAAGTTAATGATTTAATTACTTCAAAAAATTATATCCATTTCAAATTTATTATGAACCACCATTTTTCAACATGAAAAGAACATAAAAAGTATAGTAATTTTGTTACTTTCTAAAATAATCCATGTATATTTTAGACAGATTTTTTAAATTTGAATTTACAATAAAATGAAAATGTTTGAATATAAACATTTTTTGTATAAAAGTGAAAATTTTCTTTAAAAAATTTTTGTTTCTTTTCTCACAGGTATTCTCCACTTAGTTTTTCTTTAAAAACTTTAATCAATTATTATCTAAAATAGTGTATTTTTCAATTGTTTAAAATAGGAAAATAATTACATTGACAAAAGTGGCTTCTTCTTCAATTTTTCCTGGAAATATCTATTAAACCATGGCAATCTTACAAATAACAAACAGTGACCATATATTCTTCATTTTTCTCAGTTTCTGCCCAGTCCCACAACAAAACTTTTCTTGTCAAATTCTCACTTCTAAAGTTCAGAATTACAATCTTTGATCCACTCCCATGGAGATTCTTCATTTCTTCTTCTTTGGTTTTTTTTCTCTTCCTGCCAAAATTCTGACGGCAATCATGCCAAGAACAATGCAGCTAAAGCTGAAGAAAATCTCTTTTATTCATTCCAGGGATCGCCTTCTGTTCTTACTTCCGATGGTTCAATGACTTCAGTCTCCGAGCCTTCTGATTCTTTCGCGCCGCCATCATCACCTGCTTCTTCTTCTTCTTCCAGTCTGCCCCATCTTCCTCCCACGGCCATCGACATCATTTCGTATATTTTGTTACCCAACTCAGCTGGACTGTCAGGCTGTGTCCCAGGAATCAACAAGATCGTGTTTAGGATACATGTATTGTAACTAGGTGTGCTTGCATAAAACAGAGAGAGACAAGAAAATGTTGATGACACTTACAGTGAAACCACTGGAGATCAGCGCTGTATCGTATAGAAGTTCGACAACTCTCTTTGCATCTTTGCTATCTGGAGCATTCTTGCATGCCGCCTGCGATACAATATCAATACGTGTAAAAAATCGACTGAGTAGCTCGAATAACAAAGATGTAAGACAGATCCGGTTCGTGATGTTGATGTAACTTACGTTTAGGTCCTTGATGATTGGATGGTCAGGATTGATCTCCAATATTCTCCTGCCCCTCATGAACTCTAAGCTTGTAGTATCACCAAGAGTCTGTGCCCTCATTAACCTGTTCAAGTGATCGAAAGAGAATTGTGAGAATTGTTTACTCACTTTTCGGGACAGAAGAATACTACTGACACGAACAACCATAACTACATCACATAAAGAGAGACTCAACAAACCTTTCCATGTTTGCAGACCAACCAAACTTGCCAGAAACCAGTACACACGGCGATGAGCTTAATCTTTTTGAGACTTGAACTTTGGCCACCTGTTCTCCCAGCTGTTGTTTTATCCAGTCGCAGAGAAGATTGTACTCTTGCTTTGTCTCCCTTTCTTTTACTTCGTCCGCATCATCTGCAAAACAACCCATATAGGTACATTGTTATATCTGAAACACACTAATCCAGTAAATCCATGGAGCTTGAAGTGCACAAGCTTACTAACCAAGCTCCAAATCTTCCTTGCTGATGTCAAGGAACTTCTTTTCCTTGTAAGTCTGTACATTCTGAATAGCAACTTCATCAATTGGGTCAATTAGGTACAATACCTGCACATTGATAAACACAAGCATTCTTAGATATATCCGAGTATCGAGAGATGATAGATAGAGAGGCCACTATCCATCCTTTTTTAGAACACTGGCCCAAAACAAGTTTCAAATGGACCAAACCTATCTATGACGAGTATAAATAACCATCACTCAATTGGATAGGAAGAACAAGGAGAAGAAGCTAACTACCAAAGCTTTTCTGTAACTTGAACCCAGAAGATCACAATACTCAAACCAGGGAGTGCTCCCCCTCATCCCCATTCCCGCAAAAATAACACATACAAACAAGAGTGAGACAAGAAGATGAGGAACTCTTGTGACTTCAATGAGAAAAAATATCAGACAAGATGGAATTTGAACTCTGGGGAGAAGCCTTCTGACACTATTTTCAGTCAGACAGATACCTCTCTAACAGTCAGTTCCAAGAAAAGCCAAATTTTTAAACGGTAAAAATTGTCAGCTATAGGTCCAATGTGAAAAATGCCACAGGTCATTTTGTCCGCAATGTCAACTTTATTCACACAAGCAAGCGAAAGAAAGATGTTCCATGCTAAAAAATTTAAGTATAGACTCCAAAAGGAGATGACATATTTAGATAAGAATTCAATACCTCAATATCCTTTTGAATCAATTTCTCCACGAAGGGAGCTGTCTTAGCACTTTTTAAGCTGTCTGTTGCCAAATAATAGATTGCCTTTTGATTCTCACCCATGTTCTCAATATAATCATCCAAACTTATCAGCTCCTCTTCACTTTTGGAAGAGAAAAATCTCAGTAAGGGAGTTATCCTCTTGTGATTGCCAGAGTCTTCAATACATCCCAACTTCAGGAATTTACCAAAGTTCTCCCAAAATTTCTTGTAATCCTGAAAGAAGATGACCAATTGCCCACTGAATATAAGCCATGTGAAATCAAAAAAAGAAACGTAAAAGAAACTGGGAAACCAACCAATAAACATTTTCATCAAATCCTGACCTGTTTATCCTCGCTTTCAGAAAGTTCCTGAATCATATCAAATGTTTTTCTGACAAGCCGCTTCTTCATTATCCTTACCTAAAACCAATATGAATGTAGCATAGCTTCACTAAGGTAAAGACTCTTAACACAATAGTATACAGATATAAAAAGGGGGCTTGTAAAATTTTATGTGCAAAATAACAAACACTTTGCCCTTACAATGCGGCTCTCCTGAAGTATCTCTCTGGAGACATTAAGAGGAAGATCATCTGAGTCCACTACTCCCTTCACGAAGCTCAAGTATCTTGGAAACTGCATGTCATCAACCCCATCATTAGCAAGTTAACTCATAATTGACGGGTACAGCTTGCCAAAAGAAAATTTAACTTGAATTTAGTAGATGTGTCAAATGTGTGATCAAAGTTAACCCCTTGGCTTCTGTACCACAAATTTTCAAGCATGAAAATAAGGAGAAAAAGGAACTCAGAGAAACGGTGAAAAGAAAAAAACTTATTCCAGAAATTTCTCCAAGAAGTCATCAACCTCAAAAAGTTTTCTAGAAACACAAATGTCATGTTTCACAAAAGAGATAAATACTAACTTAAAGCAAAAACAGCACAGCATGAGATGTAAAACAGATTTGATTGTGCCAGTAATTAATCAAAACAGTGGAGTGATGATTAAGAAGATTACAACAAAGGGTTTCGGGAACTCAGTAGATGATAAAACACAATGCATCAACATTACAGGTACTATAATTGCTCTTACCAATTCACCATCAAAATCATCAGAAATGAATACACGCTTGACATACAGACGTATGTTCTTTGTCTTGGGATTAATTACATCCTCATTGTTGAGAGGAGCCATTCCAGGTACATATAGAATACTTCTGAATTCTACCTCACCCTATACATCATGAAGAGAAAATCAGAACAGTTTATCAACAGCATCAACCATTTGTATAAATGTCACATCATCAAGTACCTCAGTGGTGAAATGGGTATGTGCAATGGGATCCAAAAACTCATTGAAAGTCTTCTTGAAAAATTCACTGTATTGTTCTTTCTCAACTTCCTTTGGATTACGCATCTATAAGCACGGAGAATAACAAAGGAAATTATTACTAGATGAACAATAGCACAAAAAAAGAGACGATAAAAAACAATGTACTGCCACTTAAAAGGAAATATAAGCTTATACTCACCCATATAGGCTTTGTCTCATTGGATAACTCCCAATCCCAGTATTTCTCAGTTATCGTCTTTTTCTTCTTGGGCGTTTCACCCTGAATATAATTGATAAGAATAGTAACTAACAATTTCCTCACAAAGGAAAGAACAAGGCACATTAAACGCTTTAGCTACAACTGTCACCTCTGGTTTTTCTTCTCCCTCCTTTGGCTGTTCTTCTTCCTCTACCTGCAAAAGTTGTAAAACACAAGATTTCAAGGCTATTGCCATCAACTAAAGCCATTCATCTGAAAACCACAATCATCACTGTTTAATAAAATATGATAAAACATTGTTACCAGATGAAACCAATTATGACAGTCACTAATGAACTTTCCCCAACTCCTCAAGAACCATGATACTCAAATAAACGAAAACTGATATCTAGACCAAAACCACTTACCCAAACCTACACCAATTGAAAGGGAATAAATCATTCTGGGGCAAAAAGATTTTCTTTTTTTTTTTTTTTTGAGGGGAGGGGAAAGAGAATTAGAACAAAAGGATAGAAACAAACCTCAACACTCCTCGATTTTTCTAGCCATACATAGATAGGGAACGAAACAAACTGGGAATAGTTCTTCACCAAATTCTGAAGCCTTGTAGGGTCAGAAAATTCATACTTGTCATCATCCTGATTAAAAAAATAAGAATAATCAAAAGTTACTTTTGGTATTAAGTTGATATTATTTCTTTCTCCTACTTCTCATTCACCACAAATGGTGGAGGAATTGCCCTCCTGCCACCAACAGGAAAAATATAGATGGCGAAAGTTGACTACCAGGAAAACAGCAAATGAACAAAACTGGCTCTTTAAAGGGCAATAATCCATTTACCCTCAAAAAAAGTGTGATTTGTGTCCCACGGCGCAAGAGTTTTTCAGGATCAGTTTCCTCCCTGATCACATATGAACTGCTGTCAGCCTCTGCTTCCCAAACAAATTGCTTATCGGACCTTGGGCTTTTTGTGGACACAACCACCTGATTACAACATAATCACAACTGATGGATTACGAACAAAAGCCAAACACAACCAGAAAAACAGCTGAGAAATAAGACTGCCAGTACTGTACCTTTTGAGCGACCAAAAATGCAGAATAGAACCCGACCCCAAATTGACCAATTAAACTATTGTCAGAACCCAGGTCCTTATTTTCCTGATAATAGAGAGGATTAGTTTTGACATTCAGTACACATCAAAATGTCAAAAACTTTAAATTCGAAGCACACTTCAAGTAAAAGTACCTTAATGGCTTTCAGGAATTTAGAAGTACCACTCTGAGCAATAGTTCCAAGACAGTCTATGAGCTCTTCTTTTGTCATACCAATACCAGTGTCTCTGGAACCAGAAAAAAATCCATGGTGACTATGCAAACCTTAATCAGGATAAACTTATAGCAAAACTAAAGAGTTTCATACGATATAGTGATGGTTCCATTATCAGGATCAGGTTTGATACGAATTTCCAGTTGCCAGCATCCCCAAGAAGACCAGGCTCGGTCACACTTAAAAACCTCAACTTGTCAAGAGCATCACTCGCATTACTGCAAGGAAAATGTCTCAGTCAGTAAAACAATAAGCTGAAAATCACTAAGAAATTTTATCCTCGATTTCCTGCATTTGGCTATTCATAACAGAAGTTTCAGCACATATACTAGCAATGCATTACCTTTAACTAAAGAGTTAACATATTAAATCACAGTAAATACCGTTTCTTGAAAGCTACATACCAGAAACAAAGCATGTATCAAGTTACAATTAACAAAGATTGGGATAGCGTTACCTGACAAGTTCTCGAAGAAACACTTCCTTGTGGCTGTAAAGACTGTGAACAATCAAGTCCAGTAAGCGACTAACCTGTAATTAACCAAAGAAGTCAACTTTCCAAATCGTCATTTAGTCCACAAGGTCAAAGATGAACTTAAACAACAAAAGGTAAAAATAAAAGAATAGAAATAGCCTGTGTTATCCTTCTTACTCCTTGAAACCAATACTAAGATAAGCCATCGACATCGTATTCAAAATTCAATATTTACTTCAATAAAACCACTTTCACGAATATATGTTTTGGTATTGCATATAAGGAATCCCGAGTATAAACATCCAAGACTAAAACTTTGATAGCTTTCAAATCTGTTCATGTCACTTCAAATCCAAAATCCCAAACAGAGCACAATTTCAAATAGACTCCACATGTTCAAAATCAATCAAGAACAAAGAAAAAGACCCACCTCGGCCTGGTACTCATGGGTTTCGCCAGGTGCTTCAGAAGCTTCCTTTTCAGCCACAGCAGCACCCCCTTCACACTTAACCACCACTCTACTTTCCCTCCTCTCCAGCTTCCATTTCAGCCCAGATTTCATAAGGCTACTTCGAGGCAAAAAGGCACTTCTTAATAACCCGGCTCCATTTCTATTGCTACTGACGGAAAACAAAGACTTCTGGTAAGGAACCGAAGCCACAGAAGCAGACGCCACACTTCTGCTCAATACAGGGGCCATCGTTGGAAAACCCCAGATGAAAATTTCACTTTCAGTTTGTGTTCTTGCTAGAACAGTAGCCTAATTGTTGAATAGAAGAAGGGTTCTTCTTGTATTGAACTACTGAAGTGTTGGTTGGTTAGTTGAGAGGTGAAGATGAGGTGAGTGTTTGTATAAAAAAAAGAAACTAAGGAAAAACCCTTCAGAGCCCAAGCTAGGGGTTTAGAACTTTAGAGTTAACGGAAGGGAGTAGAGGGTTCTAGAATTTGAGAATTACAATGAGAAGAGAGGGGTTTTCGTTGGAAGTTTGTGTTTGGGAATTCTAAGGCTTGGATTCTGCCATGTCAGCAATTACAATATCCTCAAACTTTTTTTGAATTTTCTTTTTTAATTTAATTTTTTAAGGGCATGTTCTTTAAGTTTTAATTTTGGTCTCAGTTTTGGTTTCAACAGTAAATTTAATATATTATAATAGTTTTCATAATTTTCAATATAGCTTTTTACTATTTAGCTATACTTTTTTACATTTTTAATACACTATTTACATTATAAAACTATTTTTTCAAAATCAAAACTCAACTCAACCAAAAAGAACAGGCCAAAAAATACTCCACTTAACAAAACTAATAATAAGTAGGTGTTAAAACTTAGCATGTATATAACTAAACAAAAAAATTAGACTTGGGGACTGCGGGGAGAGGAAGAATGAAGTAGGGAGCCGACATTTATATGGCCTACTATGCGTCATAACCATTAAGGCACTATCTTATCATAGAATTTGGTTACGAAACCATTGCTTGGAAGTTGCATAACGTGCATTATTATATTAGTACAATGGTCATTTTATGAGCAATTATACAATAACCGAATGGTTTCACAACTCAAGTAATAATATGAATTGAACAAATTATATCAAATTAATTATTTCATGCGTTTATTTTGATATTCATAAATAAATTTTATATTTAGGAAACTTGATTTTTTTTTATTGGAACGGATAGAAATATAAACAAGGTAACGGTAACGTTCAAAGCGTTAATGGTTTTTATAAATTTTGCTTAAGTTTAGCCGAACTAAGAGGAAAAAGAGGCCCTGCGTGTTGACGAATGTTGTTTGACGATCCATGAACATTCTCCAAAGGCCCAAACTTAAACGTTCACACAGTTTTCAAAAAGCCCATTCTTAGAGTCTAGACGCCCACTGAAACTATAAGTTGGGCTTTCTTCCCATTTAGTTTTTTTTTTGTTTGGGGGGCTAGTATTAGCTTCCTTTCTACTCGAGTTTCCAATAACACCAAACACCGATTTTTATCCTACGTATTTATGGTTGACAATTTATGACATGACATGAATTTAACTTGGTATAAACGGATTAATGTTAAGCCTTTTTAGGTGCACAATTAAATTACTCGAAATCATAGTTTGCAAGATTGGAATTCCATGGAATTGATTTGAGTGTGAGATCGAAATCATGATCAAATAGTAGGATATGATCATGTGCAAAATTATAAACAAATTATAAAACTACACTTATTTAAACCCTTTTATTAAAAAATTTAGAATCAAAATTAGGATTGATTTGATAATTTACGATGATAGGGACCGCGTTTGTGCAATCACGGTTGAGTTATTGTTGTATTATCCCACTAACTTCTAGGATTTTTTTATTGAACCTGCATGTGTAGGCATATCTATATAATTGGGTAAACTAATGAATAACTTAGGGTTATTTTAAACTTCTACCCTTAAAATCCTTTGTTCATCCTGTGCCTATAACTTATAAGACCATGATTGCTATCATCTTTGTGTGCTTATATTACGAAAAGCGCGCCTATAACTTATAAGACCATATTTGGTATCATCTTTGTGTGCTTATATTACGAAAAACGCCTACGAAAGATGAGAACGGGAGTTTTGATTTGGGAGAAGATGAGAATGTGGGTGGCGGAGGAAGATAGGGTTAGATAAGACAGAGAGAATGAGAGTTGGGTTTGGGAGATGAAAATTGTTGGTTCAGAGAGATGGGTTTTGGACATGTTTTGATCGAAATTCATCTCAAAATACTTCTCAAACAACATTTTGAAAAACATTTCAAAAGCTCAAATTTCAAACACACATTCTATACACAGTTTAGGCTTAGAACCCGCCATTTTCCTCCCAAAATATGTTTTGAAAGTGTGTGTCAAACGGGGCCTAAATGCTTTGAATTAAGCATCCGTTTGATACATTTTCTCGAATCTCAATTTATATTCAAGATTCTTTTAGCTCGGCACTAGTAGTGTTCAAAATGATAAATTATCTCTTTTATATAAAGAGTTGGGTGAACTACTTTAATATACTTTTACTTTTCATTTATGTCCGATTTGGTACCTTTATCTTTTTTCTTAGCCACGAATGTACCTGAACTAATTTTAACGGGCCGAAAATGTACTTTCGCCGTTAATATCCATTAGAATTAACGGAATGACATTCATGTGCCTCATATGTGACTTCTTTTAGGGGCATTTTTGTTCGTTCATTATTTATTTTATTTATTTTTTTCCCTTCCCAATTTTGTTGTTCATCATCTTTCCCAAATTCCCCAACCTCGACCCTCCACTACCGTCCCCTCCTTCTTCCCTCCTCATCCATCCACTGAATCCATTTTCTTCTTCAAGCATAAAAATGGTAATTTTCTAACTTCTTTCAACTTAATCCCAATCCACCGAATCAAGAAATTCCAGATTTAGAAACAGTCACCTCCACCCATGGGGTTGCACACTCTTCCTTATTCATTATTCAAAATCCCAGTCAAGAACATATTTCAATTTCTACAAATTTCCCAAAATCAGAAAGAAAGCCATAAATAGCCAATGCTCCCATCAACATTCCACAATAGCATTATTAGCAGTAGCAGCCATGGAGATCTGAGTGTCATACTAGGTCGAGATCTTCACCGACGAAGATGGGTTGTTCGGGTCTTATTACAAGGCCAAGGTCGTGGCTAAAAGGGGCGAAGGCAAGTTCTTGGTGGAGTACAAGAACCTCGTCACTGAGGAAGACGAAAAAGTGCTGCTCCAGGAAGTCTTGGAATCTTCGAGAGTTTGTCCGAGACAGCCTCCGATCAGCATCCCGGAGTTCAACGTTTTGGAGAAAGTCGACACCTTTAACAATGACGGATGGTGGGTCGGAAGAATCACCCAAGAATATGCTCAGAAATACAGCGTGTATTTCGAGAGCTCCGGCGATGAGATTCTTTATTCTGTTGATTGCTTGAGGCCTCACCTGGAGTCCGAGAATGGAGACTGGTTTCCTTCTGTAGTTGAGAAGCGTGGAATTTGGTTTTGATGAATCTTTTCTTGATCTTGATCCCTTTAAAATCTACATAATTTTTTGCCTTTTTTTTGGGGGTTCTTTTCCACTATGTTGTATTAGAATTTAGAGATCGATTTGTTGATTTTCAAAGGGATCATTGATTCTTGATTCTTTTGTAAGAAATTCTTGACCTCAAGTCTCATTCTTTTTGCTGTATTGCTGCAGTTTCTACTATGGAGGCGCACGGTGGCGGAGGAGGGAAGGGGGGAATTTGGGGAACAAGATGAATAGTGTATTTGGGGGAAAGAAAAAATAACAATAAATAAATAAAATTACCCCTATAAAAAGTCACATGCGAGGCACATAGACAACGATTCCGTCAAGCCTAACAGAGGATAACGGCAAAAGTACCTTTCTGGCCCGTTTAAATTAGTGTAGGTACATTCGTGGCTAAAAAAAAAAAGTAAAGGTATCAAACCGGACACGAATAAAAAGTAAAGATATATCAAAGGTAGTTCACACTAAAGAGTTTAATGTTAAACTTTATTTTGTGAGTCGAAATCAGTTGCATCACTAGTCAGTGGACGAAATCAAGGATGGACAGCAACCTTGAAGACGATGAGTATGAAACCAGTTATAGTCTGTTTTCACAGAGTTTCTAAGGTCGGTGACGTCGACATCATCGTTAAACTATTCAAACCCCTTGGTTCGTTTCTCGCCAAGGTCGGTGACGTCGACATCGTCGTTAAATTTGTTTAAAACCCTTGGTTCGCTTCTCGCCAAGGTCGGTGACGCCGACATCGTCGTTAAATTTGTTTAAAACCCTTGGTTCGCTTCTCGCCAAGGTCGGTGACGCCGACATTGTCGTTAAATTTGTTTAAACCCCTTAGCCTGTTTTCACAGAGTTCTAAGGTCGGTGATGTCGACATCGTCATTGTAGCTTGCTAATTGGGGGCTACGCGCTCTTGAAAAGTAATGGACTTCGTCTTCGACTTCAACTCCATTACTTTGGGGGCTATTGTTGGATACTAAATTAATGCTAAGGTGACCTGGGCATCCAACATATGGACGACCTGGGAGGTCATCCAACATACGAACGACCTGGGAGGTAACCCAATACACGGGCGACCTGGGAGCCGACCTAGCCTCATCCGGGACGACCTGAGGGGTTGACCTCATCCGGGATGACCTCAAGGGCTGACCTCATTCGTGGACGACCTGGGGACCAGATTCATGCATGCGCGATAGGTGGCACAAATGACAAGTGACACGTGTTAAGATGTAAAGATGACACCATGGCTGAGCAGCTGGATCCACTCACTCATTTTTCTGCTATAAATACTCAGGTATCCTCTCACTGAGGGGGTATTGAATTCTAGCTTAGTCTTGAATATATTACTCTCTCTTTGTTTTAACTTAAGCATCGGGGTTCATTCCCAAAAGCAGGAATCAAAGGGGGAGTCCGACGTCAAGAGAGCTCGGTGCGAAGCTAGGATTCAACAATAACCAAGGACTCATACACCATAGCCAGGGAGGAAATCACTGTAGTCAAGAGAAAATCTCCATAGCCAAGAAAGACAACACCATAAACGTGGAGAAAAACACAATAACCAACAATAAATTGAAGGAAAAACTTCCAATCATGAGAAAATTAACTAACAAATAACAAAAAAGAAGAGGAAAACTGCTTCCCTCATCCTCCTTCACACAGAGGATGAGGGAAGAAGATGGTGAATTTTAGATTTTTGAGAGAAGGAGAGAGGAGGAGGAGAGAGAGTCTGTAAATCTACACTCTAAATAGACAAAATTGAAAAAAATAGGAATTGAAGCCTCATTTTTTTAGATAACTCTCTATACGTCATAATCGCTGGGCTCGTTTCTTCTTACCTTTTTGTTTAATTTGCCTTTTTCTCTTGGAGTCCGTCCGTGTGATAAAGTGTGTATTGTTGATCTCAAATGTTCAACGTGGGAGGCCCTGGAATCGCCCAATATTTCGGTATTCGCAATGGAAACAGAAAAGAGAGAGAGAACACAAGAAAATTAAGGCCATCCATGTTGATATATGGAGTCTCTCTTCTCGTTGAATGCATGGCGGCAGACAGGCACGAAACACGTACCAAGTCGTTTCTTCAGTCCCAAGCAATTTCACATTTCTTCCCATTTTCCGATCTCCTCATCTCACTGGACCACCACCTCCACCGCTTGCTTTACTATACCACTACTCCACCGTGAACTGATGACAACAATCTCTAAACACGACACGAAACTGACAGGTTAATAGTGATTGTTGACCTATTTATGGTTTGAATTACCACATTTAAAAGAGTTATATTTTTTTTGAGAGTAAAATACAAAACTATATTAATAGCCCTAAAAATAGTCTATAACGATTGAAACACACACGTAAGGGCATTGCCTCAAACACATTCAACAAAAGGGCGTGTGGCCCTGAACTTGGCTAGCGTATGTGCAATCATATTCTTCGATCTTTCTACTCAAAAAATCCCTCATGCAACTAGCATTCCTGAACCCACTCATCACCTGCTTCATTACTCCTTGGAGCACGACATCCTCTCTTGAACTGCTAGAATCACCAAAGTCCCGTTGCGAGGCGGACCACCACCATCCCGGCCCACTGGGTGAGTAGTTGTGTTGCTATTAGAGCTGCCGATGCCCTTAGTCTCCTCCGGTGAGAACACATTAGTTAAATTCCTGGTCATCCCACATAATTAAAAGACAATATAGACAATATTAATTTATAACACAATTCAAAGAATTAGTACAAAATTGACATTATAAAAGTGATTCATTAACTCATATACGATTTGGATTGGCACGTTGTAACTTAGCATTTTAGCAATGTACTGTTTGTTAGGTGCTGAGAACCTTAATTTAAATTTTAAAACTCATGAGATTGATCGGTCTGTTGAAACAGTGTCTCGAGATCCTATAATTTGGTTGACTGACACACGAGATAATCACGCAATTACATGCAACAAATTACTATATCAAGGAACGTGGCCTTGTTTTCTAAGAATAATTAAAAATAAACATCACAAATCCTAGTATTTTGCAATCATGACTAGGGAATGTAGAAGAGTTCAGAAAGTGTTTGGACCTTTGACTTGTGTCCTTTTTAAGTGCCTATAAATTCCCCACAAATCCCATTCTTCTGTCTCTCTCTTTACATGCTTCAACAAACAGCACAGTATAATCAGAAGAAATCTTCAAGAGAGATGGTGGCGTTTGTGAAGGTGATACATTGCCTTGTCATTTTGGTTGTCATCAATGGATTGCTCTCATATGCATATTCCCGAATTGGTAATTAATTTCTTTTCTTAACTTTCTCTGTAATCAATTTCTATGTAAGAAATGCCATTTGTGTCTTAGCCCTTTATTACTTGTGTGCATTTTGTTCTAAATGTGTAGGTGTAAGCATGGCAAGTGGAGGATGCAATGCAGCTTTGGCTCAAAGGGTTGGTAGGAATGTAAGTTTTGTTAGTCTTTGTGCATCAAGATTGATATTTTAGAAGGCAGTCTGGTACATGAAAACTCCCACACGTGTCGAGAAAAGAGCAATTTTACGCTATACTTATTTTAACAAGAGACTGCTTTCACATCAAAAAATTAATGGATCTCTTGCTGATGTCGTAGTTTAATTGTGTGAGACAAGAAGAGAGAAATGTGCATGTTTACTCAAAACTAAGTTGTTAAATAAATAATATCAAAAAAAAAAAGTTGTTAAATAAATAGGGCTGGTTTTGTTCTTTTTTGGTTTGTGTTGGGGAAATTTTGATTTTTTTTGGAAATTTTTTGGAGGAAAATTTTTTTTTGAGAAATTGTGTAGGTGAGAGGTAAAAAAGTGTAATGATTGTGTTATTTTTTGAACTTATGTGAGTAGCTATTTAGAGAGAATTTTTAAATTTTAATTTTGAATTTCTGGAAAAATAAAGTTATTTCTTTGTATAAAATTTTGGAAGAAAAAAATTATAATTCTTGAAAAATAGCTACAAGAGAACAGAGCGTTAATTTAGCGTTAATTTATACATATGATGAGTTTTGAATTTGCATGTGATTTTGCAGCCGCCATTAATGGTGGCAGAGTGGAGAAAATTGAAGTTGAGAGGGGCAAAGTTGGGAGTTGATGGCAACATGAAGAGGCTTGAGAAAGCGACAGCAAATTTGAAGACAATAAGGGAAGAAGAATCAGCCAAGAAGAACGCAGTGCTGAGAATGAGAAGCAAAAACAGAATTCTAAGACAGAGAGAGGTGGCCGTGGCTACTAATGATTATGACCGTGGTCCAAGGCATCACCCTCCTCAAAATAACTGAAATATTTGCTACCCGAGACTGAATTATCTGTCCAAATTATATTAACGTATCGAATCTAGTCTAAATTAGTAAAGTTATATAGTTTTGATTTTTGAATTGATGGAATAGTTTGGACAAATGATATGTTCTCTCTATACTAGCGTTGTACCAGTTCTTTCTTGTTAATGGACTAGTTTTATATTTTTTTTTGGCTTGTTGAATACTCAGATTATTTTCTTAAAGATAATGTCCAATTTTGGCTGCATTTTTGATAACTTGTGGTGTGCATAAAATTGAACTTCCATTGGGCCTGGCCCAATGAACTAAAGCGAAGATAAACAGTAAAGATAAAAAGATGCGTAAGAAGTCCAGAACCCTGCTTAGGTCGGATAGATCCTTAAAACCGAGCCAAATAGTAGATCGGTCAAAGGTTTAGGTCGGCCAACAGTTTCAATGTGCCTTGCAAGATTCCTCATACTTAAATCATGACACTCATCCTAACCGAGCTAAGATAGTTAGGCTGGACTAAAATATTGCACTGACACAGTAGGTAAAGATCATCATAGGGTTAGGTATATATTTTGAATATATACAGAGATTTCCCAGATCTTCGAGAAGGAAGAAGCCTATGAAATCCGGTCATGATGACACAAAACGTACACGCCACGCTAAACAGAGGGGAGCAGATGAGAATGCTAATCATGAAGGTTCAACGGGCATATCCCAGTCTTGAGGTATATATACTGAGTCTTCAGACTTAGTGAGGTACGCAACATTTACCATTTGAGCTCTTTGTCAATATTGTTCATTTTCTTCTACCTTTCTAACTTGACCGTCGGAGCCTATACAAGGGGGAAAGCCCCGCTCTTCTCTTGATTATTTACAATTATTGCCGGAACAGTCTTCAGTTAAAGTTTTCCTCATCATTCGTGTTGATCCGAGCCACCCAACTCGGTCTCCAGTTCTGCTATCTCCCTTTTCGGTGAAGTTTCTACAAGCTTGGGCAGTACAAATCAAGATATTTATTTGGGCCGAAAAGAAGTGTCCATATACGAGCATTTTTGCATCACATCAACTTGGATTGCATTTGAAATTGACGAATAGAGCTGCCGTTAAATCTTCACAAGTTAAATAAATCTTATATTTTTGACGTAAATTACTATTTTTTTTCTGTAATTGATTAACCAACGTGTTAAATTCAATTCTAGTTTTCGTGAGTTAAAATGTAAAGACTTTTGTGTGGAAACTGGAATGAACTTCAATTATTGAATGATAAATGTTGAAAACAATGTAGAGTGGAGGCTTCCTCATTCTAATCTAGTCGTCTTCCACAACTCCTCCTGCCTCCGACAAACCCAAAAAACCATGGCCGCCGCCTCTGCAAATGGTGTCCATGTGCTAATTTTTCCCTACCCAGCTCAAGGCCACATCCTCCCGATGCTGGATTTCACTCACCAGCTCGCCCTCCACGGCCTTACCATAACCATTTTGGTAACCCCCAAAAATGCCCCAATTTTAGATCCTCTTCTCTCTTCTCATCCTTCAATTCAAACTTTAATCTTCCCGTTTCCAGATCATCCCTCAATTCCACCAGGGGTGGAGAATGTTAAGGATATTGGGAATCATGGGAATGGACCCATAATCAGCGCTCTGAGCAAATTACACGATCCGATTATTCAGTGGTTCAAGTCCACCGCTACCCCGCCTGCGGCCCTCATCTCCGATTTCTTTCTCGGTTGGACTCAAGAGTTGGCCCGCCAAATTGGGATTCCGAGGATCGTCTTTTACTCATCTGGGGCGTTTTCTACTGCGGTTATGTATGACCTCTGGCTCAACTTCGATTATTTGGCTGGTCCTGTGACGGAGGTAAAATTTCCCGATATGCCTAGGTCTCCTACTTTTATCTGGGATCATCTTCCTTCGGTGTTCCGGCGGAACAAGGAATCGCCCACTGCAGATTCTCCGATGGTGAAGAATGGCAGTATTGCAAATGGTTCGAGTTGGGGGGCGGTTTTCAATTCGTTTGAGGAATTAGAGAGCGAATATTTGGATTGGTGGAGGAACAAAATGGGCCGCGTTTTTGCAGTTGGGCCACTCAATTTGATCGGCGTTCCCGAACTTACGGGCCGGGCCAGCGACGATGGTATCTTGAAATGGCTCGACGGAAGCCCAATCGGGTCTGTCCTCTACGTCTGTTTTGGGAGCCAGAAGTTTCTCAAGACAGCCCAAATGGAAGCTCTGGCATCTGGGCTTGAAAATAGCGGAGTCCGTTTCATTTGGGTCACCAAGCCCATTACGGCTCAACAGGAAAAAGACGGATACGGGTCGGTTCCTGATGGATTTGAGGATCGGCTCAGTGGAAAAGGCCTAGTTGTGAAAAGATGGGCACCTCAGGTAGCTATACTGAGCCATCCAGCTGTGGGAGGTTTCTTGAGCCATTTCGGAATGAACTCGATGTTGGAAGCAATAGTGGCCGGAGTGATGATATTGGGCTGGCCAATGGAGGCGGACCAGTTTGTAAACGAAAGACAGTTGGTGGATCACATCGGAGCTGCGGTCCGGGTCTGCCAAGGCCCGGATACGGTGCCGGATCCGGCTGCATTAGCTGAGACAATTAACGAGGCAATGAAGAAGGACAGGGTTGAAAAGGCAAGGGCAAAGGAGTTGAGAAATAAGGCACTGGAAGCTGTCAAAATGGGTGGTAGTTCCATAAAAGATTTGGATGGGCTTGTGACTGAGCTCAACAAATTCAAGTAAAAAAGAATACTTTGTTTACCATTGAAGGTTCCTCTTCCTCATTTATAATGTTACCGCACGAAATGTGTATTCTGCATCCGCCGGAGCAAGTCCAGATTACCCGGAGTCTCATTTCGTGTTGCGTAAACTACAATAAGTATATAAAATATAAGCAACTGATTTTGCTGTAGTCATATAGCTTAGAACTTGAATTTCCATTGTAATGTACAAGAATCTTCATGGAAAAAAAAAAAAAAAAAAAAGAAGCTGTAAAGACTCAAGAACACTGCCATTTTTCTCCTACGAAGAGAAAAAAAAAGAAGCTGTAAAGACTCAAGAACACTGCCATTTTTCTCCTACGAAGAGAAATCTTTTTTTTTTTTTTTTTTTTTCTTCTGCACAATATAAGACTCGGGCTACAATTCTCAGGTGGAAATAACTTAAGCAGAAACTCATCCATGTCAACCATGAACTATATCACCCAATTTCAACCAGGATCAAAACCACATATGACCATTATAGCTCTGAACTGCAACATTGAATCTGTATCATGAATCTGGGACAAACCCTCGAGGACATGTGAGCAAAACTTCTGATCGAGGGAAACGCCACAGCGCAACACCAAGGGAAGAAAGGCTTTTGCATCCTTGAACAGGCGCCTTTTGCAGAGTCTGTTTACAACAGCACTGCAATCTCTGATTGAGATCTCATGACCCGAATCCACCATTTCTTGGAACAGTATCACAGCTTTCTGCGCATCACCCTTCGCACAATGGGCGTTTATCAGTGTGGTATAGATGACCTTTGTCGGTCTGATATTTTTATCGCGAAGAGTAACGAGCAGATTGTCAGCATCACTTAAATTCTTCCCATGCACACACCAACCCTTCATGAGAATATTGTATGTGACATGATTAGGTTGGAGATTGCGGAGCACCATTTCATCATGAAGCCAAAAAGCCCTTCCCATGTCTCCGAATCTACATAAGCACTGAATGATGGTGTTGTATGAAGTTTCATCAGGAGATACTCCGTCGTTAAACATATCCTGGAGTATTTGAACTGCTGCTTTTGGGTTCCCTTTTCTGCAGAGACCTTTTATTATCACTGTATAAGTAACATGTGTCGGCTTAATGTCCCGTGCTTCCATCTCCCCGAGCAATTCATTCATGGCCTGAACATCTCCTTTTTCACAATATGCATCCAGAAGAGTGGTGTAAGATACGACACTTGGCACTAAACCATGCGAGTCAATGTCATCCAAGCACCTTCTGGCCTCAGATAATTTTCCGGCTTCGCAGAATCCATAGAGTAAAGAATTGAATGTTATAACTGTTGGCGAAATCCCCCTCTCCTTGATCAGTTGAAATATCTGCATAGCCTCGTCAATGTCACCATGTTTTGCATAGCCATAGATCATAGTGTTACATAAACCAATGTCCTTCATCAAGTCATGATCTTCTAAGAGACTATCAAAGTACTTTCTCGCTTTCTTAATTGTCTCTTCCTCAGATCGGGCTAATAGCATAGATCGATGAGCGAACGTATTTGGCCTGATTTGATTCGAGCGCATCTCCTCTCGGAAATTGGCAGCTCTCAGAACTTGACCTGGCTTCTGCACTTGGCCTTGCTTGCATAAGCCGTGAATGAGAATGGAGTAAATAACTACATCTGGTTCTAGACCAATGCTTTTCATCTCTTGAAATAAAAACAGAGCTTCATCCAAATATCCTCTCTTACACAGGCTACTAAGCATAACACCATATGATATAGTGGTCATCTGCATACCCCGTGAAAGCATCTCCTCTTTCAGCTTGAAACATTCTTTGATGTCGCCTGTCTGACAGTGCCCACAGATCAGTATAGTCCACGTGATAAGGTCTGGATCTACACCTTTGTGAAGCATAAGCTTGATAACTTCCCAAACTCTAGGCATTAACCCAAGAAGAGCAAAACCTTTTGCGAGAGTGTTATATGTAACTATATCAGGCTCCAATCCATGCTTCTCCATGTCAGTAGCTAGGCCTAATGCTTCCTCCATTGAACGAGCTATACACATCCCATGAATAAGGATATTGTAACTATATGTGTCAGGAAGAAAACCATATTTATACATCATACAGAAGAATGACTTTGCTACATCTACAAAACCCAATTTACAGAAACCAGACATGAGGTTGTTAAACCAAACTGTACAAGGCCCAGAATCTTGTTCTTCTCCTTGAAGCATGGAAGCAATTGTTTCTTGTACCAATGATTGTCTGGACAAACCTTCTATAACAATTGAATTTACATGGTCACCAGGAGAAACTCCATCAGCTTTTATTTCACCATTAACATCCCACACCGCATCTGTGAGCCTTAAATTGTACAACAAACCTTTGAATGTCATAAATGAAGCATGCATATTCAAATCTTTCATCTTGCAAAGCACAAAGAGTGCATCCTTCAGCATCTTGCATCTTGAAAAAGATAAAGCCAAAATATCCCAGACAACATGGCTTGAATCCCATTCCCTGAAGCAAGTGGAGAGCAGCTCACAAAGGGAAGGTGCAGAGCCAGAGCCTAACGGAAATTACAAGAAATCTATATAAACAGAAAACAAAAGATGTAAACAGATATCCGCAGCTCTGGAAGCTGACTTCAAGAAGTAAACATCACGCTTTGAGATGTCAATTAGGAGTAACTAAAAGCATAATGAAAAACAATTTCACTATGATGTATACAAGAACCTATCTGAAAATCGGAAAAAACTGAGTGCCTATTTTTATTTTAAGATTCTCATAGTCAAACCAACAATGGTTTGAGGACATCAAGGAGAATAACTTAAAAGTATCCAACTTTACGAATTCAAATTCTATTTCAATGATTTTTAAGATCTTTTCCCACTAAGTATGACCCATATTCCAAAATCAACTAACTGAGACAACCAAAAATTTTAATCTCCTACAACAAAGCTGTTAACTTTTTTTCTGTCATTAACAAAATCGATTAAAACAGAGGCTGTCTTTCTCCAAATTCTCCACTCTTTACATTTATAATTATCTTTGAGTTACAACCTTTTCTTTCTGAATTATCACCTTAACGAACAACTCAGAATCAACAACTTCACAGCATCACATCTATGAAATGGAAATGATAATACAACACAGCGTATGTAATTGTACCTTCTTGTTGAACCATTTGAAGCAAGTGACACTGTAATGCTCTGAACCTCTGCTTTGACGCCAAAACATGAGCCACAAGAAAATAAGACTCCCGCGAATGCTGAACCCCAAACTCATTCTTCAACAGATAAAAGAAATCAAGAGCGGTTTCCGGGAACTGAATCCTCAACTTATCAATAATCCCATCAATTTCATCCGAGCATAAACCCGAAACCAAGGTTTTAAATTCAGGGTCACGTCCAATACGCTTGGCAAAGCCCCTCTTGTCCTCGTAATTAATGCCTGTGAGGTGGCTTAGAATTGCAGAAACAGCGGCGTTCAGGGGAACTCCGGGGTGGTCTGCGACGGCGAGGGTGGAGAAGGGACAAAAGGGGTTGGAGAAGAAGAGCGAATTGAGAAGATTCCATCCAGATCTAGTGGATAATCGGAGGATTAATCTCTGCATTAGCGGTGAGAATTGTGCATTATGACGACGAAAGAAGGAGACTGGGGAAAGGAGTGAATTTGTTGGGTTTTACAGAGGGCGGAATCCGGCAGAAGTTGCTTGTAGGGTTTAAGGGAGCCGTTATGTAATTTTACCTTTTTTTAGTCCTTTTGTGTTATTTTCAAAAAATATTTTACTGGTTTTTATTTTTATTTTTATATATATTTATATAATTTTTTTTTGCATAATTAGTGATAATTAAATAAATTTAGGCTTTTAAAAAGTGATATAAACGTTGTAAAGTATTGTCTCTCCATTCTATATTTAGCGTTTTTTGTCGTGCGTTTGGTTTTCAAAGAATATGACTATATTTCCTAGTAGTCCAAAAATGTAGACTAAAATTGAAAAAATTTCTTAATTTTAGCAACAAAATTGTAGTTCTTTTAAGTGTTATTAAACCTACAATTCTTTAATTAAAAAAAATCTATAACCATTAAATCTTTAATATAAGTATAAGCCTCTCACAAGTCATACCCAAGAATATTAGTTCTTAAACAAATTAATGGTTCTATATTTGCATCAGTCTTCAACTAGTGCTCGTGGGGTACGTTAACAACTAATGTGTCAAAATCACATTTTCAATGTTAAACAATTAATTAATCACAATTATTGGTAAGCTTAATTAATTAGATGAATTATTAGTAAAATACATATATACTCCTTCCTTCTGTTCCATTCCATTGAAAACGTTCGGTTTAAAAGTTATAAGAAAAAATAGGAAAAATAACATTCTTAGTCCTTTATGTTTAGACTTGTGAAAGTTTTAATCCATTTTGTTTCTCTATGGCCATTTCAGTTCTTTTGTTTGTCACTGTGATAGTTTTAATCTCCTTTACCTATAATTGAGGGTTGAACAGGTCACTTGGGGCATTTTTACAAAATTTATAAATTTTGGGTTAAGATATGAACTGTAAAACTAAAAACCTAAACTTCTGGGTAGAGATGGCCACGGTTACTGTTCGAACCGGAACCGACCCGAAACTGGACCGCCAGTTTTGGAACCGAAACTGTGGCCCCCGGTTCTAGAACCGGAACCAGACCCGCCTCTGGCGGTTAAGGTTCCGGTTCCTCTTGTCCGAGAATCAGGAACAGGCGGGTCGGAACCGCCTGTTCCAACCCTCCGGTTCTAATGTGAGAACCATAAAAATAATAATTTTTCCATTCTTCTTGCACAGATTTGAACACGCAACCTTTTGCTAGAATTGAAAAACTTTAAACAAAGTTGATTAACCACTTTAACTATTTGTTTTTTTGTACTTCTTTCTTATAATTATAATTATATTATATGTTTAACATATAATATATATAAACTATTTTTAAATATCTATTATAATAATATATAAACTAATAGTATATTTTATATATATTATTAATAAAATATAAATAAGCATTTAATTAAATTAAAATTAATTAATTATTAAATTAAACTAGATCCAAGCGTAACTTCCGCAAATGATGAAGATGAATTATATTGAATATTCAAAATGTATTTATTTTGTAAAAGTTTCAATGCTTCAAAGTTCAAACTCTGATTTCTCAAGATTTATAACAAGGCATCACTCTCTTAATTTTTTTTATAAATAATATATTGAGGTATTATTCATCTTTATATATATATTTTTTCACAATTTATTTTTGTATCTTTTATTATATAAATCATTTAATTGTTTAAATGTATGTACCGTCGCTACATATTTTATTTTATTTTTATAATTTTAATTATTTATAAATAATTGAGTTATTAATTGAGTTAAAATAAAATAACATTTATAAGTTAAAATTGTTAAATAAACGGAAAAGATTGGAATCGGAACAGGAACCGGGACAGAACCGGAATTGGAACCGGAACCGGCACAGAACCGTCCCCCCCCCCCCCCCCAAGGTTCCGGTTCTGGTTCCACTGATTCATGAACCATAACCGGCGGTTTTGGAACCGTAACCGGCGATTCCGGAACCGTGGCCATCCCTACTTCTGGGTATCAAAAATGGCATGGAAAAGGGCAGTTTTATAATTTTTTTAAATTTTACAGTTTATATCTTAACCCAAAATTTATAAATTTTGTAAAAATGTCCCAAGTGACATGTTCAACCTTCAATTACATGTAAAGAGGACTAAAACTATCACAGTGAAACAAAAGGGACTAAAAATACCATTTTTTTAAAAAATTTATCGCTGATAAAGTACAATACATAAAATAAGTCATTTATCACCATTTTCTCCCCTTAATGTCTTAGTTACTTTCTAAACATCTCACACATAATTGTATAAAAATAAAGTAACGAAACAAAAGCTTTGTCGAAAACTGGATTTTTTTAATGGGGGCGAAGAAAGAGGCTGGATTGGAGAGGCAGCTACATCATTTTCCTATTAGCTAAGGACATAAAATATATAGATGCAATATCTTTATCTTTGTTGGCGATCTGTTTGCCTCACAAAATTTCTTCAAGGCAAATGAGTGGGCGCTAAGAATGCTGCGGACCCATTTCTTCACCCCTCAGACAAACACACTGCATCTAAATTTTGTTTATGAGGCATGCATGAGCTTCATATTAGCTAATTAATGGTGATTATATATACTTTGAAACACGTATTAATGTTGCTATTAGGTTCATTGGAAAGTCTTGTCTCTTTTCTTCTTCTTTTTTAAAAAAAACATTTTATACCGGCCGTTGTTTTCCGGAGTTTCTTCTTGAGAAGATAGAATTAGAATTCCTATGATAAAATATGATTATACTTAGGAGTTCCATATTATTAGTTAGGTGTGATTTACAAGTAAAGAAAAATAGTGTTAAATTATTTAAAATAAAATTTGTAAAAAATTGTATCTTTTTTTTTATTAGAACAAAAAGAAAAGAGATTTATATCATAATTCGGCTCGCCCTAGCCGCCGCGCTCTCCCTCCCCTTCCCTTCTCTCAAAAACCTAAAATTCACCATCTTCTTCCCTCATTCTCCCTCACGGAGGATGAGGGAATCAATTTTTCTCTCGTTTCTTGTTATTTGTTAGTTCGTTTTCTATTGATCGGGAGTTTTTACCTTCAATTTATCGTTGTTTATTGTGTTTTTATCCATATTTATGGTGTTTTCTTTATTGGCTATGGAGATTTTATCTCTGGCTACAATGATTTCCTCCCTAGCTATGGTGATTCTATTTATCATGGCTATGGTGTATGAATCATTGGTTATGATTCTATTCATTGCCGTGGTGTATGAAGATTTGGTTGAAGATTCAGTCCCGAAACTTTCATTGGTAATTAGTGGCAGATCCGTAATAGTCGGCACAAGATTTGTTCAGTTTTATATTTCTACTCTATTTAGATCTATATTAGGTATAGGTTTACAGTTTAGTAGATCATATACACTGCAGTGGATTTTAGATCTGATAAAAATTAGATCAAATATTTTGTAATCAGTTGTATTGACTGTTTCTTGATTTTCAATTGTCAATCGCCGTTGGACGATTTTCAACACCACTAATGGAATTTATTTTTATTTTCAAAAAAAAAGAAAAGAAAAGAGTAATTTTTATTTGATTTTTCTGTAGTTATAATAAGATTATTGCATAGAGCACAAACGGCTTTGTTGATGTTGCACACTTGCATGTTTGGATTAATGTATAGGATGGATGTGATATTAAGTCTTATGGCCTTTCTTTATATGTTTCCAACTAAAAATCCTATTTATGTGATGTAGTATGATACATATTTCGTAACTATAATTTTTTTTTTTTTAAAGACGGTTGAATTGTTTATTATTATCAGTCGAATGGGCATTTAAAATTTGTTGATCCAATTAAGTAAGGATAACCGAAAATTAGGGAAAACTTCATACTGGAATTGTATTCAATCAATAACTAGGTTCTACAATAGATGGCACGCCTCTTTTTTTAGAGAAAATGCGTCCACAATTGAAAATAAAACAAAAGTTGGAAATTTGCCAAAAAAGGAAAATTTGCAAAAACCAACACGGAAACAAACTATTAAAGGAAACAATAATAATGGAAAAAACAATACCTAAAATGGACATTCCAGTCAAAAGACATTACCAAAAAAGGCCTTTTGAAACCCTAAATGATGTAATTTGGCCGAAAAGTGTTGTAAGTCATAACATAGCGATGGATTTTGTTCGTAGGCCCGTTTTCCATCAACACATGCCCACAAAACCCCAATAGTACATATATTTTATTTTCACCGGTCCAACCTCTCCATAAGCGCTAACACCAAATCCGCATGTGCCGCATCATTCTCCCCTTGGATTGATGTTTGAGATAGGCACATTAATTCTTCTCTCTCTTTTTTCCCCCACTAATTTTACATGATGTATTTTCAACTAAAGATCAGATGCCTATTCATCTAATCTTCCCATTTTATTAGGAGAATTCACTTTGAAGCTATACCTTACGACTCTCAAACATGAGTTGTATCACTAGACTCTTACAATGAAACGGAGAAAATATTGCATTTCATGCAAATAAGAATGATCAAGGCTGGGGAAATTGTCTCCAGTTACATTGAGATCGATTAATTAATTAATCCTTGATCTATATTTTGTTGAAACTAAATTATTCCAATTTGAGTACTATATATATATAGTCATCAATTAAGTTAATTAATTTGTATCATTTTGTGGTCCTATATAAAGATGATCATTGAAGGCCCTCCTAGCTAATATCTTGACACAAAGAAGGGAAGATACTGGGCCTGTTCTTTACCCCTGGTTGAGACCCAGGTCTGGCTTTTTTTTGGGTCTCAACCCAAAATCTAGCCCAACCCCATGTTCTTTACCCAATTCTCAAACCCAGTTCTCAAACCCAATTCCCAATTTCCCCGCCGCCGCTGACCTCCTCCCGCCGCCGCCAGTGCCACCCACTTCTTCTTCTCCTTCTTCTTCTTCCTCTTCTTCCCCTTCTTCTTCTTCTTCTTCTTCCCGGTGCTGTCTTCTTCTTCTTCTTCCCTTCCTCCTCCTCCTCCTCCTTCTTCTTCTTCTTCTTCTTCTTCTTCTTCTTCCCGGTGCTGTCTTCTTCTTCTTCACAATTCTTCCCTTCCTCTTCCTCCTCCTCTTCTTCTTCTTCTTCCTCTTCTTCTTCTTCTTCTTCTTCTTCTTCTTCCACAATTAATCACAAACCCATTCGTGATGAACGACGGATCGACCACCTCCAAGTCTTCATCCGTCGCCTCCACTAAATCTCGATTTATCATCGCCGGCATTTCATCATCCAGAGCTTCTCATCCGCCGTTGCACAGCCACTTTTCTCAGTCAACGGCCAGGAGCGAATCTTGGTTGCGGCCATTTTCGGGGTTTTCAATTTCATCGAGGCCGAGCTCCTCATTGGGCAATCTCTTGCTTGTGAGCTTCTCAAAAACCCAGATGTAAATCGCTTTCATTTCTTTGCTTCCAGCACTTCCAACAACGTAGCAAATGGGTTTGATTGAAATAGAAAAAAAAGAAGAAGAAGAAGAAGTTGATTTTGGGGATTTAGGTTTTGGGCCGCCGGCTGTGGGGCGACGCGGCGGCGGCGGTGACGCGGCGGCAGCGGCGGACCGGGTGGTGGTGGAATTTGTGTGCTCGGACCCGGGTCTGAGAACGACGTTTATTTGTTCTGGATCTCAACCCATTCGGTCTCTACCTAAAAACTCAGAACCGGGTCTCAAACCCACAAAAGAACAGGCCCACTATATATACAATATACTAATACTATAATAATAATACACAAATCATTGCCAATCATTTGTCCAAAATTGACTAATAATTCAAAATCTTAAATATGTGTTTTTGATCTTATCCTACCTGCAGATTCCTTTTATTCATTTCACTTGTCTTTAATTACTTGATGACTCAATTCAAGGTTTTTTTAAAGACAAGTGATTAAGTAATTAAAGACAAGTGAAATGAATAAAAAATTAAAAAATAAAAACTCATTTTCAGATTATCTGTTCAAAATATTATGTTCAAGCCTATCACTTTTAAATGACATCATTTTACTCAAAATATTTATTGGATCGATGTTGTTTCACCTTAAAACTATATCGTTTTCCTAATTTGGATATAATTAAACATAATACTCTCTCTGTTTCATTAGAAGAATTCACTTTATTGTACTGTTTTAATACTCTTCTAACGGAACGGAAGGAGATTATATATATATATATATATATATATCTTGGATAGCTAGGTGATCTCCTCTCCACCAAAACCTAGCTAATACACGTATACCATACAAGGGTTTTGTGTTTTTTTTTTTTTTTTTTTTGGTTGTCTTGGTCAACATTGATCAATCAGAGCTTTATTAATTATATCAAAATCAAAGGCTACTTTGCAATATTAATTTTCAATTTGAATATTAAACCGTCATTTTCCACCATATTATTTTACAAATCCCATGTAGTTTTTCTAACTTCTTGCTTGAAACCTAAGAACCATAAAATGGAAACTCTTCCTCTTCTTTGAAACTCACATATCACCAACCCCTTCTTTCAAAATTCCTCCTATACACCATAATTACATTTATATAACTTTCACTTCTCGTGAATTTCTTGATTATCAATCTCGTCATAACCGATCTTCTCCAAGATCCATCGATCAAATCATGTCGACCAAGCTGAATTTGAAACGATGTTCTTTGGAGAAGATCACCAGAAGTACTACTACTTCTAAAGAGAAAAATCAGCACATCAGCAGTGCTGCTAATTTTCTGGCGAAACACATGAAGAAAGTGTACCCTATTGGGCTCTATAAAACGAGTTCATCGCTTTCACTCTCTTCCCTATCGTTGTCTCTATCTCAGAACTCGAATGATTCGAATTCTCTCACGGATTCTTCCTCTCAGCTGGACCAAAAGATTGCTATAGCCCTTCGCCTCATAGCGTCGCCACCGGCGCCGGCTGAAAGAAGAGAAGTTGTACTTCCTGCTGTTGCTAAAAGTAGTAATTCCCAGAAAGTATGTTTCAGTAATCCCTTTGAAGTTGATTCAGCTCCTAGTGATGAAGGCATGCATAGGTGTAATTGGATCACCAAAAATAGTGGTAAGTTGTGCTAAACATTTACAATTTCTTATTTTTTTTGGTTATTTTCTTTTTATTTCAAACTTGCGTGTGATCCACACAACAAAAACAAAAAAAGTCAAGTGTTCGATCTTACTTTATATTTTTATAAGAGGCTGGCTTGAATCCCGAGTTCGTGACATGTCGCGTAACAACAATTTTTTATCTCGGCGCCAAGGATGTAAGAAATGTAGATTTGATTCAAATCCAACAAATATTTGAGATATAAATGGTCCATTTGGTAAATGCTGGGTTGGTGGGTAGCGTTGAGAATCTATTCCTTGCTTATCTAAAACTGAAAATTAAAAAACGTTAATTTAATCAAAAACATTAGTAAAGTGTCCATCCAAAATTATAAGATCAATCATTATTGAATTCCTATACCTAATGGAAACTTCATACATTTTTGTTGCAAAGTTACCACATTCGCACATTAGTCTCTGTTTTTTTTTTTTTCCTTCTTTTTTAATGTAAAAAAAAAAAAAAACATGGTTGTGGGAACCACTTAATTTGCAGCATCAAAAATTGATCACTTGGCTAAATGGATTTGTTAATTTTCAGATAATCTTTACGTGCAATTCCACGACGAATGCTGGGGTGTTCCAGTTTATGATGACCAGTAAGTGTACAAATCATTAGCCGATTGGCTCCCGAGCAATTTATTTCTGGTTACGCCACTGATTATTACCTATGACGAAACAGGCAATTGTTCGAGTTGCTAGCGTTATCTGGGATGCTTATGGATTTCAACTGGACTGAAATTCTAAGAAGGAAACAATTGATTAGGGAAGCATTTGGGGGATTTGATCCAAGCAGTGTGGCGAAAATGGGGGAAAAAGAGATAATGGAGATTGCCTCCGACAAAGCCTTGATGTTAGTCGAATGTAGAGTCCGCTGCATTGTTGACAACGCCAAATGCATCGTCAAAGTAAGTTTATCATTTCCACCTTTACTATTCTTCTCTCATACCCCTTCCCTTCGGAATCAAAGGAGTAACAGTCTTCTAAATAAATAACGTGTAGCAAGAAATATAATTTTTTTTCCCTAACTGATCTTTGTCATTATCTTCAATACCCTAATAATGATATAACCGAGTATTAATTAGAGTTGTTGATAGATACGGAGTCTTAATTTGATTAAAACTCAAAGTATTTTTAATCTACTACATTGGATATATAAGAGAAAAACTCGAACCGAACTGTTTATATTGGACCAAGTCGGTTCTGTTTTGTTGCTTGAAAACCGAACCGAACTGACACAAGGGTTTTGGTTAGCCTCGGATTTTTGAACCGAGCGGGTCGGTTTGGACTTGGTTCCTCCTCAATTTTGTTCGATCCTCTCTTCAAAATTTTATTTTTATGTTTAGTTTATTAAAACATGATTTTTTTTCTTCCCAAAATAAATAAAAATATGTACATGTGGGCTTGATTCGAGTACCCGTACATAAAACCCAGATGAAATTAGACCAAACCAAACTCCCGTCAAACTAAACCGAATCAAATCGAATCATAAAATTTGGACCCATAAAACCTTGATGGATCATTTCAACAACATTGGTTCGAAGAAAATGTGTTTAATTTGTGTGTGTTAATTGGAGGACAGATAGTGAAGGAATTTGGATCGTTTAGCAGTTACATGTGGAACTACGTGAGCTACAAGCCGATCATAAACCGATACAAGCAACCAAGAAATGTGCCGCTGAGGAGCCCAAAAGCAGAGGCCATCAGCAAGGATTTATTGAAGCGCGGTTTCCGGCTGGTCGGACCGGTCATTGTTCATTCCTTCATGCAAGCCGCCGGTTTGACCATTGATCATCTTGTTGATTGTTTTAGGTATTCCGAGTGTGTTAATCTTGCCGAAAGGCCATGGAGGCACGTTTGATTGATTAACTAATTTCATACACATATATTTGACCCTAAGTTAAATAATTTATATATGTATATTTTTATTTTTATTTTTATTTTTATTTTATTTGGAATTTTTGTAGTTGTATCAAATGCATTATAAGTTTAACTTAATTATACTTGTTTGACGGTATTTTATTCTTGTGAGATTTTTCTATGCCTTTGTTGTCTTTAGAACTCGGTTTACTATGTTAGTTAACTAAGGATTATCAGCTCAAAATATTCAATCTAATATTGTCTAAATTCTTGAAAAAGAATATAGTGTTACTCTTCTATTACATTATTTTATTATTTTAAATTAAAATTACGTCGTTTTATTAATTTTAATAGGATTAGATAGATATCGATTTAACGTTTCCGTTAGCTTTCTCTCTCTCTTTTGGGTTTTATTATAATTTAGTACAAATATTGGGCTGAAGACGACAAACCTTGCAAAACTAAAGTTTAGGTGACATGTTTAGTTGGGCTAGAAACTATGCAGCCCATCATTGTTATTATTTTCAAATAAATTTCTTTTTGAAGTCAAGACTCAAGATATATATATATATGGTTGGAGGTTTGAATACCTTTTATTAACGAGGCCGTGTAAATAGCGAATAAAAAAAGTCAATAAGGACATGATGAGTGTTACCTTGAAAAATCAAAAAAAATGCAAATACAGATGATGAATAAATCTAAAACAAGATATAATGAAACAAAAAATTTAAAAAGAAAAAGAAAAAAAATGAAAGAAATGAAAGCCATGCGCATCCAAAACGACCAAACCTCTAGAATAAGTATAGAAGTGTAAATTCTAAATAGTTCTTCATCAAAATTGGATCAATTCAAACAGTAGATGAGATATCCACATCACTAAGTTAAAGATAAATACCTATTTTCAGATTTGGTTTGAATTAACATGAAGGTCTCCTGTGCACCAACCAGTCAAGTTAGTCAAAGTGAATAACTCATTAGCACCAGACACAGAGATGACATCATAACACAATTTAGCATATGTAATGTGAACTTTTGCTTTTGTTGAGTTACAAAATGTCAAATGGGTAGAATGTCAGTTTTCAAACGGGTATAATATATGATGAGTCATTTACAAGTCTAACTGATAAATTTTCACGTCAGCCAATTTTTGTTATATTTTCGCGGAAGCAAGTGCCGATGCTTCTTTTTCTGCCTTTCCAAAACCTCTGTCATCTAATTTAACGGATAAGACGCTAGGATCATATATAAAAAATAATGCCAAATGCTAATAAAATAGCATGCATGCCTGCTTATGTCGGGTGGCAAGTTGCAAGAATAATATTTTCCAAAGTCCAGCTTTAATCATTGACAACATCATCCTCCTTGCTGATGATCACTGTATTTCAGCAAACTGATGTTGATTACACTTGTTTAATTAATAATCTGGTGGGAGCTTGCTTATTAGTTCTTTTGCTTTCCATACCAAATTAGAAGTCCACATCACTAAGTACTGAAAGATACCATATATCTTGTTAATTTCTTTACTTCATTTCCCTTGTAAGAAGAATCCTAATGAAATGTAAGAAAATATAGTTGAATAGTATAAAATTATATTTAAAATAGTAAAAAAAAAAATTATAGTATATTAAATTGAGTGTAGAAACTAATAATAAAAACAAAAATAAAGACCTAATTGACTCAATTTGATCGTGGATGGCCTTGCTAGTGGCAGCTGGTTTTTGGGAGGGCAAGAAGAGGGGAGATCTCTTGTCCCTGTGTCCCACCTATTCAGGTGTGTGCCCCCCTGAATGTGAGGGGGAACATGGGGACGCGGAGACATATAACCCCCTCCCGGGCAAGGGGGAACTACTGGGAAACATTCCTAAACTACTTCCGTTTGCACTTCATCTTTAGCACTTTTATAAACTATTTCATCTCACAAATGATACTTTGTCTACTTCAGAAAGTAAAATGGTACAATTGCTTGTGAATTGTAAATTATTGTCTTCAATTCAGAATAAAAGTTACTATAGACGTAGTAACAATCTTTATAATAAATGACGTTTTAGTAAAAAAATATAATTTTTTTCTCCAACTTATCTTTGTTTTAATCTATCTAACTAACAGAGTGGTTACCTTGAATACCTAGTAATGGACTAACTGAGTATTAATTGGAGTCGTTGCTATATGAAATATTAATTGGGTTAAAACTTCAATACTCTTATAGTATTAATAAATTAAATTATTCAAGGGTTTTGGTATCATTTAAACGAATACCTTAATTTAACTGAAAAATTCTAAAACGATTTTTATTCTTCATCAAAAAAGTATAATTTTAAACATAACTCTTTTACCGAGATGGATGATGTTATGTATCATTTGAGGAGGAGGGACAATCAGACAACTTTGAACCCCGCTTCTGTTTATCTTGTTATCCAATCTTTATCACTTAAGCTTGAAGCCATGAAAGAAATTGCCCACAAGAACCCCACATGGAAAACAACTTGCAATACGAAACAAAGCAGAAGATTAGGCAGCCACGTCCTTTGCCATCACAGTGATTATTATCTTGCCACCTTCAAAAACGGCCCTTTTTCTTTCTAATTCTAGTCAAAAAAAAATTTAAGTAGCTTTTGGGCTATCCTACATCATGAAGAGTCTCTTTGTTTTCCTGAAAATGACTCCTGATGAAGACCCCCACCGAACCCTTTAATTATATGCTTATCACCTTTCATTTCATTCGGAAAATCATAGCTCGCCATCATTTTTATCTATGAGTAAAATGGTCGTGAAAATTAAGGTAAAATTTAAAAACAAGAGTTACATCTCTTCAAGTTCCAAGAGTTACAATTCTTCATCCTTCATCTTTCAAGAATTGTACCTCTTTGTCCTTCAAGAATTACAATGTTTGTAACCCGTAAAATTGTAACTTTTCACTTAAGTGAAACAGAATGAGTAATGATATAAGGTAGTAGTCGGAAAAACACGTTTTTCTAAATTAGTGAAAGTCACTAGTTCAAACTCTAATCACACAAAACATAGTGCCAGGTCTCGACTAACTTTGCAAGCACTTGACACTTCATTAGTGGTGTAAAAGTTGGCTGTTTTTGGACCCCTTCCAATTAATGGTAGTGTTTCAGTTTCAGATGCTTTCTGCTGCAGATTTTGCAAAACCATCTATCCACAAATAACACATACACACAAGCAAACAGCACTACTTGCTCATCTACGAATAGTGCGCTCGCACCTCGAATTTTCTGTCCAATTTGTCACGCTTTATTTCTCATGATGCTAAAATAAACCATAGATAGGCCTGTTCGGCACCTCCTCTTCAAAACAATTTTGCAAAAAAGTTTTCAAACATTTTGGTTTTAGACCAATTTATAAAGAACATGATTTTCAAACTAATTTTGAAAATTTGGGTTTTGTCAAATTTTTGTCAAATTTTTTTTCCTGTAACTCCCCCCTTTCACCTTCTCTCCTCCCCCACCCCCCCCCCCCCCCCCCCCCCCCCCCCCGGTTCTGGTTTTCCTTCTCCCCCGCGCCCCCACCCCACCCCCTCACCCCCCGGCGTTGGCTAAACTGAAGTCCAGATCTGGGTTCAGATCCGTCGAGTGAAGAAGAAATCGAATTCGTCACTAGAGTGAAGTAGAAGTTTGAAGGGGAAGAATAAGAAGAGTGAAGTAGAAGTTTGAAGGGGAAGAATAAGAAGAGGAAGAAGAAGAAGAGGAAGAAGAAGAAGAATGAAGGAAGAAGAAGAAGAAGGAAGTAGAAAGAAGAAGAAGAGAGTGAAGATCAGAGGGCGGCGGCGGTGGGCTTCCGCCGGAGTGAAGAAGAAGAAGAGTGACGAAGAGGAAGAAGAGGGGAAGATGAGATGGCGGCGGCGGAGGCCGGAGTGAAGAAGAAGAAGAAGGAAGAAGACGGAGATGAAGAGGAAGAAGAAGAAGACAAATGGTGAAAAATTGGGTTCAAATTTGTTTTGGGAGAATTCAGAACCGAACAAGAATTTGGGATATTTTTGGGTTTCAAACCAAAAATATCCCAAAATTAGTTTGAAAAGGGGACAACCGAACAGGCCAGTGGGGACTTTTTCATTGATGATACAGCCGGCACAGGTCAAGTTTTGTATTCTCCATCAAAAAAGACGGCAGATAAAAGAAAAGAAAGAAAAAGCCATTGCAACCTCATCACACCGTGCCATGACAAAGATTTCTCACTCAATCAAACTCCGCCGAACAGAGAAAAAAAAAATGCAAAATATCATCTCTACATAACTTTAGATTCGAGTTATAATATGGAAAGAGAGAAGCTTCTGCAAATGGAGTAGGAAACAGAAAACATATTTACAAAACCTTTCTTTTTTTTCTTTTTCCAGGGATTCATTCTACAATTTTATTTATCTAACAAGTACCCGAGGAGTGAAGAGAAACGCAAAAACGTCAACACAAAAAAAAAAAAAAAAAAGATAAAAAGGAAAAAAAAAAAAATACAAACAAATTCTAGAGGGGCATCCTTCTTTCACTCAGCAGCCTCGATAGAATATTTACAGCAGTCCTAAAATGCTTATCTCCCAGCATTTCCACAGCTTCCAGGAAGGAAAACCAAGCATTCATTCAGTCTCTAATCCTAAAACTCCTTCAACTCCCACTAGCCTCAAGTCTTACTCTTTATTCAAGTCAACAGCTCGTAAGAGTAATAGTATCAGCTCAGCCTCAATCTCAAAACTGGCAAGAAGTCCCGAGCCTCTGTCTCTGCTTCTGCCCAAGCGTTATGGATTTTCGCTTGGCGAATGCTGGATACAGCAGCTCCTGGAATTTCTCTAGAAACAGCGGCCATTCTTCCTCGTTCATGTCCGACAGCTTGACAAAGCTGACGCTCACGGGAAGCTGTTCATTTGCACTTCTGTGGCCGGATGATGAATTACTCAAGTAACCGTACTCTGGCTTGGTCCCGGAAAACTTGGGGAACTTCTGGCTTTTCTCACCAAGGCTTGTGTTCTTGAGTGACATGGATAGCTTTGAAATGGTCAAGTTCTTTCCAGGTGCTGGAACACCTATAAAATCCTTTTCCTCTTCCTCCAAATCACTTTCATCTTCTTCTTCGATGCTCTCATCCAACTTCGAAAGTGGAGACCGGCCAAGGACACCTCCAAACCCAAAACTGAATGCTGCTCCAGCCATACAATCTTCTGAGTCCATTTTGGGGTTGTAATCATATCCACCATCTTCACAATCTAGGTCAAATAGAAACTCGTCATCACGCCCTTCAGATTTGGGAGAGAGCAATTCCCTCTCGGCAATCAGCCTCCTTGCCTCAATACATACAACCTCAAGCTCACTGGGTTCCTCCTCACCTCCCCGAAACTCCCTAGTCATCATTTCACCAATTTCCGCAAGACACAGGCCATAGGCAGCAGCCTCTTTCAGGAAAATGGTGCAGAGGACCAAGACACGAAGGCAAGCTTCCCGAATCATGGGTAGCTCGGTCCTAAGCATATCCGAGTCCTTAATGGGATCAAGTTTCTCAATGTACTCAAGCTCATCGTCTGAGAATGGAATTGATGCCTGTGGCCAATGAATCCACTCAAAGTATGGATCCTCCAAACTCTCTGGCAAGCAGAGGCCATGATCGATAGGAATCAGCTCCACGTTACCAAAATTCCCAGCTCCATCAAGCTTCCTAACTAAAAGATTTCCGGCATGTCTATCTGTATTAAGAATCCTAACATCTAATATCCCAATTCGATGCACTGCAGCAACCGGGAAGCTTGAAGTTCCATGGTCACTCGCATCAAAATCATGTGGAATGAACTGTTGAAAAGACGCGATCTTGCTAACAAGCTTCCTGTTCTGAGCTTTGCCACCGCCCACACCATCATTGACATTAAAGATCGAGTGTGTGATTTTCACCAATGCAGTGGCCGGTACATTAGCAAAATGATCGTAATCAAGGAGACAAGCTGCAACCTCTCTGAAACCAGTTTCGCCAACTCTAACTGACCGCTTTAAACCTGGCTGCCCAAGAGCTTTTCCTATAAAACCTTTTGGATTGTTTGGTGCAAACGGTTCTTCGTCAGTAGGCTTGACAATGGCAACACTCTCCCCTCTGCTGTTTCTAAAGTAGTATGCACCACCAAGCCCACTATGAACTGGAAGGGGATCAACCCCAGCCTTAATCGCCTTTACTATTTCTTTAACAAGGTGCTTAGTCTTGACAAAGCTACTGGAGCGCCCCAATATCTCAATTGGACCACTCTGATCTCTCTGTTGTATATCCCTACCAGTGGGTGAAAGACAAGGAGTGGATGAGCTCCTGTGCATTAGGTTCCGAGTCAGGAGAAGAGGGGCATCATTTCTTACAGCACTAAGGTCATTCTTCAACACCAAGTCGCCAAATGTCAACGAACTCTCCTCAGTTGAAACATTCAGGGCAAGCTGCAATCTCCTCTTAACAGTATGCACATTGTCACTCCGATCCAACTCCATTCCCAGTACACAGCCAGTATCAGTTTGGACAAAAACCCGTCTCCTACCAGTGGATTTCCCTTCCATCCTATTACTCCCATGGTACTCCCCAGCAAGGGGACTTTTAAATACTGCCACAGCCATTTGAGTCTGAACTGGACTATCCAAATTAGGAGACATCCAACAAAGAGAGCAAACAGAGGTTCTCACAGACGGCGACAGAGCTGGCGAAAGAAGAGAGCTGCTCCCTCTCTCTCAGTTGGACGCCAAACTCAGAAGCCGAGCGTGATTGAACCAATATGCCGAGTGAAGAAATTATCATCAATCACCAGATCCAGAAAGAGGCGAACCCACCACCCGCTAAGGAAACAGAACAAACACTGTTTGGAACTACAAGAACCGGAGAAAATATGACAATCTCAATCACAACATTGAGCGAGCCATCTGACGATAACTATCTGAGAAGTTGGACAACAATCTGTAAAAAGAAACAGAACCAAATCAAAACCATGAAAAAGGAGGAAAATTTAACTAAAGCCAAAATACAATCAGAAAATGGTAATCAAAATTCCAAATTAAAAATGCATGATTGCAGTATAAGCAAGCAAGGATAAAGGGAAAGATCCAAGTGTTGCAATCACAGCACTTGCACAAAAAGTAAACATCCAAAGTGTTGCTATCTAATTCTTCACAAATAAAGGCAAGATCTCTAAGTGCTAATACCCCAGCGGCACTCAACAGAAGAAGTTTCCCCTTTATCAGATTCACTAGATTTTGCAATTTTTCATCACATCATATAGTCTTATAAACTAAGAAATCATCAGAGATATTACACAACGACGAGATCCGGGATAACTGAATACTAACTCATACTAGAGCACTTTAATGCAAAGAATTAGATTACCGAGTACCTCCATTACATATCTCATCTCAAACACACGTATCACACGCTTAAATTACTGAAAATGATCCGAGTAAGTAGTCCAATTAACGTTAACACCCCCAAAAACTTCCCTTTTTCACTTCATGCTTAACCACCGCCAACAAATTAGCAATCTTGCACAAAATCAAAACTCAAAATTTCCATACAGAAACCCAATATTTTTTCCTTCACTTTTTATCCCTTATAAGCATTAAGCACATTTATATTACAGACAACGCAACAACGCTGCAAAATCTATCAGGATCCAATCCAGCCCATTCCCCGTGGAAAACCAAACAAGGAAATCAATCCCAGAAAGGAGAAGAAAAAAAGAAAACCCATAACCCACATTAAACAGCAGCATTAACAACAAATTCTGATCAAAACAACTCACCAGAAGGCCAGATCTGAAAGAGCTCTGTTCCCTTCCCTGCTCCTCTTCCTTCTCCACACACGCCGAGTCACAAACAGAGACCGTTGAACCCAAATCAGAGATTCAAAAGTCCCTACCAATCCCACAAACAAGAATCACAAGACTTATAACGGCTGGAAATGATGCAAGAAGAAACCGACCTTCTCAAGAAAGCCCACCAAAACTCTTATGTTCTTTTTTTCTGCACTGTGCTTATGCTCCCACTTCTTTATCTTACCTATATAATTCCCTCCACCCTAATTACCATATATATTATATAATATTAAAAATTAAATTTAAAAAAAAAAACAGAATTAAATAACAGAACTCTGATTTTATTTTTTGGATTTCTTTTTGTTTTTACTTTTTTGGTTCTTTCTAAGAATGTTCCCCTTTCTCTCTCTCTCTCTCTCTCTTCTTCTTCTTCAGAGTGGGTAAATATGTGAAACGCTAATCGTGGTTACCGGATTGACTAACCATGGCTACTTAATGGAGGAAGAGTCTGGAATGTACGGTGTGAACCGTCAGATTGGAGGGCATGACCGAATCTGAACCGTTGATATTTTTGGAGGGAGGGTGACGTGGAGATAACGGATTGGGGAGTGACGTGGCTGGGCCAGCGTTAGATATGGGCCGGAGTACTCCGACCTGCAGCGAATCAGGGGGAATTTTTACCAATTTCTGTGCCCCCGCCCCGATGCTTAACCTCCTTTGTCGTTTTTCTCCACAAGAAATTACCATATTGCCCTTAAAGAAAGAGACTCCGACTCTAAATTTTGACGCTTTCAATGAGTATAATTTGAACTATGATGATACTAGCAACCTTCGATAACGGAGTTTGATCTCTAACGTTAGATTCTCTCGACGATAAGACTCGAAATCTGACTTTCAAAGCTTAACGCCTTGATCATCGCATTTTAGGACAATGACGTACACTTTTAATGTCCTGATCTATTTTTTGTCTAATGAACTAGTAATAATAATAAAGGATAAGAAAAATTACCTCCCGTGATGTTTGGTTAAATTATTAATCAATCTTGATAATTATTAATACCTCCTCTGATTTAGTTAAAACTAGTGACGTAATCAGAAAATATCTTTCAAAGAAACTAAACTAATTATTGCGTTTGAAAAAATGCATAACGAAACCACTCGTAATCATATTGTTAAAGAAAAATTTAGGGGTTGGATGGGTTGCGCCCCTGATTATAATTTTAAATTAATACATATTAAGAAAAATAGAAATGAACACAAAATTTTGAAACTTTTTTTATTACTCAAAAGATTATTGTACGTAAGAGATATTTATAATTTTCAGGAATTACGATGACTGATTGGTAGTAAAAGTTCATGGGAGGTAAATATAAATTTACCCAAAACTCGAATAGTGGCAATAAAAAAAAGTAATCTGAAACGGGGTATAGGGGGGAATTCGATAGGAAAGTTTTGATACGGTGCATCGCGTGTGAAGTATAGTACAATGAGGAAGGAGGGTGGATGATGGGATGATGGACAGATGGAGACGCGGAGGTGGAGTGACACTAACACCGTACCAGGGGGTGGGTCCCACACGGGGTTTAGCCATTGGGTTAGATTTTGTTAAGGTTGAATTTTGCGATTGGTCAATGGACATTTGTTTGTTGTAAGCTTGAATTCTTCTAAATCAAGATTCATGGGGAGAGTTTGTTGTTGTGTTCCTTCAATTAAGGCCATGAGTAAACATCACAAGAGGAGGGTTTTATCAAATATCTTAAATTACTATGATTTGTTTAAGACAGAAAAAGAGATTTCGATTCTAAATTTTTACTCTTTCAATTGTACGGTTTGAACTCTGATGATGAATACCTTTAATAGCGGAGTTCGATATCTAACGTTAGATTCTCTCAACGATCCGACTATCAGATTCAAAATATGACTTTCAACCCTCAATGCCTTGATCATCGCGTTCCAGGACAACTACGTACATTTATAATGTCCTAACCTATTTTTTCGTCTAGAGAACTAGAAATAATAATTAAGGATAAAAAAATTTTAAAAATATTTATCCCTATCATATAATAGTAAAACCCTTCTGGTTAAAGTCATGGTTGTCTAGACCGGACCGAACTTTGAACCGGCGAGGTCAAGGGATCACTCAAACCAGGATTCACCGGGTCGAACCTGCGGTCAAACAGGATGACGTCATAAATAAATATATATATATATATATTAATGATTAACATATATATGTATATATATAATACTAATGATTAACATGCTTTAATTTTATCATTTAAAATATACTTTTTTCACAACAATTATATATTTTTTCAAATTTTACAACTTACTTTAACATTAAAATTCATTATTATAAAACCCAATAAGTAAATCAAATATAAAATATTGCTTATTTTTTATTAAAAAATATATAAAACTATATTACTACATTTTTATTAGACAAAAAAAGATAAATTTTGATGTAAAAAAAATAAAACGTATTTTAAGTTAATGCATGAAAAAATTAAACAAATTTTAATTGAAAAGAAAATAAATAATTAAAATTATAATAGTATTAATTTTATAAATAGTAAGGAATGACAATAAAATTGATATTAGTTTGGATGGTCCAAATAATAAATTGATAGAAAGTTCATGATTCATATAAAAATGAGTTAAAATAATAATTTATGCAAGAGCAAACAATGGTATAATGGTAAGTACTCTTACTTTCTGTGTGAGTAACCAAGAATCAACTCTCATTGAAAGCAAAAAAATTTAAAATTAACTAATTTGAAGAAAGAAAAAAAAAATCGGGTTCGGGCAGTTTGTGCCGATTTGCAGCACGACCTAGTTTTTGACCGATTTTCTGTACTTTTGATTTTTTCCAATTTTTGAACCCGCAGTCTTGCCGGGACCGCGCGGTCCGGCCTAGACAACCATGGTTAAAGTATACCACTCTTCTAGTATCTTCTCCTTGAACAAGTTCCCATATACATTTTCTCAATTCAAACAATCAAGTACATTAGAGGAACAAAATAAGATAATTGGACCCCACAAAAGGTCTAGAAATTCGCAGGGGATCCCCTGCTCCTCTACGGGGGTGGGTCCTACGTGGGGCCCACCTCCCTAGAAATTCTTGATTGATTTGGGCAGTGTAATTCAACTAGACAGATTAATGATGAGTTGGCATTAGCAATGAACTTCTTTTTTTTCTTTTTCTTTTTTTTGAAAGGAAGCAATGAACTTTATATGAAATCAAACTTCAAACTAGTATAGTCTAGCTGGACATTTTCATTCCATTTTTATACTGGGCATGTTCTTTTTGTTTCGTTTTGAAAACGGTTTTGGTTTCAACAGTAAATTTAATATATTTTAATTATATTTCATCATTTTCAATACAATTTTTACTATTCAGCATCTACTTTTTATATTTTCAATACACTTTTTACATTATAAAACTATTTTCTAAAACTTGTTTTCAAAACCGTTTTCAAAACGTTCAAAAAGAACAGGCCCAGTACTATAAATAGTATCAACTCGTTCGCACTAAAAAAAAAAGTAATGTTTCTATAATTTTCAATCTTCAAAATAGAACGTTTTTATGGGATTAAAATAATTTTAAATTACACTATCTGCTTTTTTTATAATTATTTTTATTTTAGATTCTTCTTATAAGGTTGAGGAAATATCTTTTCGAAAAAGCACGTATTTTATTTATTCCAAATAAATGGAATAATAATAATTATTATTATTATTATTTCAGTTGTACTATTTTAAGGATCAAAGAATCAAAGATGAACTGGATTACACTCTCTGGTGTCTAGTTTAAGTCAAATAATTAATCAAATCAAAACAAAGGGATTAGGAGGCGACGGTGCTTTTTAGTGACAAATTTTATGTCCCTTCATATATCGCCGAACGGTACGGAGAATATTAGCACAGCCTTTGACACATACAAATCATCGACAAAAACAAAAGACAAAATTTTTCACCGTCGTTTTATTTTATTTTATTAGTCTTGTTGATGGTAAGGTACAATGAAAAGAAATTAAGAATAGACAGAGTGGGGGGCAAAGATAATTAGGCATAAAGCATAAAATAATTAGAAGGATTTGATTAAATTAATTAATCCTTTAAAAAATAATAAATATATAGTTGTTTATTAGAGAATCCCTTTGATAAAACCCTAATTTATTTATTTTGTAATTGATATTTTCCAAGGGGCATCAAATGATCAAAACAGGCCAAATGGAAGTTGTTTAATGCATATGGTGCAAACTTTTACGGAACAAAGTTTGATAAAGGCTTATTTTCAAAAGCTTTTTATGCTTAACACAAACTGTAATAGTTTAGAGGTAATTTTGCATGACTATCTGACGGTTTAATGGCGATACTTTATCAATTAAATTCTTACGCTGGTGTGTTTTCATCAACACTCAATATATTAAAGACTGAATTCGATACGCGCATTTTGATCGACACGCAATATAATATAATTGTGATACGTTAATAGTTAAATTCGATACATCAAAGACTAAATTTGATATGCGATACATCAAATGCTATCGGCGATGCACGACACACCATCAAGTAAACTATAACCGCAAGACATCATCGACTACATTTATATCATAAGTTAACTACCATGCATCAAAGCTAAACCCCATAGGCATATTGTCAAATTGTGAGACCATTGTATATTAATTTGTTGTCAAAATTTTATTATGAATTTAAATATAGCATATAAAATAAACCACTCATCGGAAATTGACAAAAATATTAGTATAATAGTTTGTTAGATTTTTTAATTATTATTTTAATTTGAAAGTTTGCTGTCAATTTAGCCCTTCAAAATTTAAGTGTTTTTAAAATAAATACTTAAATTGTTAAAGGGGCATGTTAATTGCAGGACATGTTTTACTAAACACAGGACACTTTTTAAAATTTTAAATGGTAAAAAAAAAATAATATCCTTATACATTTTTACTCTCTAGGCGATTTAAAATGAGATAATCGCCTCATCCAGGCGATTATTTCCCAAAGAATTGCCTCATCCAGGAGATTGTTTCCCAAAGAATCGCCGGCTGGGGTGATTCTATGGGAAAGAATCGCCTCCCCGGAGCGATTAAATAGGAATACATTGGTATCCTGTGGCGAAAAAATCTCATTTAATCGCTCGGCGGAGGCGAATCCAGGCGATTATTGGGAATACATTGGTATCCTGTGGCGAAAATATCTCATTTAATCGCTCGGCGGAGGCGAATCCAGGCGATTCTTTTCCAAATAATCGCCTAGATGAGGTGATTATTTTAAAATGAATCACCCCAACCGGGCGATTTTTTGGGAAAGAATCGCCCGGTTGGGGCGATTCTCTTTAAAAGTTGTTTTTTCCTTAAAAGTATTTTCAACAATCGTCTATCCAAAGCGATTCTTCTTAAAAGAATTGCCAGAGGGAGGCGATTCTTTTAGGAAGAATCGCTTCGTCCAAGCGATTTCTTGACAATTCACCGGAAAATCATTTTTCCGGCGAACTAATACAGAATTTGACATAAAATTTACACAAAAAAGCTGAAAACCCCACGAAATAGCCAAAAACATTGCTAAACACATTACTAATACATAATGGATATGGAGAAGGAAGTTGGAAAATAAAAGGGCAAAAAAGTAATTTCAAGTGTATAATTTTTAAAAAGTGTCATGTGTTTAGTAAAAAGTGTCATCCAATTAACAATTCCGTTGTTAAAATCACATACAATAAACTATATTTCACACGCGTGCATGCAAAAACTAATATTTAACATGTTTGATAGTCTTACCGTATAAGTATCAAATTTAACATATGAAATATATTAGTTATATTATAATAATATGCGTGTCGATCAAGTTTAGTTTATGATGCATCACATATTGAGTTTAACTAACTATTAAAGTATCGTATATCAAGTTTGGCTAACGATGTATTGCACTATCACGTATTGAATTTAGTGTCTGATTTATCGAATTTAGTTATCGTGATTATGTTATAACAAGTATAGTTTTAGATTAAAAGAAAACACGTGTACAAAATTTTGGCAACGGGAAGTAGCAGGCCGAACACGAGACTCCTTCTATGTACATATTATTATATCGAATATATTTGACCCTTCGAAATCCTTTAACTCTCAAAGTGAAGTAGGTCAAATCACAAAGAACTTGACCCTACGTCGAAGTTCAATCTTGATTCAAGAGTGAAATTAAGGTGCGATTTTGAATAGAATAATGGCATTCAAGTTCAACTGTTGTGTCTTAATCCGATAATTCATTCCCTGAGGTTGACTAGTTCTACTAGTTTTTTATTAAAAAAAACACCCGGGTAGGACCCTTTATTAAGTTAACGGCATAAATAACGGAATAAATACTACTAGTATATCTGAAGGCTGTAGCTTTGAACCAAAAAAATTGGTCATTATTGCGGATGCAGTTGAAATAAATGAGCGAAAATTTTTGTTCATTGCTCATTGTTGACCAACTTCTGAACAACCTTTAGAATTCCATTAAAACTAAACTTTTATATGCGGGTTAAGCTAGTTATAATATTTGACCCATTAGTTAACAAGTCAAGTTGAATCATGACTCGTTTGTTGCGAAAAATAACTGACCCATGATCGCCCAACCAGTCCTCCATCTATCACATCTATTAAAGTAAATTAGAAAAAATATAATTAAAAGAAGACAAATTATATCTAGATATAAACAAAATAATGTGTCGAGATAGAACACAATTAACGGGAAGATATGGTAGTAGAGTAAAGACTTATTGTTATATCACTTTTTATATTATTAAACATTTTTGTCTCATTAAAAAGAATCATATATGAGGTGAGGAGACCGTTATTTCTGATAATGCCGCACAAAATGTGCATTTGCGCAAACACATATATATATAAAAAAAAGTCATAATTATTAAAAATAAATTAAAACTCATAATTCCTCCATGAAATTTCCTTAATTAATGTCGACCCTAATCATAAAGTGGTCCAAAATGTTAACTAGGTGAGATCTGTAAAGCAAGAAATGATATAAACAAAATCTTTTGACTGTCACTGCCATGCAATCAATCTACCTGGTGGGCGCGCATGCCTGATCTATGATTAACTGATTTATTTACAATATTTTAATTAATTTATTTTTTAGGAATCATCGAACTTTTTGGTGTTAATCAGTTTGATCAAAGCTTTAATCAAGTTAATTAATTATAAGCTAAGTACTTATGAAAATATGTTAATTAATATATTAATTGTAGTATTATCTTAATCTTAATCCACCCGACATGGAACATCAAATGGGCACCCAACCCTTGACTTTCTTGCTGTATTCGACTTGGAGTATGTCAGCACAGCAGCTCTAATCATAAGAAAAACGAAATAATTCTTTGTATATTAAACCCCATAATATAATATTTGCTAATATTGTAATCAAGTTAATTAGTGATGAACCATAGTTTTAATTAATCATGTATTGTTCCCGACAGATATAAGGAGTTATGTTTAGAATTGTTCTTTGTAATTTATACACATCATTACTTTAATGAGACGAAAATAGTATTATATGTAATATTTTTAGTTAAAGTATTTATAATATACATCTTCTTAAGTAAAATGCTTATATACATCTCGTTCGTTTTGAAGGGTTTTGGAAACATGTTTTCAAAATTATTTTTAGATGTGAAAATTATTTATATAAAAAGTTATAATTAAAAAGTAAAAATGTATATTCAAAATCTTGATAAATTAGTATAAAATTTTAAAATATAGAAACGAACAAAGTCTAGGATAACTTAACATGTATAATCATAGAATCATAAATAAATAAAAGGGGTGGAAAATATGATATATATATATATATATAATGTATTGTCGTCAAATTTTAATTTTAAATATAATGTATAAAACATTGTTTTTTATTGGTGCGATATGGACTTTGACCTCAAATTTGTGCACCAAGTATTTTACTATTTGAGTTAAAAATAATATGCGCCTTTTCTATTTTAATATAAAATATAAAGTATAATTATTTATGAATAAGAATATTTTATTTATTTATTTATTTATTTTTCCTTTGTTTTGTTACTGCAAGTAATTTACAAATAGTCCAAATTAACCCTGCCTAGATTTGTGGGCTAAAAGATTAAACCCATTATAGTATAGTAACAAGAAAGCAAAGGTTTTGAACGTTAAAGGCGGCAAGCCTTATGCCATCTGGAAAGGAAACTATGCCGGGACGGTCGTTCAATACCAAATCATCATACTAGGCACCTTCCGTTTGTACTTTTAACCTCTCTGGCAAACGTTTGTGTGAGTCCTGTATCTGTCCGTTCAAATCACAAATTAATTGATGAATTATTATTCTTAATGTATCGAGTTCGTATTATATTTTCATACAATATTACTTAATGTCACGATTTTAAATTGTATATAAGTTGCCATGTCATTTTAATATGTCATATTTGTATCGCGTCAGACATTATCAATTCTACTGGACGAATTTCTGGAATATTAAATGTTTTGTAAATAAATTCAATTTGTTGTTTTAAAAAAATATTTGTCTAGAAAAGAAAAAGGGAAATAGATACAGTCAACGTACAAGCCAAGACTGCACGTGACGGTGACTGGTTGGTGTGGTGTGGGCCCTGTGGGGAGTGGTACTTTTTCATCAAGGAAAATTTTGTTCTTCTATTTCACAAGTGGCTTTCTAGTGTATTTTATAATTAATTAATTCTGTTCTGACCTGTTGCCATTATCCATCCACGAATTTCTGACCCTTTTTCATTTTTTTCTTTCTTTTTTAAATTTCTTTATGATGTTGATTTATCTCAACCACCCACCCCATGTGATGTGCTAATTTAAATTATTATTCCCTCCGTCCACTCAAAGAGTCTATTTTAAAAAAATAAATATTATCTTATTTAAATAGTCAATTTTAAATTTATTTACATTACATACTCTTACGAATATAATAATGTCTGGTTCACAATTAACCCTTACTTCTAAAGTAAGGATATAAGTGAAAAATGTGGTGGTAAATTACTTATTTTAAGTGTTATACCTCACAACTCATAATAAATTATACACATTTCAAAATAAACTCTTTGAGTGGGACAGATAGAGTAATTTTTTTTATAGGAATTTCTTCCTCTTTAATTTGGCATTGAAGGGTGTAATGTAGCTGAACAATTTATTAAATTATAGTCCTTCCGTCTCACTCAAAGAGTCCACTTTAAGAAAAATATATTGTCCTATTTAAAGAGTCAACTTTAAATTTATTTATATTACATACCCTTACTAGTATAACAATGTGTGGTTCATAATTAACAATTACTTCTAAAGTAAAGATATAAGTGGAAAATATGGTGATAAATTACTTATTTTAGGCGTTGTACCTCACAACCCATAATAAGTTATACACATTTCAAAGTGGATTATTTGAATAGGACGGAGGGAGTACGTATAAAGTGCTTATAGCTTGAGTATTTACTATGTACTTGTACCCTTTGAAGTCATGTGTATTTCTATTAGGCTAATACTCCTCAGGTCGGACCGAAATCAACCATGTTTTATTATTAGCCAAAACTTGTATGAATTTCGATTTATACATGCGGCGAGATTTGGCACATACATCTAACCGCTCATCCTACTATTACTTTCTTTTTTTTTAAATACTTGTGAACAGTACATATGAAGTGAGTATTAATTCAAGTATCAATTACTCTCTTCAAGATACTTGAAATGATATCACTAATACTGTTTTCAAATACCTTGAAGAGAGTATTACTATTATATTCATTAAAGATATTTGAAGTGAGTATCAGTAATACTATTTTTGAGTATCTAATACGCTTGTCAAGTATCTTGAATAGATTATTGTTAATGTGTTCAAGATATTTGGATAAAGTATCAATATTACTTTCTTCAAGTATTCACTATTTTGAAGAGAGTATTACTTGAAGAGAATATTACTACTGTATTCAATATATTAAGAGTATTACTAATACTCGTGAATAGTACGATACTTGTGAACAGTAATTTAAAAATAACAATAATAATAATAAAATCTTTAAATGATGTTTGAACAAAGTATTATTGATACTTGTGAACAATACTATCAGTAAGGTTCACAAATATTATTTTTATACTATTCAAGTATCAAATTTATTATTATTATTATTATTTTTAAATGCGTGAATTGTTCATGTGAATAGTGTCACGTGCCTACAACTAGGGGTGAGCAAAAGGAAAACCGATCCGAATCCGCTCCAAACCGATCCGAATCCGAAGTTTCGGATCGGTTTCGGATTTTAATCCAATGGCGCGGTTTCGGATCGGTTTTTATCCGAAATCCGTGGTTCTCTTTGTTTTTTTTAAAAAAAATTCATTTTAGCATTTTTTTTTGGTGAATTTTTGTTTCGGATTATCCAGAAAAAAATCCGAAACTGAACATTATCCGGAAAAAAAATCCGATCCGAAATTTCGGATCGGATCAACGGTTCGGACTGTTTTTGGATTATTTTGCTCACCTCTACCTACAACGGTTTTATCAACTCTTTATTATCAGTAATTTTATATTTAACATAAAATTCAGAAGCAAATGCAACGAAAACTTTATCTTCACACTATTTAGTTCAGGCCATGCCCGAATCAAAGTTCTTTAAAATATATATATATATATATATTTTATTTTTATGGACAAAATCAGAGATTGAAAAGATGCAGAGAATATGCAAAAATAATATTGTATCTAATAATGTCGGATGAATATTAATATAATATATAATATTTACGCTTATTTCCTGCAACAAGATATGGTTCTCTGAACTAAATAAATTATAAATTTTAATAATATTGGAGTAGAGTCATCAAAATTCAAAATGGATACTTTCTCTGTATTTAATTAATTTATTATTTAGGAAATTATATATTTTTAAATAAAAATGTCAGATAAATAATTTTGCAGCAGGGAGGGGGGGAACTCACTTGGCCAACAATTGGGCTCTAGAATCCGGTGGGCGGTGCACCCAGACCCGGCAACCGCACGTGGTTTCGTTTTTCTGGTTACACTTTCTTTTTTAATTTGCAGGTATTATTATTATTTTGGTTTTCGGTATTTTAATATTATTTGTTACAATTAAATGAGAAAAAAAAAAATACTAAGCAACTACTCTCCAACGTTGTTTCTTTCTTGCAAAGAAATTCTATGTGCCTCCCGAAGTTAGTATTGTTATTATTATTATTATTGGAGGGTTTTGTCCAATCGTCTGACCATCGATATAAATGTGTTTATTGCTAATATACAATGTAATAGAAGTTAAATTTCATACACAATTCATCAAGTTAAACGCGATATATATTAGATACTAAACTTACATGAGATTAAACTCACTACATGATACATATGTGCCTAAAAGCGATACATATGAGTTAAACTCTTTATGCAATACATCAGGAACTAAAGTCGATACATTATATGCTAAATTCAATATGAGTTATATCAGAAGCTAACATTAATACGGGTTTCATAGCAATCACACGGTACTTATGAGGCTAAATTTGATACGCAAACTGTCGGACACGGCGGATATACTATCTGTTATAAGTAATCCAGAATAATGTTGCCTCAATGGGTTTGCTCTACGTATGTTGTATATATATATATATATCTGGTTTCTAATGGGCTGTATTCATTTTCAAGGAAAATCTATGTGCTGTAAAGCCAATTAATAGATGGTGTTCTGTTATATGATTCTACATCGTTTTATTTAATAGAAACTGTACTTACCTGTCTGATTAAAAGAGTCGTTTTTCTTAAATTATTTTTAGTATTAAAATTTATATGGAATGAATAAATTACATGTTAAGGTACACCAAATGTTATTAAAAGATATTATTTTGAGAAGAAAATAAGTTTGGAACGAACTGTTATTTAAGTTATTAGTGTTTTTTAAAGGTCACCCCGATCGTTGTGGATTGGATGTTAGAGGTTTTTTTTCCAAATGTACATTTACTTCCTTTGTCCACTAAAAAAGGAGGAAAATTTGAAATCTGAATACAAAAAATAAAAGAAGTACGGACTTTCATTTTTATGCTATTAACGAAGGGTTTATTAGTAGTCACTTTGAAATTCTTCTTAATTTGTGTATAACAAGTTAAAATGATTTATCATGTGAAAGAAAAAAAAGTACGATATATCAACAAATAATATTATTACACATATTTTTATAATACACACGCGACAATCTGAAATTACAATTTTTTGCGAAATAGAAATGAGAATCTACAAACATTGCTTTCGTGTTAATGGAGTGGTTTGAAAGGAAACTGAGAGAATCCCACCTACAAGAATCCACCACAAAACAAATGTACGATCCAAGGTTCTTTCTTGTTCAATTCAATGCATGCAAATTCATTTACATATTTCCTTGTTCTATTGTTGTACTACTCGACCTTGGTTTTATTCATTCCGTCCAACTTAAAGAGTTAATTTTAAAATATGTACAATTTATTATGAGTTGTGAGGTACAACGCCTAAATTAAGTAATTTATCACCATATTTTTTACTTATATCATTACTTTAGAAGTAATGGTTAATTGTGAACCACACATTGTTATATTAGTAAAGGCACATAATATAAATAAATTCAAAATAAATTCTTTAAATGAGACAAGATTTTTTTAAAAAAATTAGACTCTTTAAGTGGGACGAAGGGAGTAGTATTTTACAAAGAAATAGAACTAGCTAGTAATTAAATAAAAGAAAATTTTGTCCAAATTAATTAACCAAAATCTTTAGCCGCAAGGCTATTGCCAAGTGTTGTAATTTCCTTAACCCATTCACATATAATTTTGCCTAGCTACCTATACTTTATTTGTCTCCTCTCGTAGATAATGGCCCTTTAAATACTCATTTTTTTGGAAAAAAAAATTAAATTTATATTTATTTAAATAAATATTATTCTTAACTTTAAGTTGAAGCACTTCCTCCAGTACTCATTTGATTCACATCCCAAGACTAGGCATGTGATAAAGAACTGCAGTAATCTCTGTGAAGAACAAGTGGCTTTACTTTTGAGTACACATTCAATGGGTGGGGTTAATTAATTATGGTACGTTTCAAATAATTTATTGTCACTGCATCAATTTTTTTGACATATAAGATATTAGAAATTGAATTTTATCAACTTTAAGATGTAGTGATACTGTTTTCATGTATGTATAAGAGATAAAAATAGGCAGACGATCCTCCTTAGTTCACTATTTCCTCTCTCCAATGAGTCTCCCTCCACTTTATGTAAGATATGTTAATTATGGTTGGACAGATTTTTATATCTTTCTTTTAAAAATAAAAAATAAAAAATCTTCGAGTGGTTTAAATATGAATGAATATGTATTTAGTAGTAGGTCGAAATAGAATGAGAATCAAACTCAAATCCACCAGGCCATGTTCTTTTTGGTTGGATTGAGTTTTAGTTTGGAAAAAAATAGTTTTATAATATAAAAAGGTATAACTGAATAATAAAAAGCGGTATTGAAAATAATGAAAACTGATTATAATATATTAAATTTACTGTTGAGACAAAAAATGAGGCCAAAACCAAAACTTAAAGAACAGTTAACAAGTTTGATTTATTTTTAGTTATGTAAGTGAATTTTTTTTTTAATTTCTAAATTCATAAAATTAAACCGTGACTTTTTTAGTCATTCAATTCCCTAATTCCTAAACGCCTTCTAGAAGTGATTTTAGATTTATTTAACTCCTATTTGTTAATATAGTAACAGTAAATAAGGTTGTAGTAATAAAATAGAGGTGCATGTCATTGTCTCTTCTCATAGACAAGATTATCTCTGTCCCTTCATGTATTTACTATTTTAAACATCATAGTATGATTAGTGGTGGAGGCAGAACAAAATCTTTGAGGGATTCGACAAGTGAACAATTTTCTTTTAAGAGTAAAATACATACTCCTTCCGTTCTACTTAAAGAGTCAACTTTGAAGTGTGTACAACTTATTATGGTTTGTGGGGTACAATACATAAAATAAGTAATTTACCACTATATTTTTCACTTATATCCTTACTTTAAAAGTAAAGATTAATTGTGAACTATTTATTGATATATTAGTAAGGGTATGTAATGTAAATAAATTCAAAGTAGACTCTTTAATCCGCCCATGATTATGACAAATTTATATTGTGATTGATTTGAGAGGGTTGAATGGAGTGATAGAAAACCAACAACTAAGTTTCTATATGAGTTTATATGACATTGTAAGCGGGCGCTTCAATTTTTTTCCTTTCTATCCTCAAGTCTTTTAAACCGGAATATAATAAATAGGATGTAATAGTCAATTTATATCATATTCGTTCTCTATTCTCAAATAAGTGTTATTTATACATCATGAGATTCTATGGTTTAATTTTATATGTGACAGAAAGTAAAATTAATGCAACATATCTTCTCTTAAGAATATTGGTTTTAATTTAATATTCTCTCCGTCCCACTCAAATATTCTAATTTGAAATATGTATAATTTATTATGGGTTGTGAGGTACAACACCTAAAATAAGTAAATTACCACCATATTTCTCATTTATATCCTCACTTTAGAAGTAATAGTTAATTGTGAACCATACATTGTTATATTAGTAAGGGTATGAATGTAAATAAATTTAAAATAGACTATTTAAATGAGACAAGATTTTTTTTTGAAATTGAACTCTTTGAGTGGGACGGAAGGAGTATATTTTTCCATAAGATCCGAGTTCATAAAATTAGTATGCATAATGCATCATCGTGACACTGACCGATGATAATTGCCCTATAATCAGGAAAAAGAAAGGTTAATTGGAAAACGTGTTTTTTGGTCTACTTTAGCCTTAGTCCTAGACCCGTAGTAAAGTCGCGCCATCGAGCCCGCTTCTACAGACGAAGCTTGAAAACTGGGCCTTCTTGGCGGCCCAAACTACAATTCTTGCCCTCTTGCATCTTTTGGGCTGTTTTTTTTTTTTTTTTTTTTAAATTTTATGTAAAGTGTTGGATAATGGATTAGTGCTACGGTGAATTTGGCTTGACCTCGGCTATGGCCGACCTGAAATTCGAATTCATGGATGCGCGACAGGTGGCATTCAAAGAAAAATAATGACACGTGTAAAGACTTGAGTGCGATACCATGACTGAATAGATGGAACAGCTGGATCTACTTGCTCCCTTTCCCATTATAAATAATCAATTATCCTTTCATTCAATAGGTATTGAATTCTGGCTTAGTTTGTGATATATCATCTACTCTCTATTCTAACTTAATCACGGAGTTAAATCGAAGATTTATTCCCAAAAGCAGGCTACAAAAGGAGAAGGCTGACGTCAAGTAAGCTCGACGCTAAGCGAGGATTCAACATAAGGCAGTGTAAGGTACAACTTTTAATGGTGTTTTAAAAATATAATTTTTAATTGCGAAGAGTGTATTAAAAATGATAAAAAGTACGATTAACATTGAAAATGATAAAATTATAATTTGAAAATATAGAATGTACGGTTAACAATTGGCTGCTCTATTTTTAAATATGTATATATATTTTTGCATTTTAATAATTTATAATTTAATCATTGCATAATTTACAAATTATATGCGCCTATATATAATACATGAGGATTTGGAGAGGGAAAGATTGATATGATGAGGGTTTCGCTGCTGCTACTATCTCCGCTTTGCGCCTTAAGAAAGTTACAAGAGGTGTCCTTTAGGCGGCAGATTTGTACTCAAGGGACTCGGCATGGTTTGTTGTTATGACAACCTCACTCTTTCTGGGGAATTTACCGGGTTTTCAGACAGAGGCAGTTGCACTTTATTTTGGGTTGCTTGCACGCAAGGAGCAACCTATCACTTCTCTTTAGGTGGAGACGGATTTCAAATCCCAATTGGTCTTGACGAGCATCGCCTGCACTAAAGAGGCGGTGCAATTAAGGCGTTTCTTTTCAGATTTCACTTTCACTCACATCTACAGAAGAGTTAATGTTGTGGTGATTTTCTGGTGCGTGGAGCAAGCCTAGACCTGCACACTCAGACTTTTGCCCATTCCTCTTTGCCTCCAATGGCAAACAAACTAGTTAGTTTGGATGCCTTCTTTTTCACTTAAACAGTGACTTTCATTTTTATGCTATTAACGAAGGGTTTAGTAGTCACTTTAAAACAATGTTTTCAAAATCAGATCGGACCGACCGGTTCAACCGCAAATCGGTCAGTGTTCCGGTCCGATTGAATACTAAAACTCAGTTGTGTAAAAAAATCTGTCAAAATCGGGTTAGATCGGAAATTGGTAAAAACCGGATTATCCCGATTTTGTTAATTCTGAAACTTCCTACGCTTTTTTTCCTTCTTTTCCTTTGGAAAACCTAGGCTCTGACAGAGTGTCGATTCATTTCCTCCTCAATTGAAGTGCAGACGGTTGATCTTCTCAATTCTCACCCACTTTTCATTCAATTAGATTAGATGATTGTTCTTTTTTTTCAAATTAGATGCCTCTTTCTGAGTTTTTTTTCCTGTTTCTTCTACTACAGACTACAGAGTCAAAATTGGCCAAAATCAGGAAAAAAAAAAAATCATCGTCTTGCCGCTAGCACACCGCCCACCACTGCCACCCTGAAGAATTCGCTCATGTAATACTCTTATTAATTAGATTTTCATTATTTTAAGTAATTCTTTGAAGTTTGAAGATACTCAGATTTTTTTTTTTATTGTTTTTTTTTTATATTAGTGTGTTCAGATATGGGTGCACTATTTTTTAATTGAAAAGTGATTGAATTTAGTATTGTAGATAAATACTGATTACTAATTTTTGGGTTTAGTATTGTGTTGAATGTAGCCTTTTTCTTTTTTCAGTAATGGAAATAGGTTCACAGAGTGAGCCACCTAAGGCACAATCTAAACAAGAGATCAGTAGAAAAGAACTCTTCAGGGCATCGACAGAAAACAGATGTGGCATGGAAATATGTTACTGAAAAAATGATTGCTAATGGTAACAAGGTTTTGATCTGCGATAAGAGCTTTGCTGGTGGAGGTATTTATAGGTTGAAACAACATCTTGCTGGAGTAAAAGGCAATGCAGCTGCTTGCAAAAAAGTAACACATGATGTTCATTTGATGTTTAAAGGAATCTTGCAAGAAACTGGTCGAAAAGGAAAGGAGAAGAAATGAAATTTTGATGTTGATAATCCATTTGGTTCAAGTGGAGGACCTGGAGGTGATTCTCAAGATGATGATGTCCAAGAAATTTCACGACCAAAAGAGAAAGGAATTTGTATCAATGAAGGGGCCAACAAAGGAAAAAGAAAGTCAATGCAGAGTATTGAACCATGTATGAAAGGTAAAGCTCTTGATTTCTCTCAACCAAGCCTTAAGTTTTGTTGGCAAAGTAAGCAAAAATGCTATGATACTGATATGGCTGTATGTTTGTGGTTTTATCGTGCATGCATTCCGTTTAATGCTGTGAATTCACCTTATTTTAAACAAGCAATGGCAAAGGTATCATCATTTGGTCATGGATATGAAGGCCCGTCTTATCATGCTCTTAGAGAGACTTTCTTAAAGGATGCCAAAAAACAAGTTGAGTTAATTGTTGATAATTTTCGTAGTAAATGGGCAGAAACAGGGTGTACAATCATGGGTGATGGATGGAAGGACAATAGACAAAGAAATTTGATTAATTTTCTTGTTTATTGTCCAAATGGAATTACATTCATTTAATCTGTTGATGCTTCAAATGTGGAGTCAAATGCTGAGACTTTGTGTAACTTGTTTTCAGAAATTGTGGACATAGTTGGGCATCATAATGTAGTACACTTAGTTACAGATAATGCAGCTAATTATAAAGCTGTTGGAAGGTTACTTTCCATAAAATATCCAACTATTAGCTGGTCACCATGTGCTGCCCATTGTATTAATTTGATCATGAAAGACATTGGAGAAATTCCTAAGATTGCATATTTGATTACTCTTGCTTCTAGAGTCACTGCTTTTGTTTATAACCATAAGTGGATTCTTAGTTGGTTGAGACAAAGAGATGATTGGACAGAAATTCTTCGTTCAGCTGAGACTAGGTTTGGTACAACATTTATAGCATTGAAGAGTCTTCATGATCATAGAGAGCATTTGGAAGCTTTGGTCACTTCACCGCAATTTAAAAAGGAACTGAAAATTCAGAAAGGGAAAGGAGTGAAGCAAATTGTTTTTGATGATACGTTTTGAAATAGCTGCTTAATGACTGTGAAGATTATGGGGCCGCTAATACGTTTGTTACGTATTTGTGATTCGGATGAGAGACCTGCATTGGGGTACATTTATGATGGTATGTGGAGAGTTATTAATGGCATTTAGACTTTGTTCAACAACAAAAGAAGATTGTTTGAGCCTTATGTTCAAATAATTGAGGAAAGGTGGGATGCTATGTTGAACAAAGACCTTCATGCAACAGCATTTTGGCTCAATCCAGCATTCCAATATGAGAAAGATACTCGTTGTAATACACCTGATATTTGGAGAAGTGTGTTGAATGTCATGGAGATGTTTAAAATTCATGAAATTCCACATGTGATGGACGAAGTAATAATCTTTAGGTCAAAGAAAGAAAGCTTTGGGCGCAGCTTTGCTATAAGTACTATCACAAGTTCTCGTCCAGGTATGTTTAAGTTGAGTCATGTCTTTATTGTTTTACTCTATTTCAGTATTTCAGAATCATTTATTAATGCTGTGATCTTGACATAGATGAATGGCGGAGAAATTTTGGTACTGATGCTCCAAACTTGCAAAAGATGGCAATTAGACTTTTGAGTCAAACAACTTCTTCTTCAGGCTGTGAGCGTAATTGGAGTGTATTTGAACGCATTCATACTAAAAGAAGAAACAATTGGAGCACCAAAAACTCAATGATCTTGTTTATGTTCATTATAATCTTCGCTTGCAAAATAGGTATTATGTTTATAACTATGCACAACTTTTCATCACCTTTTTGTTTTCTATTTATTTTTAATGTTTGTAATTTGTTGGTTAGGCTCACAGATAGAAAGAGACATTTTGACCCAATTGATTATGTGTCCATTGACAGAACGGACTTTTGGGTAATTGAAGAACAAGCCGAAGGAGAACTTGATATCGATGAGTTAGAAGATATGATTGAAGAAGAATTTTCTAAAGATGGTGAAGGAACCTCTCAACCAAGTAAGAAACATATGTTTTTCTTTGTTCTTTAAATTTATTTTGAGACTTGTTGTTTGGCACAGTATAATATTTTAAGTTTGCATCTTCCAAATTTTATTTCATTGAAAAAGCAAATGGTGTCAAGTTTTGTTGATGCTGATGAAGATGGAGTTAGAGTGCTAATTGGCAATGAATTTGATGTTGGTCCTCAATGGAACTGAATACTATAGGTGTTACGATTCATGCTTTGTTTCGATCAAGTTGTCTATTTCAGACTAAAGTTTCAATTGTGTTTACTTTGAAAATTTGAAGGTTATATTATATATTTTTTATGAATGGTACAGTAAAATATAATTTAAAATTATATAATATTTAAAATATTTTAAAAATATATTTATGACATCATGATAACGTCACGGTCAACCCTCGATTTAATCGGTCCGACCCATTGACTCCATAACCCATAGCTTTTTCGAGTCGATGTCCGGTTCGATTTTGAAAAAATTGCTTTAAAACCCTTCTTAAATTGTGTATAACAAGTTAGAATGATTTATATTGTAAAAGAGAAGAAGTACGACATATCAAAAGTTAAACATATTTCTATAATATAGACATGATAATTTAAAATTACAAGTTTTTTGCTAAATAAAAATAAGAGTCTACTAACATTGCTTTCGTGTTAATGGAGTGATTTGAAAGGTACCACCACAAAACAAATGTACGATCCAAGGTTGTTTCTTGTTCAATGCAAATTTCATTTACATATTTCTTTGTTATATTGTTGTCGTACTCGACCTTGGTTTTAGTATTTTACAAACAAATATGGAACTAGCTAGTAATTAAAGAATAGGTTTATTACTATATACATTTCGGGCCTATTCTATATACGTTTTGGTTTTGATTTGTTTTAATAATAAATTTAATATATTATAATTAATTTTCGTCATTTTTAATAAAATTTTTTACTATCTAACTATATATTTTTATATTTATAATATATTTTTTAACATTATAAAATTATTTTCTAAAGTCTGTTTTCAAATCCATAAAAAAAAACCGTCCCACAATTTTGTCCAAATTAATTAACCAAAATCTTTAGCCCGCAAGGCTATTGCCAAGTGTTGTAATTTCCTTAACCCATTCACAGATTTTTTTGCCTAGCTACCAATACTTTATTTGTCTCCTCTCATAGATAATGACCCTTTAAATTATCATTTTTTGGGGAAAATAATATTTTATATTTATTTAAATAAATATAGTTCTTAACTTTAAGGTTATGTTCTCTTGTGGCGATATCCTAAGAATCATCACTTTTTTTTTTAAAAACTTTACACAAAGAAACAACTTCACTTTTTCAACAATTCAAAATTAAAATTTTAAAATTCCCTCTAAATACCTACTCACATAAATTCAAAAAATAACACAATTATTACATTTTTTTATCTCTCACCTACACAATTTCCCAAAAAAACTTCTCTCCAAAAAATTTCTAACAAAAAACTTCCCTCCAACAAAATTTTTCCTACACAAGCCACAAGAGAACAGAGCCTACTTCCTCCAGTACTCATTTGATTCACATCCTAAGAGTAGGCATGTGATCAAGAACAGCAGTAATCTCTGTGAAGAACAAGTGGCTTTACTTTTGTGCACACATTCAATCGGTGGGGTTAATTAATTATGGTACGTTTCAAATATTTTATTCACTGTATCATTTTTTTTGACGTATAACATATTAGAGATTGAATCTTATCAACTTTAAGATACAGTGATACCGTTTTCATGTACGTATAAGAGACAACAATAGGCAGACGATCCTCCCTAGTTCAATATTTCCTCTCTCCAATGAGTCTCCCACTGCGTCATATAAGATATATTAATTATGGTTGGCTAGATTCATATCTTTCTTTCAAAAGAAAAAAAAAAAAAAATCTCCGAGTGGTTTAACTATGAATGAATATGTATTTAGTAGTAGGTCAAAATAGAATGAGAATCAAACTCAAATCGCCATCTTAACAAGTTTGATTTATTTTTATTTATGTAAGTGAATTTTTTTTTAAAATTTTTTTATTTCTAAATTCAGAAATTAAAATAGTGACTTTTTCTATCATTCGATTCCCTAATTCCTAAACGTCTTTCTATAAGTGATTTTGGATTTATTTTACTAGTATTTATTAATATAGTAACTGTAAATAAGGTTGTAGTAATAAAAATGATGCTATAGATTATAAGTCGTTAATGGTGCAGGTCATTGTCTCTTCTCATAGACAAGATTATCTCTTTCCTTCTATGTATTTACTATTTTAGATATCATATTATGATTAGTGGCGGAGGAGAACAAAATCTTTGGGGAATTTGACACGTGAATAATTTTCTTTTAAAAGTAAAAAATATATATATAATTTTTTTATTATCATTAAAAAATATACTATTAATAAAGGTGAGGGAGGATGACTGAAGGGGTCCGAAGACCACCCCACTCCCCTCGGATCCCCCCATGATTATGACAAATTTATATTGTGATAGATTTGTGAGAATCAAACGGAGTGATAGAAAATCAACAGTTCTAAGTATTTACTTTAGTGACCATCAATTTCTATCATATTTTTATATGAGCTGATATAACCTTGTAAGTGGACGCTTCAATTTTTTTCCCCTTTCTATCCTCAAGTCTTTTGAACCCAAATACAATAAATAAGACGTTGCAATAGTCGGTTTATATCATTTTCGTTCTCTATCCTCAAATAGGTGTTATCTATACATTATGAAATTCTATGGTTTAATTTTATATGTGACAGAAAATAAAAAATTAATGCAACATTTCTTCTCTAAGAATATTGGTTTTAATTTAATATATTTTTCCATAGGATCCGAGTTCATAAATTAGTATGCATAATGCATCATCGTGACCCTGACCGATGATAATTGCCGTATAATCAGGAAAAATAAAGGTTAATTGCAAAACGTTTTCTTTGTCTACTTTAGCCTTGGTCGTAGACTCGAAGTAAAGTCGTGCACTCAGGCCGGTTTCTAACTTTCTACAGACGAGGCTTGCAAACTGGGCCTACTTGGCGGCCCAAACTACAATTCTGGCCCTCTTGCGTCTTTTGGGCTTTTTTTTTAAAATTTTTTTAATCCATGTAAGGAAGTGTATGGTACATTTTTTAAGAGTGTTTTAAAGATATAATTTTTAATTGTGAAAACTGCATTAAAAATGATGAAAAATCATTATAAATATAAAATGTACGGTTAACATTTGGCTGCTCTGTATTTTAATTTTAATTTTTTTGCATTTTAATAATTTATAATTTAATCATTGTATACTTTACAAATTATATGCTCCAAATACATGAGGATTTGGAGAGGGAAATATTGACATGAGGATGGTTTCGTTGATGCAAATATATATATATATATATATATATATATATTGGTAAATGACACTAGTGGTCACTCAACTATTCGTAATGTTTAATTTTGGCCACTTATCTTTTTTGTGTGCGCATTTGGCCACTTATTTTTTTAAAACGTGACTCTGAATCCATTCTGTCAAAAATGATCTCAAATTTGACGGAATCCGTCCAAACCCAAAGCCCACATGAGTTTTTCAGGGTTGAAAATTGTAAAAACAATAGGTTCAAACTCAACAAGCTACTATAGAAATTGAGAAATGAGGGAAAAAAAAAAACAAAAGGAAGCAGGGTTTTGAAGAGTCTTTGAACAGAGTGCTAGAGCAAAATCACGAAAAAACGTTTAATCAACAACCCTTCAACATCAAATCCAAACAACAATTAATCATCATCACCATCATCCTCATTCATCATTCATTCATTTCATCGCTGTCAATCTCTCTGTTCTTGGTTCCCCGGAGCTAATTTTGGTGGGTTAATTAGTTAGTTCTTGAATTGGGCTGGTCTAATCTAAAAGTCCTTAGCACCCAGAGCAAATCTGAAAAGATCAGACACAGATAGAGTCTACTTTGATCCCCATAACAAAAACTGTATCTGGGCACCTTTAATTTGGACTTGTCAATCACTGTTCTTCCACAATAACTAGTTTTGATGAATTCCTTAATCAAATTGTACCCACTTGTTTTTCTTTTTCGTGAAATTTTTTTTAAAAAAAATATTTTTTATCAAGAAAAATTGCCATTAGCAACAGCCAAGATACAGAGAGGTTGCAGCATGCATGCATGGAAAGTCAAGGACTTTAGGCTCTGTTTTCTTGTGGCTTTGGTAGAAGAAATTTTATTAGAGAGAAGTTTTTTGTTAGAAATTTTTTGGAGGGAAATTTTTTTTGGGAAATTGTGTAGGTGAGAGATAAAAAAGTGTAATGATTGTGTTATTTTTTGAATTTATGTGAGTAGGTATTTAGAGGGAATTTTAAAATTTTAATTTTAAATTATTAAAAAAGTGAAGTTGTTTCTTTGTGTAAAGTTTTGAAAAAAAAAAGTGATGATTCTCTACCAAAGCCACAAGAGAACAGAGCCTTAGATTAGACTAGCCCAATTCATGAACTAACTGATTAACCTACCAAAATTAGCTTTGGGGAACCAAGAACAGAGAGATTGACAGTGATGAATGAATGATGAATGAGGATGATAACGATGATGATTAATTGTTGTTTGGATTTGAGGTTGAAGGGCTGTTGATTAAACATTTCTTCGTGATTTTGCTCCAGCACTCTGTTCAAAGACTCTTCAAAGCCCTACTTCCTTTTTTTGTTTTTTGTTTTTTTTGCTTCCCCCGTTTCTCAATTTCCATAGCTGCTTGTTTAGTTTGAACCTATTATTTTTACAATTTTAACCCTGAAAAACCCATGTGGGTTTTGGTTTGGACGGATTCGTCAAATTTGAAATTATTTTGACAAAATGGGTTCTGAGGCACGTTTTAGAAATATGAGTGACCAAACGTGCACATAAAAAAGATGAGTGACTAGAACTAAACATTGCGAATAGTTGAGTGGCCACTGATGTCATTTGCCCATATATATATATATATTGTTATATATATATATATTGAAATATATTGAAAGTGGAAATTTAAGCCCTTCAGGCTACACTTTTATCCTCAAGGGACTCGGCATGATTCACTCTTTCTGGGGAACTTAACAGGTTTTCAGGCAGAGGCAGTTGCACTTTATTTTGGATTGCTTGCATGCAAGGAGCAACCAGTCACTTCTCTTTAGGTGGAGATAGATTCCAAATCCCTTTTGAACTCCCTACAATGGGAGAATTGGCCTTGACGAGCATCACCTATACTTAAGAGGCGGCGCAACTAAGGCATTTCTTTGCAGGTTTCACTTTCACTCACATCTACAGATGAGTTAATGTTATGGCTGATTTTCTAGTGTGTGGAGCAAGCCTAGACCTGCACACTCAGACTTTTGGGCATTCCTCTTTGCCACCAATGACAGGCGAACTAGTTAGTTTGGATTTTTTTCGTTATATCCCCCTTGATTTTTTCACAAGCTTTTTATGCCTCTTTCACTAATAAAGGGTTCCCAAGCTCTTAATCAATTAATCGACTGTCATTAAAAAAAAAAAATCCAACGATACAACTGTTATAAGTCATAAATTATAATTTTAAAATGATATATTTTTTTTCAATAGAACAAACGAATTCTTTGTGCCATTAAGATCATTTTCCATTAATATAAAGAAAAAAAGAAGATCATTTCCAAGAAACAAATCATTGGGTCATTGCCATAGGTCCATATTAAAGAGCTCAAAATGGAAGTCACTTTCTAGTAAATTGCTAACTTGGTCGCCAGGTTATCACATTTGGAGTCTGGATCTTTCATTTGGTTCATTTTATCCAAGAAATCTTTGCATCATAAGATATTCATTGATTGATCATGAATTTGTCATCATACAAAATTAGTAATCAAGCAACAAAAAAATCCAAACAAAATCCGAGTCAAAACATGTTTTCAATACCGTTTTTAAAACATCATAAACAACACCCATATATATATAGTACAAATTATATGAATGCCCACTAAACTATTGCTAGTGCTCTCTTTTGGCCACTAAACTATTTTTTGTCTACCTTTGACCATTAAACTGTTGCTTGTGCCAACTTTTGGCCACTAAACTGTTGCTTGTGTCTATTTTTGGTCGCTAAACTATATTTTGCTCACTTTTGGCCACTAAACTATTAAAAGTTGTCACTCATACCACTTTGTTAAGAGTTTCACACATAAATTTTTACAAATAAGAACAAAAGCATTTCGGTTGTTTCGAAAATAGGCTTTGAAGCTTAATTCCAGTTGCATCGGTCAGTTTGATTCAGTTTGTTCAAGTTTATTGTTTTAAGCCTTTGCTTCTATAATCGCTTCTTGCGCAATCATAATTTCATTGTGCATGTAACTGCGACTTTGTTATGTAGCATTTGTTCAGTCGCAGTTTTGTTAAATTCTTGTGGGTTTAATTAATTTGGGTCCAATAATTAACCAATTGTTTGTTTATTTATTAGATAATCATCAGTTATTAAAGCTTGCCGAGTAAATTAAAATTTGATTGAAATCCATAACGGAGTGGTCATTAGTGACAAAAAGTTTATTAAAAATGTAAAAAAGCTTATTGACAATGATGAAAAATTATTATAAAATAAAAGTGATTTCAAATCATGTGTTCAAAACATGATACCAAACATGCCCTAAAGGAAAAGTTTGAGATACGTGTTAATTACGTGTTCTATCCAGGTTCTTTCAAAGGAGATTATTTGCCAAAGACTGTAGATTAATTGTCAATGGAAAAAAAAAAAAATGATTTAAATTTATCCAATCGGACACTGACGCCTTCCCAGGCTTCCCTAGTTCCAACAAAAATATCCAATCTCCCATAAAAACGATTTGCCCTTAGCAAAATTTGAATCTCTCAATACCGGAAAATGCTTTACTGGATCCGGCAATAACTCTAAAGATGCGAGGTTATCCCTCTGTACTACTCCGATGCTCAAATTAGTGAGAACAATTGTTTATACTATCAATGTAATCAAAGAGTAGTGACGTATCTTTTTATTGTCCTCAATTTGAGTTGTCTCTTCGTATTTATAGAGTGACTTTACTGTTTATGTCCATTGGAGTACCTTTGTAACCGTCATCGGGGATTTCATTCATGTGTAACCTTCATCGGATTTAAGGTGGGTATTAAATCGGTAATAATCACTCAACATTAACTAAGCAATAACCATCCGGCATTAAACTAGTAACGGTAACTCCTCAATTGAATGACATCCTCATAAATATTTATAACTCGTGCACATTAATACTATATTACTGATATCAGCACACGATTCTAGATATTCGGTACCAGCAACTTTTCTCGATCTCCGGTATTCGGTACCAGCAAATTGTAGTCTTGTATCAATTATAAGTCTTTTATTTATTTTTTGTTGATCCCAATTATCTGTTCAATTTTAGAGACACCATCTAGAGATTTTTTCCCCAATATTCATATTGGGATAAAAAATTACCAAAATACACCATTTTAAAAAAAAATTCCCATTCTATAAGATTCGTTTTCTCCAAAAAACGAATCTGCCAGATTCGTTTTCTTCAAAAATATTATAAAAAAAATTTATAAAAAAAAAGTGAATTTTTGGAGAAAACGAAAACGAATCACCCAAATTCGTTTTCCCTTCGCAAAATTGAAAAAATGCAATTCCCTTTCCAAAATGAATTCATGAGAAAACACATTCAGGGAATTCGTTTTCTCATGCTAAAGAATTCAATTGTGTTTTATTATTTAATTAAAATTATTTTACATATTTTGAAATTAATTTTATTTATTAAAATATATTACTTATTTTAAATATAATTTTATTTTAGTGAATTTTATTTTTTAAAAATTATTTTTCTATTTGTTAAAAATAACCTTAATAATAATAATTTTATTTCACTGAATTGTGTTTTCCAAAAATATTATTTTAAAAATAATTTTATTGCACGGAATTCATTTCTTTCAAAAATATTTAACAAAAAACAAAATGAGATAAAAATTATTTACAAATTTTATTCACTTACAAATTAGATTTTTAGTTATATAATTACGTCTTGTCTATGTTCCATAAAAACTGAAAAACGAATTACGGGTGTCCATTTCGAATAACCATAATTCATTTTACATTACATAATATTTATATTTCAAAATGTATAAAAACTTAGAAACGATGTTGTGAACTCATTTTCAATTACAAAATAATTATTTACTTATTTTTTACATTACTTTACATAAAATTAATTTTTTTTAAAAAAATTTTAAAACAATTTCGGTAGAAAACAAATTCTCGAGATTCGTTTCAGTAGATTTCAGTAGAAAATGAATTCAGTGAATTCTTTAGATTATTTTGTATTATTTAAGTAAAATTATTTTACTTATTTTGAAATTAATTTTATTTATTAAATTATATAACTTATTTTAAAAATAATTTTATTATTAAAACATAAGTTCATGTTTTGTATCATTCATTTTAAATTAAATATTTCCAAAAAAATGTATAAATTATCGATAAATATTTAACCCAAAAAAATAAAATTAAAATATATATCCAATTACAAATTAGATTTTCAGTTATATAAATTACGTCTTGTCTTTGTTCCAAAAAAATTGAAAAATGAATTACAGGTGTCCATTTCGAATCACTTAATTCGCTTTACATTAAAAAATATTTATATTTCAAAATGTATAAAAACTTAACAACGATTTTGGTGAACTCGTTTTTAATTACAAAATAATTATTTAATTAATTTTTACATTACAAAATAGTTATTTAATTATTTTTTACATTACTTTACATATAATTATATAACTAATTGTAAAAAATGTTTAAAAAGTTTTGGACCAAAACTTTTTAAACATTTTTTACAATTAAAATTAAAAAAAAAAAATCCAGGAATTCGTTTTCAGGAGAAAACAAATTCTTCCTGCAATTTTTTTTTTCTTTTCAAAAATTTTTTATTTTTTATTTTTTATTTTTTTTTTGAAGAAAATGAAGTTGGGGGGATTCGTTTTATAGTTTGGGAAATTTAATTTTTTTTGGTTTGTTTTAATATTTATATGGTCCCTATATAAATATTTGGATAAAAAAATCCACCATCTAGCTTCCAACATTTCAAACAGTTTTTAAATTAATTAATTAGTGACACATTATCATGGTTCAACAATGTACGGCGAAAACTCTCACGTCAGCAGCGGCTGCATACGCATCGAAGAAGATAGAGGATCGCCTATTCAAAATATTTGAATAGCCAACGACATTGTTCGTTTAGTGAAATATTATGATATGAGACTTAACTCTTCAGATAGGAAAAAGATAATGTAAGAAAAAATTTCAATGGCGCAAAACGTGTTAGAAGCAGAGAGGCGTACGGTCAAAATTAATGATGACTAACAGTATTGCTTGATAGGATGTTTCTTGTGCTTAGGGGCCTGAATTCCATTAATTAGCTTCCAACTTCAACCTTGAATCTTGTTCTCCACGGCAGTTAAGCAGTATTAATACATACAAGGGCAATTAGTCCATTAGTGTTCTTACACATCAATCAAACCAGAAGCAAATTTCCATAAGAAATCTGAGGAAAAAAAACCTTTTTAATTCTGCAAAAAATGTTCACAACAGATGGCTATCGTTATTTATGTTGCATAACTTGGTCTGTCTAGTTTATGTTAGCTTCAGATCAAATAACGTACAAATTCGTTTCACTGAAAGAGTTGTGTTTTTTTTTCACGTTATAATCGAACTACGAAAACAGGCTATAGTTAGGATCAGATTCAAGGTGAAAAATGGTTTATTAAAATTCATCCCATAATTAATGTGACCTTCTTACGGGGGAAAAAACTGAATCCCTCCTCCCTACGTTTCCAACAGTTTAAACATGTGTTGACTATATATGGACTTTCAAGTCATGATCTAAGAAGCCAAGACACAACATCAAAAAACAATAATGTTGTGACAATAAATGTTTTGTAGTAATTTAATCACGATTGATATATGTATTGCGACTATAAAAAAAAATTATGTACTCACTCTATTCTCTTAGAAAAGTTTAATTTGAAAAATATCTTTTGTTCTAATACAAGAGTCCACTTTCAAATTTTTTAATACTGTTATTATTAATAATATAATCATGTGTGATCCACAATTAGCACATACTTAATAAGTAAAGATATAACTGGAATAAATGTGTCAAATTAACTATTTTAGGTATTGTACCTTGACATTCACAATAAGTTATACATTAGTCAAAATTGATTCGTCTAATGGAATGAATTTATAATATGAACTTATAAATTGTGATGCGGTAATAATAAGTGTTTCATACATATTTAGTTAAATGAATACATGTCACATCAATAACGATGAAAAATGATAAATTTGTAGTTACGAGTATCGTTGCTTTCAAGATAAGGGAAAAAGATCAATCTTGACAAGAAGAGAAAGGGAATTTCCATGAAGAAAGTAAGGTGAAAAAAGAAAAAGAAAAAATCAGTTCACAAAAATACTTTTCTTGGACGAAGTTTCAAAGAAGAGAGGTGGACGGTCAAAAAAACAAAGTTAGAAAAAGGCAATTCTCTGTTGACTGTTGGATTCATCTTGGTCTCCAAGGAAGTTTTAGCAGTATATAAAGGCTAATTTATACGTGTTCTTAGTTCTCACAAATCACAGCAAAAAGAAACCTCAGCAAAACAGCTTCTTCTTTACTAATTTCAGAGTTTCTCCCTTGTTTCTTCTTACACAAGTCGCCAAGTTCTACACATTTTTATATAGAGATTGCAAGATGAGTAAAGACAAGAGATCGAGTTGGCGCTCTGCAGTTTTTGGGTCATCAAAATCATGCTTTAAAGCCTCAAATCATGAGGATAAAACGTCCAAGATTAAGTCTTCAAAGCCTTCAGTTCCTTCTACTTCTACTTCTATTTCTACTTCTACTGATCCTGAGGCAGCCATTATAGCTTCTGCAAAGCATTTCTCTAGTGCTCACAAAGTGAATTTCGGTTAATTAGTGAAGATCCTGTGTCTGTGTCAAAGATGTTGTAGGTACACTCTTTGAGCCCGAATCCTCTGTCACATTTTTGGCTGTCTCATTTGTGTATTTACTGGCACTAAAAGTGGGACAGAAGATTCAATCAATCCCGCAAAGTATCCTATTATGCACAAGTACTCAGGATAAAGCAAGAACAAGTACTCCATATCAGTTTCCCATTTCTTGCTTTTCCGTTGATCAGAGATGCATTGCTTCTTGTTGTGAAGTAAATCCTCTGCTAAAAGCTGTAATCAATACCTGAAACTGAAGAAAAATCCATACTTTATAAGTTGTATATCAACTATAGATTGCTCATATGTAATCAATCCCTCCGTACCACTCCGATGCTCAAATTAGTGAGAACAGCTGTTTATACTATCAATGTAATCAAAGAGTAGTGACGTATCTTTTTATTGTCCTCAATTTGAGTTGTCTTTTCGTATTTATAGAGTGACTTTACTGTTTATGTCCGTTGGAGTGCCTTTGTAACCGTCATCGGAGATTTCCTTCATGTGTAACCTTCATCGGATTTAAGGTGGGTATTAAATCGGTAATAATCACTCAACATTAACTAAGCAATAACCATCCGGCATTTAACTAGTAACGGTAACTCCTCAATTGAATGACATCCTCATAAATATTTATAACTCGTGCACATTAATACTATATTACTGATATCAGCACACAATTCTAGAAATTCGGTACCAGCAACTTTTCTCGATCTCCGGTATTCGGTACCAGCAAATTGTAGTCTTGTATCAATTATAAGTCTTTTATTTATTTTTTGTTGATCCCAATTATCTGTTCAATTTTAGAGACACCATCTAGGGATTGTTTTCCCCAATATTCATATTGGGATAAAAAATTACCAAAATACACCATTTTTAAAAAAAATTCCATTCTATAAGATTCGTTTTCTCCAAAAAACGAATCTGCCAGATTCGTTTTCTTCAAAAATATAAAAAAAATTTATAAAAAAAAAGTGAATTTTTCCCTTCGCAAAATTGAAAAAATGCAATTCCCTTCCCAAAATGAATTCGTGAGAAAACACATTCAGGGAATTCGTTTTCTCATGCTAAAGAATTCAATTGTGTTTTATTATTTAATTAAAATTATTTTGCATATTTTGAAATTAATTTTATTTATTAAAATATATTACTTATTTTAAAAATAATTTTATTTTTTAAAAATTAATTTTCTATTTGTTAAAAATAACCTTAATAATAATTTTATTTCACTGAATTGTGTTTTCCAAAAATATTATTTTAAAAATAATTTTATTGCGCGGAATTCATTTCTTTCAAAAATATTTAATAAAAAACAAAACGAGATAAAAATTATTTACAAATTTTATTCACTTACAAATTAGATTTTTAGTTATATAATTACGTTTTGCCTATGTTCCATAAAAACTGAAAAACGAATTATGAGTGTCCATTTCGAATAACCATAATTCATTTTACATTACATAATATTTATATTTCAAAATGTACAAAAACTTAGAAACGATGTTGTGAACTCATTTTCAATTACAAAATAATTATTTACTTATTTTTTACATTACCTTACATAAAATTAATTTTTTAAAAAAAATTTTAAAACAATTTCTGTAGAAAACAAATTCTCGAGATTCGTTTCAGTAGATTTCAGTAGAAAACGAATTTAGTGAATTCGTTAGATTATTTTGTATTATTTAAGTAAAATTATTTTACTTATTTTGAAAATAATTTTATTTATTAAATTATATAACTTATTTTAAAAATAATTTTATTATTAAAACATAAGTTAGTGTTTTATATCATTCATTTTAGATTAAATATTTCCAAAAAAATGTATAAATTATCAATAAATATTTAACACAAAAAAATTAAAATATATATCCAATTACAAATTAGATTTTCAGTTATATAAATTATGTCTTGTCTTTGGTCCACAAAAACTGAAAAATGAATTACGGGTGTCCATTTCGAATCACCTTAATTCGTTTTACATTAAAAAATATTTATATTTCAAAATGTATAAAAACTTAACAACGATTTTGGTAAACTCATTTTCAATTATAAAATAATTATTTAATTATTTTTTACATTACAAAACAATTATTTAATTATTTTTTACATTACTTTACATATAATTATATAACTAATTGTAAAAAATGTTAAAAAGGTTTTGGTAGAATTTTTTACAAAAGTTTTGGTAGAATTCTACCAAAACTTTTTAAACATTTTTTACAATTAAAATTTAAAAAAAAAAAAAATCCAACAATGTGAATTCGTTTTCAGGAGAAAACGAATTCTTCCTGCAAAATTTTTTTTTTCACAAATCTTTTTTTTTAAGAAAATGAAGTTGGGAGATTCGTTTCATAGTTTGGGAAATTCAATTTTTTTTTGTTTGTTTTGGTATTTATATGGTCCCTATATGAATATTTGGGTAAAAAAATTCACCATCTAACTTCCAACATTTCAACCAGTTTTAAAATTAATTAGTGACACATTATCATGGTTCAACAATGTACGGCGAAAACTCTCACGTCAGCAGCGGCTGCATGCATACGCATCGAAGATAGAGGATCCTATTCAAAATATTTGAATAGCCAACAACATTGTTCGTTTAGTTCGTTTAGTGAAATATTATATATGAGACTTAACTCTTAAGATAGGAAAAAGATAATGTAAGAAAAAATTTCAATGGCGCAAAACGTGTTAGAAGCAGAGAGGCGTACGGTCAAAATTAATGATGCGAACAGTATTGCTTGATAGGATGTTTCTTGTGCTTAGGGGCCTGAATTCCATTAATTAGCTTCCAACTTCAACCTTGAATCTTGTTCTCCACGGCAGTTAAGCAGTATTAATACATACAAGGGCAATTAGTCCATTAGTGTTCTTACACATCAATCAAACCAGAAGCAAATTTCCATAAGAAATCTGAGGAAAAAAAAACCTTTTTAATTCTGCAAAAAATGTTCACAACAGATGGCTATCGTTATTTATGTTGCATAATTTGGTCTGTCTAGTTTATGTTAGCTTCAGATCAAATAACGTACAAATTCGTTTCACTGAAAGAGTCGTGTTTTCTTTTCACGTTATAATCGAACTACGAAAACTGGCTATAGTTAGGATCAGATTCAAGGTGAAGAATGGTTTATTAAAATTCATCCCATAATTAATGTGACCTTCTTACGGGGGAAAAAACTTAATCCCTCCTCCCTACGTTTCCAACAGTTTAAACATGTGTTGACTATATATGGACTTTCAAGTCATGATCTAAGAAGCCAAGACACAACATCAAAAAACAATAATGTTGTGACAATAAATGTTTTGTAGTAATTTAATCACGATCGATATATGTATTGCGACTATAAAAAAAAATTATGTACTCACTCTATTCTCTTAGAAAAGTTTAATTTGAAAAATATCTTTTGTTCTAATACAAGAGTCCACTTTCAAATTTTTTAATACTGTTATTATTAATAATATAATCATGTGTGGTCCACAATTAGCACATACTTAATAAGTAAAGATATAACTGGAATAAATGTGTCAAATTAACTATTTTAGGTATTGTACCTTGACATTCATAATAAGTTATACATTAGTCAAAATTGATTCGTCTAATGGAATGAATTTATAATATGAACTTATAAATTGTGATGCGGTAATAATAAGTGTTTCATACATATTTAGTTAAATGAATACATGTCACATCAATAACGATGAAAAATGATGAATTTGTAGTTACGAGTATCGTTGCTTTCAAGATAAGGGAAAAAGATCAATCTTGACAAGAAGAGAAAGGGAATTTCCATGAAGAAAGTAAGGTGAAAAAAGAAAAAGAAAAAATCAGTTCACAAAAATACTTTTCTTGGACGAAGTTTCAAAGAAGAGAGGTGGACGGTCAAAAAAACAAAGTTAGAAAAAGGCAATTCTCTGTTGACTGTTGGATTCATCTTGGTCTCCAAGGAAGTTTTAGCAGTATATAAAGGCTAATTTATACGTGTTCTTAGTTCTCACAAATCACAGCAAAAAGAAACCTCAGCAAAACAGCTTCTTCTTTTACTAATTTCAGAGTTTCTCTCTTGTTTCTTCTTATACAAGTCGCCAAGTTCTACACATTTTTATATAGAGATTGCAAGATGAGTAAAGACAAGAGATCGAGTTGGCTCTCTGCAGTTTTTGGGTCATCAAAATCATGCTTTAAAGCCTCAAATCATGAGGATAAAACGTCCAAGATTAAGTCTTCAAAGCCTTCAGTTCCTTCTACTTCTATTTCTACTTCTACTGATCCTGAGGCAGCCATTATAGCTGCTGCAAAGCATTTCTCAAGTGCTCACAAAGTGAATTTCGGTTAATTAATGAAGATCCTGTGTCTGTGTCAAAGATGTTGTAGGTACACTCTTTGAGCCCGAATCCTCTGTCACATTTTTGGCTGTCTCATTTGTGTATTTACTAGCACTAAAAGTGGGACAGAAGATTCAATCAATCCCGCAAAGTATCCTATTATGCACAAGTACTCAGGATAAAGCAAGAACAAGTACTCCATATCAGTTTCCCATTTCTTGCTTTTCCGTTGATCAGAGATGCCTTGCTTCTTGTTGTGAAGTAAATCCTCTGCTAAAAGCTGTAATCAATACCTGAAACTGAAGAAAAATCCATACTTTATAAGTTGTATATCAACTATAGATTGCTCATATGTTCGCTTAAATATGTAAGAATTGATCTTGTGTTTCTTAGTGTATGTATAATTATGCATATATTACTTACTTATAATTGTGAGGATTGTTCAAAGGAAGGACTAACATTTCCAGAGATGATTCCAACCCTTTAATAATCTGCTGTTATGAATCATGACCATCACTTTTTAGTAAGCATCTCTTGACTTCTCCAAAATGACATTAATTCTTTGAACTGCGCATGGCCAAAACATGTTTATAGAAGTACAGTGGTGGAACTGGAACCCGAACGAAATTGGAAAGGTTTTACGGTACAATTTCTTTTAGCTTATCACTAAATAAATATACGTAACTACAAAAGTATCGAACTCATAACCATAATAATAAGCAAGACATCTCATAAGTAAAGATGATGATGATGTTTATCAAAGGCATAGACTAGATTACTATTTAATTTAAGAGGCTTGGAGCTATGACCAGAGTGAATGACCATTTCCAAAAAATTATGAAGCTAGCGAAAGAATGACGCCACATTAGTCACTTAACTTGTTTACTCTACATTTTCACTCTCCCAATTATTTTCCGTGAAAGAAAGCTCCAAATCAATGAGAAATTAATGAAACTAACCGATTTTCTTCCATGAATATCAACAGATTGTGGATTCCAAGTTTGCCACAAATCAAAATGCCTGCTGCCCAAGTTTTGTGCTTCTGATATCTGAAGTCTACTATTTTCTTCTGACTCACAGCTTGGATCAAAGGAAAACTCTGATGGATCAATCTCTAGGCTTACTTGCTGCTGTTGAAGGTCAACTTTATGTGGGATTCCAGTGAGAAGCTTGAAAAATGTCTTAAACATCATCAAGATCAATAAGAAGATACAAAGAGCTGGAAAGAGTAGGACTAAGGCAAAAAACAGGAAGATCAATGCAAGAATTAGGAAAGGAAGAAGAAAGATGCCTAAAACCAGAGCTGAAAACAGCTTAGACCATAACAAGAAGGTGGAGGAGTGATGTTTCTTCAACAAATGCATTGGACAGAAGAAGAAGAAGAAACTAAGAAATTAAGGATGAATATTGATGAAAGCCTCATTCTTTGGACATATGATCATTGAAATTGCAGCAGTTAGTTCGTGGAGTTAAATGTAGGATGAGTTTGTGTGTACAGTATTTTAACACGTTTTAAGTTCAGGAAAAAAAAGTACAGATAATCCTGTGTAAAGTATATGTCAACATTTTTTCTGGGTTTAAGTATATGTCAACATTAATGTTGAGGAATAGAGAGAACTAGCTGCTCATCTAATAACTCAAAAAACTACCTTCATTTGGTGTTTTTTTTTTTTGGACCTTTTAGCAAAAAACTAGCCTCGAGAATTCTCCTTGAATTTTCTCGTATAAAGTATAGAAACCTTTCGAAATTTGTGTCATCTTTTCGCCTCAAAATAAAATATTGGTAACGTCGAAGAAGGATCGATAAATTTTCAAATTTTGAGGGGGTAAATGTAATTTTTCTACTATTTGCAAATGCTAATCACCGTAGATAATTTACCTCTGATGGGTTAGGCTCAAACCGACAAGCCACATGAATTAATTAGATGTTTTCATTTTTTTTTGGCCAAATAGATCACATGATCCACGAGAGCTTTTCTTAACGAATTAGGTAAATTAGTGAAAAATATAATACAGTAATAAGAGAGAGAAAAAGTGTGGAAAAAAAAGAACCCATTTTTCTGTTCTCGTCAGCAAACAGAGGAGGGCCAGTGCACTGGTTAGTGGTGCGGCCACTCATACACGCCGGAGGAGATCCTCCAATTAATGAAGCCTGCGCTCCCAAAAAAGTGTTAAATTCTGTTGCCCACTTTGCCAAAATTGAGGAATTCCCGCAAAAGCTCTGTACTTTGACCTAAAGGTGTAAGTTTTTGTTTTTGTGTTCTATTTTTCATGAATTTGCTCTGTTGGATCTCTTCTGTTCGTGTGGATGTTGATTCTGATTCTTAGGATTTCTGGGTTTTTTTGAATTTTGTGGATTTTGTGCAGAGAACTAGCTGTAAAAATTGAATCTTGGACAAACGCAATGAAATCGGGAAAGGGTCATCAAGAAGAGGAAGAAGAGGAGGAGGATGATTTTGGTTCAAAAAAAGATACCCCTCCATCCAATAATAGTAATTCCAGTTCCAGAGGTGATATATTTTTCTGTTTACCCACAAATGGATATGTATTCTTTTAAATGTCTCGTCTTCGGCCATGTTTTTTTTTAGCTTAGGATCGAGTGTGAGTGAGGTCTTTGAAATAGACTTCTATGGAGCTTGCCTTCTGTGCATAATCAACAATTTTGTTGAAAGAAAAGGTAACTGTTCTGCTTGCATTTTTGTGGTCGTGATACATTTTTTTTGTCTTTTTGGTTACATAAATTTGTGGGATTAGATGGGAAGATCAGTGATAAGGCAAACGCAATGAGGTCGAAACATTCGGTAACAGAGCAACGAAGAAGAAGTAAGATCAACGAAAGGTATAATATGTGTTTATTTATGACTTAATATTTTTTTTTATTTGGTAGATAGATCATTATTTTCACTTTAGTGAATTCGGTAATAATGGTAGATTTCTGTACTTTTGCATGTGGCAATAGTTTTCAAGTTTCAGGGGTGCTTGATACTGACTTACCTTCTTTACCACTGTATCCAATATGACATAACTAGCATATTTCTAAGTTAATTTTGTGGCTGTAGTAAAGGAAATTGCTTTTGATGCTGTCAAAGTATGATATGACTACACGATTAGTGATTAAGCTTCTTGATTACCAAATTGAATGGTTGCAGTCACTGAAAGTATCCTTTTGTGTTTGAGTGAAAATCCTGTTGCTGGGTTCTGAACTTTTATAGGAGTGAATTTTTCTGGTTATTCTTAATGCATTGTTGCTCATAAGATTATTGAGAATTTTTTGTGTGAAAAATAAATAACACCTTGTTCAATAAAGTGATGTTTGAAGTCCTTTCATAGCATGGAGATGGAGCTGATTCTGTTTCATGTTTTCAGTTGCTAGAAAAGTATTTATGCTGCTATTATATGAGATGGTAGATCATTATGATTATAATAGCTCAAATGCAAGTATAGAAACGGGAGCACTGCTTGGATTTGTTAGCAACAGTTTACACCTTGTACAGTAACTAGCTATTTCTCTATTTTACTTAGTCACTTAGGTGTGGGGTGGAACAAGTTATCATTCTTTGCCCATATTGCATTGTGAGCTTCTAGTTCCGTGATATGATAGATTTTGTCTTCCTAAACAGATTTCAAATCTTGAGAGAGTTGATACCAGATAGTGATCAAAAGCGTGATACTGCATCATTTTTGTTGGAGGTATTTTTTTTTTGGTTTATTATGATTGAAAATGTTATTTAGATTATTTCTTCACATTGTTACCTTGGGCTGATTAATTATTTCTTCATACAGGTCATCCAGTATGTGCAATATTTACAAGAAAAAGTTCAAAAATATGAAGGGTCATATCAAACATGGGGCTCAGAGCAGACAAAGCTGATGCCATGGGTACATTCTTGTTTTCTGTCTTAGAAACTTTTCATTTACGAGGGCTCGTATGGATGGCAGCTTAGTTTTTCTTAGATAGGTCGTTCATTGTGGCCTCATATTGTTAATGAATTCTCAAGCACTGGTGTCACCTTTCAGGGACACTAAAATATTTGACTGATGATGCCCGTCTTGTTTTTCCATTAGAAATGAGACATTATTAATTTTAGTGCTCCTCGGATGACTGAAATATGTGGAAGAGCTTAAATTTTTTTCATATAATAAATAAATTTTTAATAACATTTTTTAAAAAACTTTTGCAAGCTATCAAAACTGGTAATTGTCTTGTATTTTCTAAAATGAGTACAACATTGGTTTAGGTAGGTATCTAAGTTAGGTATGAGTTGGCTGTTCCTCCAGCTAGTGCTGCCAAGATGGCAGCTTCACTTTGCTTTGAAAATCTTGGATTGCTCCAAAATTTTTATAAATTCTTATACATGAAGAAAATATTAGGAGTTTATATATTCAAGATGGCAGCTTCATTTTGCTTTGAAAATCTTGGATTAAGCTGCATTTTGGCTTCGATTTCTATTTGATGCACCCCTTACTTATATATATTTTTTTCTTATTTTGCTTCTGATAGCGAAATAGCCATTGGCGCACTCCTACTTTTGTCAATCCTCAAGCAATGAAAAATGGTTCTGCTTCAGTTCCACTTTTTCCTGGAAGGTTTGACGATAATAACATTGATGTTGCTTCTACCGTACAACCAAGTCTACAAAATCCCATTGAATCCGACATTAGCAGAGATGTTTCATCTAAGCAAAATGATCAGCAAGCTGATTTGGCAAACCAGTCCATGCCTATGCAAGTGCCATTACAGGCAAGCATGCCAGTTCCAGTCCAGAATGATGTTGGCTTCTCCCATGCCCAATCTAGACCAGCTCCTGTTGCAGAGGCTTCCGAATGTCCTATAACTGATGATAACGTGGACCACCAGGATGATGTAACCATTGAAGGTGGCACAATTAGCATATCAAGCATGTATTCCCAAGGGTGAGTAGTTTGCAACTTTTCCATTGTCCATCTTCAATGATGATGCCTATAGTCTCATTCAAAATTCTGCATCATTTTTCATATCACTGGTTATTATCTTCCTATGGATCGACACTTCATACTAAAAGTATCCTTTTATCTTTTTTTGAGCGTTATCTAACTTTTACTAGCAGCTTGAAATATTCTGCAAATTGGGAGATGTATAGGTATACTTGGAATGGATTTTAACTTATGGTATGCTCGTGTTTCCAATCAGGTTACTGAATACATTGACACAAGCATTGCAAAGTTCGGGAGTAGATCTTACACAGGCCACCGTCTCAGTTAAGATTAATCTAGGAAAAAGAGCGAATAGGGGACTGGCTCCCGGGATATCTATGAGTAAAGTATAACATTGCTGAGTCTTTATAGTTTATTTTCATCTGGGCATTTTGTGTAGTTTTAATAAATATATTCGCCATTATACTTCAGGATCGTGAGAATTCTGTGCCTTCCGGAAACAATCACCAGGCAGGTCATTATGGGGATAGTAGCAACGGGGATGACTTGAATCACGCTCAGAAGAGGATGAAATTATGAGTTCCTGCAGTTTTCAAGTGAATATGTTTGTCTCAATTTTGTTTTCATCTGCTAGCGCATAATAAGCTAGTTGATTGTGTATATGCTGTAACTCCGTCTTCATTCTTATAGGCTTGCCGTGCTCTGCATTGCCTGTTTATCGGCTGGGTTCGTTTTCTTTCTGTGGAATCATATCACCATTTATTTTTCTTATTAGCTTTTGGGGGTTCAAATGAATTGGTATTTAGGTTGAGAGTTACACAGTTGGTTTGGTCAATATTTGTAGAATTTCTGGTGGTGTTTACTGTTAGCGCAACAAAGCCACGAAGAATGCTACTGCAACTGTGGCATTTGTTACATCAGAATGACACATTACAAGAATACGTCGACTTGTTCAATTGTTTTCAGAATCAAACTAATACATTAATTTTTTCTATTTATAGTATTTCTGCAACCATTGTTTTCCCCAAAGCCAACACCATTGCTGCACAACGTCTGCTCTATGGTCCATAGCTTCACTTCCCAAAAGCTTTGCAACAAGAATCAGATTTGAGGGTAAATCTTACAGAGAAGGCTCATTCACAATTGATCCCACAGTGACCGAGTTCTCGGCCCTTTACATCATGAGCTCGCTTATAGAAGAATCGAGGGGAGCTTCCTAACATCATTCCAGATGCGAAAGACTTCAGCTGTTCTTTCATTGCCCGCTAGTACCAAGAGCTTTCAATAGAAAGGCATATTCATATGCTGTTTCCTCACAATGACCGTATCGGCCACCTTCTCCAAAATGTCCTCCGGTCATGTTGCTCCTTAGGATGACCGAAGAAGAACAGGTTGAACACGTGACATCTCGTACCCTGGCCACCCATTTGGCTGCTTCCCAAATGCCGACCCTAGTATAAATACATAACGATAAGAATTGGAGGTTTACATTCGTGTCAGAAGAGGCGTTTATGCACAAATGCTAGAAAATAGTTTGAAATTCTAGCAGCTAGTGCATTGTGCAACATATTGCCTAAGTATTAACACAGAAACAAATGAAAAGCACCATATAGTTGGAGATTTCAACATAAACGGATATAGACGAAGCCATACAATTGAGAAGTTAACATTACAACACACCAATAGGCAGATTATTGCAGTCATGGAAAGTTAATATACAAAGTCACCTTGAATCATTGAATGATGCCGTAACAAGCATTGAAGGATAGCAGAGTTGTTTGCGGATGTTATCGTAAGGAGAAATCTTCAGAATGTTGTCGAAATGAGACTCTATCTGAGGATTCCCAAACTCTTCAAAGTCGAGTAGAGTGAGAGGTAAATTAGTATCCATTAATGTATTGCACACATCCAGAAAGGGAACCTGAAACATATATCACATAAATCATTTTACTGACAAGTCAATCACTTGTAAACAGCGAGAAAACAGATCATACAGCTAAACTAATATTAATACTTATTCTTCCCAAGAATTATTAATGGAAGCTAAGAAGGAGATCCTCGACGCCTATGTAGAAAAATGTACGTATAGATAGACATGGGAAAATGATAGTCTTAAAGGAGAAGATCACCACTGAACTCTCTCCCCAGCATGATACATGTCAAAGAAAGAAAATAAAACAAATGAAATCCAATAATAACAAAGCCATATAGGATCACCAAGGAGCTGCCTATCTTCCACTATATCTTACCTTCAATATAGCAGCTCGAAATAGATGGGGATGCATATTGATGGCTGCGCCCAGAAGAAAACATCCAGCACTGTGGGCAACAGCACTAAGCTGTTGTTTATGAACGTAGCCCTCGTTAACCAGGTATTCTCCACAAAAAACCAAATCATGTATGGAATTTAACTTGTTCAATCCACTTCCACTGCTATGCCACGAAGGATGAGCACCAGCACCACCCCTAACCTTGCAGAGCATGGAGAAACATCATACAACGATTCAAATATCAAAATTACTCATCCAATGCACTGATGCTGCAATTATTCAAAAGCTTCTTTGACAAGTGGTTCAGTCAACTTATGAGGTCTTGAAGTTTTTGTTTACTGGCAATAAACATTTATCATACTAATGAGTTGAACATAACAAAACAGTTCTCTGACATCCAAAGTTCTCCAGCACATACTAAATCACCTTCCCATGCTCAATTAACAAATAAACACTGAAATCACTGTTTAGAATGATCATTTATAGTACTTTAACGAAATTACATTACATGTTTTCACACTACTTCCACCATTGGAGAAATAAAGTCTATAACTTTTTGAGTCAGAAAGGCACAGGGTTGTCTTGAACAACTCAACATCATTTGAGATGTATGCTCATACCTGTAAAGAGTGACTTTGATAGTAACTGTTGTAAATAGAAAAATATGTCTTGAATAGCTCATTTCCAGTCAAACGAGGGGGAACTACAGACTGCGATTCTATTCAGCAATCCTACATCAAATATTGCAACAAAAGTTTTCCCCATTCGTTCAGAATATTAGACTCCAATGACTAAGTTATTATGTAACTTACATCGGCAAATGCGAACACCCAACCACGATCCAGTAAGCTCAACCGGTCCGCACACCAGCTTTTATCAATAAGTTCGCCATATGCTCCATAGCCATATAAGAGCCCTGGAGATTGACCATTCTTATTTACTACCTTTGAGTACAAGATAGTCAAGGGGATCCTAATACCATCATGTGAAGTGACTTCTTTTTTCTCACAGAAGTATGCATCAGAAAACTCTTTCAACTCCCATTCACGACCAATTTTTCCATCCTCACTTTGACCATCCTCAAGCTCATTTGTGCTCTTAAAATTTGGCGAGTAGCATTTAGGACTGGAACTCATATTAGGCACCTCTTCTTGCTGTACAACTACTGATGTCTTACTAGACATGTCATAGTCCATAATGACATCAGGCATCTGAATTCAGAGAGATTAGAAGTAATTGCTTAGCTCCTTTTGAATAAAAATGTACAAATCAAAACATCGGCATATGCTATCAATTCACACGATATACAATAAGCATGAGGTAACATCTGAAAAATTGCAGCATTTCACATGCAATTATAGTTATAGCTACTGACATAATGTATTGAGATTTTGGAGATTATACCACAGGTGAAGAAAGCACAACACGGTAGCATGAATTCTTGAAGTCATGATTTGAACCAGGAGATATTGTACACATATCTGAAGGCAGGGGAAAAAACCATGGATCAAGATCATCAATATTCATTTTCTCCTGCAGAATACGAAGAAAATCAGAAAATCACCTTAAATGCATAACATTTAAAAAAGATTGTGATTTCATCTTTCTCAAAAGTGTCAGGGAACCAAGAGCAGCCCTGCTTCCAAAAAATGAGGAAACCATATGAAACAAAATATAGATAGAATTCACAAGATTTTCCTACTTATATGGTTAGATCATCTTCAACTCTATCTGGGTGTTAGAAATGGAGTCCTGCTTCATTAAGTTAGGAAGGCTTTATAGGAGGAAGCTGAAAAATCAGCTGTATATCCAGGACCATAAAAGATATGGACAAAAGAATCGGAAATGGAATATATACCTTGCAGTTAGAAAAATTAGTCATATCGATGGAACATATAGATGAAGATCCATCTTTGTTAAGGAAAAGCACCAGATGTTCATTGAAGATATCCATGTCTAGAAAGCGCATATCTTCACTTGGGAGGATAATATTCTGATGACAAACAAATGAAACGCAGAATCAATCCTAAAACAAAAGATGCTAGAAAATAAAATTTCGGAAGCAAACATTCAAAACAAAGTAAAAAATCTTGCAGGTTATTTTTATTTTTATTTTTTTGCACTTTGGTATCTCAACTTTCACTTTGCAACATTGTAGACTTAAGCTGCAGACAACATTGCTGAAACTAATAAGACCTATTATATGACTTAAAAATAAAACAAACTATCAACTTAAAATTTACCTCTGACTTGTGCAAATTCTCAGCTCTGCATCTACCCAAATAATAATTTCCAACACCAAATGCCTCATCATCTTTGCTCAATGGAGCATTAGTTAGAAGATAGAAAAATCCGTGATGATGTTCCAGAAAGTACTGAACACCAGAGACACGCTCACGAAATCTTTGCAGCCCAGATTGTGGGTTAACTGTGTCTATGACGTAAACCTGCAATAGGATGACCAAGGCGAAGAAATATAAGCAAAAGCAAGTCCAAGTGCAATAGAAATCACCCAAGAAAACAAAAATGAAACAAATAGGCTCCTTCCTCGGATGAAGTCCTCGAGTTTGAATTCACAGTAATATACTTGCCATCCTTTGTGCTTGTTATATCAACACAGAATCTGGAATCACTTTCTTCAAATAAATGAATACTGTTCATCGAATCTGATCCTAGCTTTGTGCACTCTACCCTGGTCAACAACTAAATGATGAGATTGTATTTATAATAATCAACCGATATCAAGGTACAAGAATCTTGTAGAGAGAATTTGCCTGTAAGGCCTCTGGTTCTGATCACATAAAGTGTAGAACAGAGTAGAACCATCTTGTGCCCATGCCAAGCTAACAACCCCCTCAACTCTCTGATTAGGGACAATAGAGTTGCTTCTGAGGTCCTTGATTTGTAGAAAGAATTGTTCATGCCCGGTAATATCAAGTGTATATGCAAGAAAATTGTTGTCTGGTGATACTCGACAAGTACCAACATGAACATATCCTACAAAAGCAACAGAACATACCCATAAAAATAAAGTGCTGCCACCAAACATCCATTCTAAAGGACAATGAATAAGACACATACAGATGCATTGAGATCAACTGCCATATGTTTAAGGTGAAGTACTGGTCTCAACTGGTACAAAAGTAAACGAAGTTCATGACTTTGCTCCGGGATGAATCAATTTTTTAATTTTTTAACAAAAGCAATAAAATAGAGGAAAATGATATCCTGATATCCATTAAAAAGTTTGGGAAGGAAAAAAAAAAGAAAAAAAAGAAGCATTACCATACATTTCAGCAACTTCATTCCAATCGAGCAAAATTTCTTCCTTCAAGAATCCCTTCCTAATGTAGTCGACAGCATTCTTCATCCAACTTTTTCCACTCGAAGCCAACTTTCTACATAATACAGGATACTCCTTCCCCTCTGGAATATATTGGTAGTACAACCTGGTAATCCCCGTAAGAATTATCCCCATTAGAACCTACTATAAATTAAAGAACGCATCACTCGTCAAAACATGCGTAAATTAAGCAACTTTTTCCATTAAAATGCAACTAAGCCCTGCATGAAAATCACCATTGTCGATCAATTTGGGAAACCATAAAGTGGGAATTTAGTAGAACAGATTACCAATTTCCCCATCGTTCAGTCGGGGTGGAAATCTTGGAGGGCATTCGACTGATCATCTCAGAATAAAGGATTCTTTGCAATTCTTCAGTGTCTTTCATAAAAGCATCCGCATAAGAGTTCTCTCGACGAAGGTATTCGGTGAATCCCGGGTCGTTGGTATTGGACATCCAATGGTAGGGGTCTTGCCACGTCCTCCCATGAGCAGAGACTGCGAAAGGGACTTTCTTGGGGAGTGGCGGCGGTGACTGTAGTGGGGTGAAAGAATGGCGGCTTCTGCAGAGAGTGGAGAAGGAAGAAGAAGAGGGTGTAATGGAGAATAGTTGAAACTCGAGGGGCAATTTCGTCTTTCTGAAGGTATTCCTGGTGGCGGAGAGAAGGGCTGCGGCCGAGGAAGCCATGAAGGCCGGCGCGAATTTTTTTCCCGGCGTTGAGTGTGACTGCGGAGCTCAAGCAATTTGACTGCGGAACGACCCGCGAATTTATTATTTAGTAGGTCTGATATTTTGGGTAAATTCCTCTTTGATTCGTTCGACTTCTTAGGAGCTTCAATTAGGTCCCTCACTGTTGTTGTTTTTTTTTTGGATTATAGAGCATGTAGTGATTTCCACCCCTAAATTCTCCCTCCATTTGCCGCGGATTAGGGTTCGAGTTCGCAACTTTTGTGATAAGTTTGTTGTAGTCAACACCGCAACCAGGCTAGCGATGACAGTTCAGGCTTCGGGATGATCATACGAGACATATATAAGCTGAAATAATCTCTAGGACTAGGTGCAATAGCGGAACTTGATTCACTAAATTGGAAGGATCAATTGGACTAATTAAACTAGTAAATTTTTTTTGTAAGGGCCAAATATTTACACAATTTTTTTTGGGCCTAAAATATGAATAATTACTAAATTTTTTTTTTCCCTTGTGGGGGGCCAAGGGCCAAGGCCTACCCTGGACGCCACAATCTTCCGCCACTGACTAGGTGCGCTAACAAGGGTCCGAAAAACACATAATACCATTGCCCATGAGATAACACAGTATGATAAAGGCAACAAGATTGGCCACACCCAATGGAATTCGATTCCACCTTTGTATAACACTTTTTAACGCGTATTCAAATAATATAATACACCTTCTACCTTATATATAAAAAATAAAAAAAATCATTAAACCACTTCTAGATTCTTAATTAGGTCCCTCAATGTTGAGTTGATATAATTTAGCAATATTATTTGCTTTTTTTTTTTTTTTTTACCCCGAAACATAGCAATTCTTGCCTTTAATATACTAGTATCTATTTTGTTTTCATCTTGAACAATTAATTCCAAACTTGATAGATAGTATCAAATATTTAAGTGAGTCGATACAAATAACTAGAACGATAATGTTAAAATTTGAAAAAGTCGACAAATGAATTCATTAACTGAATACAACACAAATTATCACCGTTTGATAACCTTCAAAACTTACCCTAAAGTTTGTTTTGAGAACTTTTAAGAATCTTGATGTATGTATATATGCACCTCACATTAGCTCGTGGTTTGGTTGTTACTCTGTTCAAGGTAGAATGAATTGAAACCTAAACCATACTACTTGTGTTGTGAGTAGTAAAGCATGCATCGATCCTAGGTTTTTTACACACTTTGATGCGGACAAATGTACGGCTGGTGTTTGGAATTTTATGTGCATGGATCGAGGACTTTATGCATGAAATATTGGAAGGATACTGTTTTTTGCACATAATATGTGCAAGATTTTTTGCACATAAAGTGCATTAAGTGGATTTTTTCCCTTTTTTACCCTTTAGTGGATTTTTGATGTGTATTGCCAATGAAGGGCAATGAAGGTATTAGCCCACTTTGTGCACTTTATGTGCACAAATTCTTGCACATATTATGTGCAAGAAACATTATTCATATTGGAAACCCACATTTCATGCTTCGTTTACCACAAATTAATTAGGGTTTCAGCTTTGTTATAGTCCGGTTTTTGCACCAAATACAAGCAAATTCTGCTCGAAATTTGCAACAAAATCAGACCTTCTCATGGTCGGTTTTATGCACCAAAACACAAGCAATTACTGCTCGATATTTGCGATGGATGGCAATGGGGAATGCACCTTCCCGAAACTCATACGTGTACCATTTCAACTGTTCATTTAACTGCTTTCGAACCTTACAATACTACTCTATCCGTCCCAATTTATATGATTTTTTAGTCTTTAAAACTTGTTACAATCTGTATGATATCTTAAGAATGGATGAAGAAATAGTGCATTTTATTTCATGTTTACTCTTGTTTATTAAGTTTATTATTTATTTCTGCTGTAACTTTTCGAATCCTCTAAACTAATTGAAACTACAACTTATTTTAAAAATTTGTGTGACATGTTAGGTTTATCGTTAAATAATGTCACACCATTTTATATATATTAAAGATATTATCTAATAGGTTTATCGTTAAATAATGTTACACCATTTTATATATATATATTAAAGATATTATATGTTAGGTTTATCATCAATACAGTTGAAATAATCACACAAATGATGATATTTTCACATGAATTGAATAAGGTTAACAAACCAATTTTCTAAATTTTCCTAATTTGGGTGCAACAAACAAGTTTCGAAGGTAGTACTATGATTAGTCAAGAAAATGTTCACCCACACTTCCTTGCCAGCACGGTTTTGGGGTTTGGTGAGCTTGGATGCGCATAGTTTTCCATAGCTTAGGTTGTAGTTTTTTGCCTATGTATTTTCTCATCTTTAATCATCTTTTGCATTTGCATCTGTATAATGTTGGGGTAAGGCTCATTACGTCCCGCCTAGCTCCCACTTTTTTCCGGTATTTATGCCGCCATATTAACAAAGGGTTCTCATGACTCTCAGCCACTTAATCGACTGTTACACAAAAAAAAAAAAAAATGATTAGTCAAGAAAATACACATGCACAAAATCTATGTATGCAAAAAAAAAAAAAAAACGAAAGGGAAAGGAAGCAAATGGAGGCCCCCTTGGAGGGATAGCAAAGTGAAGGTTATTAGTGGCGTGTGTCGGCCATAACAAAGCTACAAGACAACAAATTCCTCATTTCCCTAATTACAGCGAAACCATGTTTCCCAACAAAATTTTCCTATAGCAAGTGATCAGTTTTTGGTTAATCTAAAACTTGACGATGACATCATGAAATACTAGCTAATTCTTATACTAATACATATATATAAACTATATATATATATATATATCGATTGATAATTAAGTAGAAAAAACTGAGATTGTTGTCTTCTCCGATCCTATGTTTCAAGGAGCCACCGGCACGAACTTGTTGTGTATGGGACGGCTTCTTTTCACCGGATGATAATCCATGGTTGAGTATTCTGACGGGTCCACGTCTTCTGCCATTTCTTGGTCATGCAATTTATCTAAATATTCCAACAAACGATATTATAAACACGACTCAATTCACAACCGATGGATGAATGTAAAAAATTAAGAATAAATCATCATTAAATTAAACTAAACCGAATCCCACAAACAGAACAAGAAGTACTACTGCTGACAATGAGGATGACATAGTTGTTGCATGAAAAGTAATGTATGTATGCATATATGGTGGAGAATACCTCATTTTTATTAGCTCAAAAGTAAGACAACTTTGCATATAATTTATAGATGAAACGTACGCGTACATGCAATAATATTAATTCCTATAAAGTGAACATGCACAAGAGATCAGTTTGTTAATTAAAAAGGTGGTGTTTGATAAGAAAGAGATAAAAATGGAGTATTAATTAACTCGATCTTGTTACTAAGGTATGCTCTTTCAAAACAAAATTGAAACCAATAGGCCGAAACCCCACTGTAAATGGTCCCTGTATGTTATCATCCATTCCATTAATTAGAAGAGTTTAATGTGTAATACTATTTTCAGTATTACAATGCGAACTCTTCTAATGGAACGAGTCAGGGAGTGTGTGGTACTTCTTCACGACCGCAAGAACAAGAACTATGAATTAGCTTGAGTTTAGCTTCTTGGATTAATCTTCCAGAAGACATTCAAGTTCTTAAGTTTACTTTGGATATAGATTAATAATCACCTGGTAAGGTTTGTTCCTTCGTTTTGAATGGCATGTAGTGCTTGTTTCCGACATTTTTCATCTACATTAAATTAGCATGATGATCAGAATGAATTTACTATAGCCAAGTGAGTTGATCATCAAAACCCTTAATTAGTTAATTTCTAGCTTTCTCACCTTTGACTCTTCATGATGCATGAGTTTCCTAGGTAGTGTAGGAGAAGAAGCATGGAGCACACTAACTGCAAATTAAAGCACAACATGAATAATATTGCATGAGACAAACATTAAAAACCAGTTCAAGAACATATGGAAAACTACAGTTCCATTAAGTAACTATTCAGTCATTGGATGCATTACTAATGCAATTACGTATGCCAAATTCAATAATTGAATGATTCCTTTAATGAGACTGTAATATCATCCAATATATATATATATATATATATCATGTATATGAAGGAAATGGAAGCAGATTGATGAACAAACCTTGTTCATCTTGGGGAGTTTCTTGGACCCAAATCTTGTGAGAAACGCAGGAAGACACCATGAATGTGAGAGCAACAGATAGTCCTATGATGATTTTGGGAAATCCCATTTTGAATTTCACAGCTAATAAACTCAAGAATACTTAAATCTCTGTGGGGAGAGGTTTTCTTTATGCAGGAGAAGTATGATATATATATAGAGAGAGAGAGTATCCACACACCAGAAGGGGACGATGGAGACAGACAGCCAAAGAGAACAAACACAAAGCACAATATTCAGAGTTCCAAAAACCAGTACGCACACTCACACCCTTAGAGATGCATAATTATTTTTATGCTCACCTTTCTGGTAAGAATTCACACAATTTGGGTTGAATTTTGGCGTATTCCATGGTATTCCTTCATGGGTTTTTGGTTAAATATGGATTTTTTTCTGGAGTCAAGTACGCATTTGATAAAGTGCAATGTACCTAATATAATACTCCATCCGTTCTATTAAAAGAGTTCAGTTTGTTATACTACTTTTAGGATTAAAAATTGGGATTTACTGAATTTGTGAGGAGGGATAGTGTTGCCTAGCGATACTAAATCTCGCCTCTTAGGGCATCCACAATGGTGGGTAGATGCTGACATGGCAGTCAGCATCTACCCACCATTTTTGGGTAGAAACCATTGGGGAGTTTGGGGAGAAGATGAGCTGGCTCGTTCTCTACCTGGGTAGAAGGGGAGAAAAGAGAGAAGGGTGGGGCAGTTTTATTGGGTTTACAATTTTTTATTATTTGTTTATATGTAAAGAGAGAGGGGTGGGGGCAGGTAAAGCATGCATAGCCGTTGCATGCTTCTTTTTTTTATTCATTTGCATTTCCTTCATTGTATATAATAATTGATAGTGGGAGATGATGTGGCAATGAAATACCTACTTTTTGGGTATAATTGTTGGAGAGAAATATGGTTATAGGTATTAGGTGAAGTGACAGATGATGTGGCAACAAAATACCTGCTTTTTAGGTAGAGCCACTGAAGATGCTCTTAATAGTGAACATTTCTAATAAGGAAGGTGATATTTGCACCAAATAGTGGCAAGGAAACTTGCCACTAAAGCAGTTAATTACCATAATACCCCTGAGTGGTTTTCCAACCACACATTCCACTGAGGGGTATTTTTGGTAATTAACTGCTTTAGTGGCAAGTTTCCTTGCCACTATTTGGTGCAAGAAGCATTTTCCTTCTAATAAAATAGAAAGTAAAACTTAGCTTTATGATATTGGAAGGCTAGGGGTTCTCTTTCTCTTATCAAACTCCAGCTGGGACCTAACTGATAATTTGAATGATTAATTACTAAAGTAATGATACTTTGGGAGTAGCCTATGCTCAGTTATTAATATTATATCAATGACAAGATCAGTCGGAAATATTGGGATAAAACACTTTTTTTCTCACTAAAATAGTTATATGTCAAAGATTTTTATATGAGACTTTATATATTATGATGAAATATGATCTATATAAGTGATTACACGTATTAAATAAAAATTGTTGTAAATTCACACACACACAATTACTTCGAACTAATGAAAGATTAAATATTGATATCCTTAATATCCAAACTTGATTATGATTAAGATAAATCACCAAATTCTACTAACTTTATGATCTCTCTAATGATTTTCCACATAAAAGTAAAGTCTTACTTGCTTTGCCTTTAAGCCTGTTACATTGTCTAGTTCCTTGGCCATTTGTTTTCCAAGTACAATCAATCTTTAAAAAATGAACGCCCACAAAAATGGGAACTATACGAAGCAACATGGCCCAAAATTAAGGCTGTTGTTCTCCTTGTTGGGAACCAAAGAGTGGGAAAAAAGTTCATGGTCAACAGGTCAACTAACAAATGCACAGCACAGAACACAAGAAAATCTGTAAGAATATGAATCCCCTCTTTCCTAATAGATAGATGAAAGCTTGAGACAAATGAAAAAATGTAAAGTAAAGCATCAAATAGCTTCAAATTTAATTTCCTCACCTGAGTTTAAAACTCAAAAACAACTCTTCTAGTCTACAGTAAAAGGGCATACCAAACCTATACCAATTAATATGGACAAGTATACAAATACTACTCACTTTCACTGGATCATGAATTGGGATGTTGGGGGGAACTGTATTCACCTAAACTAAGAGAGCTAGTATATGGATAAGAAAGTATCAGAATCTACAGCAGAAGAGCCCTTGTCTCCAACCTCTGTGTTTCCGAAAATGTCTCCTATCGGCCTTCACCATTCGAACCGGGCTGCTATTCCATTCTGATTGTAATCTGTTGAGTGCAAAGAGTTGTCAATCTCATAAGAATGTTGCTTTGCAATTCATGAACAAGCATAGAGGTTCACTCGAATACTTACACCGGGAAAGCAAAAGAGCGCGTACTGGTGGTGCTGCTATCTGATCGAAGGGAAATGCTGCCAGAGTATGCTATAGGTCCAGAGTAAGTTATTAGACCTGAAACGGGTCCACATGAGGAGAAACTTGACTCTTCACCGCCACGATGGAGTTGGCGAGAATGGTCAACATTTTCATTCTTCTCTGCATTGCTCAGATGCTGAAGCAAAGTAGAAGCTGAGTTATCATCCAAGTCCCCATGCTTTCCATTTACATCCTCTGCCTTCTCTGCATTGCTTGTGGGCTGAGGCAAGGTAGCGGCTGAGTTATCAACCGAGTTCCCATCCTTTCCATTTACATCCTCTGCCTTCTCTGCATCACTCGTGTGCTGAGGCAAGGTAGCAGCCGAGTTATCATCCAAGCTTCCCTCCTTTCCATTTGCATCCTCCGCCTCAAGAAATTCTTTGTGACTGTTCTCAGCACTCGCATCAAGTTTAGAAGAGTTGAAGTCAAATGTAATTGTGCTACCTTCCACTTTACTATTATACAGCAAATTACTTCCTGCAACATTTTTCTTTGGATCATCTGAAGCAAAGGCCACAGCAAGGCTTTCCATAATTGCTTCTACAGATGGAACCTGCAGGCAAACAATTAAGAGACCAATCAGATTTCAGGGTCGAAACTAATTCTTGGCTTGAGATTGAAAGTAGAGAACCACAAGATCATTCTGAATTACTACTCAATAACGTTTTAAGCCTTGTGATTTCAACCAGATTGTGTAAGAAAATCATGCATGGATGAATCTCAATATTGCAGGAAAAAAACCTCATCAATTTGTTGGGGAGCTTCAATCTCATCATCTTTGGAAGAGTGTTGATGAGCATCCTGGGCAATTGACTCTTGTGAGCTATTTCTACTACTGGCTGAAGATTCATTGTCTGAGACATCGTCTTCTGAGATATCAGCATCTGTTCTTTCAGCAGTTCTCCAATTTGCTTCGTTCAGTTGTTTCAAGTTCCCGGGCACCTTCATAACATCCTTAACAGCATCTTCTAAAGGGGCTTTTGACCCATCCGAAATGTAGGTTGCAACATCCACTTCTTTAGTCCTGTCTTCACTAAAAACACAGTTTCTGGTATGTTCTACTGTTGTAACTTCAAATCCATCTGGACCAGGTTCGATGCCGTGACATCCTTTTGCAGTCCCATCCTGTTTGTCTTCAGCAGGTTGGGGGACAAACAAACCAGTATGACCATCCTTGTCAGTTTCAATCACAGTTTTCTCCTGAGCAGGTAAACCCTCGTCGACACATATGTCCTTAATCTTGTGATAATCACTGTCCTTGTAGCAGACCATAACCTCAGGAACTTCACACTCCCTAACACTTTTGTCAGCATAAAAATTGGTCTGTGAGTATTCAAACTGTGAAACAGATGGACATGGTGTCTCTGAATCTCCTGCTCCTTTTTCACCACGATCCGCACAACTATCTATGATAATTGAGCGCTCAATTTCTGAATTGCTCTGTGTTTGATCATTAACAGTTAATGATTTGAGATCCCTTTCAAATTCATTAGAGAGACACAAGGGCCCTTCTTGATCTCCCAACTCTTGACAATCTGTAACTTCCTTATCATCGCTGTTTGTACTTCTGTCCACAACTTCAGAGCAATCAACTACAGATGAATTCCAAGAGGCATTTTCATTATCTATCTTAGATGCTAACGAATCTGCTTTCTTCTCAAAGCCATTTGAAGGACATGAGATTTCATTCTGATTTTCCTTCATGGTCAACTTCACTGTAGGAATGTCAAAGACCCTGTCATAGCATGAAATGATTCAGAGTCAGCATGCATGACAGAGTAGAAACACAATAGCAGCTCAACAACATGGAACAGTAACAAAACCTAAAGAATACATCTAATTATGTAGAAGCAATTAGAGAAAAGAAAATTTCCCACGAATGTAAAATGTAAGTTAGATACAAAAAAAGAGTAAGTTTGATACTGGAACAGGAAACAAAAATGTTGTAGTAGAGAATCGGCACGTGCAAAAAGAGAGTTTGGAACAAGTAGTACATTCCATTGCCTGAATCCCGTGGCAGCTCTCAGATGGTGTGCCAAGTGTAAATTTTATTGATTAGATATCTTATGAAGGTACCCGCCAATCTGTCGATAATGTATGTTTACCTTCTTGAATGAGAATTATACCCACCAAACCACTAAAATACACATTTTGAATGAGAATTATACCCACCAAACCACTAAAATACACATTTTGTGCTTCCAAATAAGATGATATTTACCTTTTTTAGAGTTGAACATGTAAGGAAACAAAAGAGAATGATGGCATGCACTCCAAAGGCCACATGTTATGATTTAGGAGTAACAAGTAACAACAATCCAAATTATCACCGTACTAAACAGCATTACCTAGTTTCATAGTTTACATCAGCAGGAACTGTTTCGAGAATTCTCAATAACTGTGAAGCAAACATCCACTATTTTCCGCAGACATAAATCAGAGAACCTGCCTTAAAAAGTGAAAGTGAAGTTAATTCAAAGCATAATGTAAAATTGCTTGAGAACATCATCGCTAAACCTAACTTAACTAAGTAATACAGTGAATAGTATTTCACAATAAATTAGGACAAAGAACCACCCTAGCCAATAATTTGATTCAGATTTTAAACTTGTATGGTCTTTCAGCAGTATGGAAACAGAGAAAAAAAAAGAACAAAATCAGCAGAAGTTAAGAAAAGGTGGGAAACCAACGCGCTGGGAATTTCCCAATTCGGAAACAAAACAGGACTCATTTGGGCGCAAAATGCATACATTATCCTGACTAACCTAAAAATCTACTATAACAAAACAAAGAAAATCATAGAAATCACCGAGTATTTAAAGAAACTATAAAACCCTGCCATAAAAATTAATTTATCTATAACTACAGAAATCAACATAAAACAAGAAAAGTTTATGCGCATTAGTACAGAATAACCAAATGCTAGAGGAAATGACACTACCCATATGGCACTTCAGAATAAAAAAACTCACTTCTCTCAAAAGGCCACTATCTTCCCCACATAAATGCAACATTGTGTGATAAACTTGAGAAATTATAACTGCTTTCTAACTTAGTAAAGAGAAAAGAAACCATAAAAGACAGCCCATAACGCCACAACGAGAGTTCAGAAATGAAAGGGTAAAAAAGGACACATTACACATACAAAATAAAAATAAAAATGTCACCATAAAATTTATATGAAGTGTTTTCACATTTTCACCCAGTTGGCTTCCTAGATCTTTTTCTGAAAAGCAGTAGTTTTTCTAATTCCTGTAGTTTATTTAATCTTAGTGACTACAAGTTGATTAGTTTTTAAAAGTGGCCTAGAAATTAGTATTACCATGGGAAAGTGGGAATCTTAACTTTGTCCATTGATAAAGAAAAGGACAACTTTCCAAGAATTTCTACAAGAGCCTTGAAAGATTGAACTTAAACTATATCTCCATTATCCAAAGTCAAATCCTCATCCCGCATTTCCAACCACTTGATTTGTCTTTTTGCTCTCTCCCCACCAACCAGATCTTACTTACATCTACCACTAAAGCATTACTGTAACTTTAATACAGACTTTCCCTGTAAAGCCTTCCCAGTTCCTGTAAACATAAATAAAAAAAAACTAGAGACCTTTCAGTAATACTAATAAGCAATAACTTAAAAGAGATTTTCCTCGGATCCCAATAAAAATTTCAGCTTTATAACACAGAAAATAAAAAGAGGAAAAGTACAAAGCAAATTTCCCTTCAAAAGGAGAAGACTTTCCACAATGGTAATTTGTATTTGAAACCTAGAGCAATTTCCATTCTTTACCTCTTCAATCAGAATGATACAACCAAACGGGTGTGGGTTTTTTCGTCACTTCAGTGTCGCCAAAACATGATCATCATCAACTGAAATAGCAGCAAACAACACTCAGAACATGTAAGGAAAATACAAAATCAGACCATCTATAAAACAGTAATCCACAGCAGATCAGAGTACACAGGCACACACAAGATCAGACTCTCAGGATCTAAAAATCCCACATACCCCCAAGCAAGAAGTGAAAGGAAGCCAAGGATTCTTGAACACTGAAGAAGAGAAAACAGGTTAAAAAAAAACCAATCTTTAAATTCTGCGCAGGCCCTGCAGGGGCTGCTACAGGTAAACACAGAGAGAATTCTAGACAGAGGAAAACCAAGAGAGTTAATACTGGCACCACCTAATATGAATATGAAGAGTTGGGAAAGAGGAGAACTGTGGAAGGAGGTGGCCGTGTCGTACACAAATACAAAACATAAAAAAGGGAAGGAAGCAAAGCCCAGCAAAATTTTCTCACCCCATTTAAATATGGGAACAAAAGTACTATAGTAAAGGGTCAACTCTCTTACCGACCCCTTTCTGTGAATTTAGACTTAGGCAACAATCTCCATTTTAATTGTAAAATTAAAAATAAAATTGAGATACAGAGAAGGGTAGAGAGGGAGAGAGCGAGAAAAAGGGAAAAGAGTGGATAGCACTGCTTTAAGTGCAGTAGCAGATTGGAGCGCACGAAGAGAGGCCTAAATAATAAATAGTTTCTGAGCAATCAGCTTAGAAATCCATTAATTATAGCAATAAATTTCAAGAATTGAATAGTTGCCACCAAAATGCATTCTTTTACTAGGTCCCTTTGTAGAGTTTTGTACAGTTGGGTCAAAAAAACTCAAAAACAACAGGGAAGAAAGCAAAAAAGAAAATTTGGTCCTACTTCTTGGGCAAACCATGGATCCTACCCACCATCCATCTGTCATCCCAGCTTGAAGAAGTGTAGAGAACAAGAAGAAGAAGAAGAAGAAGAACTACAACTTGTCTAGTTTTGTTGTTTTGTTTTTCTCTTCTGTGACTTTCTAGGTAACAAATAATGCAACCAAATCTGTATGTATGTGTTTTTGGTGGGGGGGATGTGAGAGTGAGGTGTGAAAGTCTGACAAATGGAATGAGAGAAGATAATAGAGAAAGGATTGGAAGGGCTGACCAAAATCTTTTGTTTTTTAATTTTATTTTATATTTCTTCCATTTGGACAGAAGGGCAGAGGCCAAAGGGACAAATTGGAAGTCAAAATGGAAAAAAGATCGGATTTTTTTAGTATTTGTTTTCTCACTGTCTACTCATCTTGTCTTGGGCACCAAAAACAAAAGGTTGCAGGAAAATGCGTTCGAGGAATAATATGTTATTGCTTCCTATCATATTTATATCTATTTAATATTAATACTAGTAATACCATATCCTATATATTTGTCACTTTCAATCATATTTGTTTATTTATTTTCTGATTTTTCTTCCTTTACTTTTATCAAAAGTTGAATTTTTTAATACAATAAATGTGTAATTATATATATATATATACACACATTACATAGATACAATATCATGAAGATTTGAAATGTACACACTACACATAGTTAAAAGTACAAAATACCATGGTTCAAAAAAAATTTCAATGTACCACACGATTCTTACCAAAAAAAGAAAAAAAAAGGTTTAGTTATTTTTTAGGATTATTTATTTCTCTTTTAACTGATATTCTAGTTGCAAACAAATTTATATCCGACTGGTTGGATCATTGACTGAGAGCGTATTGAGTTTAACCTTTAAAATATCGTATATATGATATAAAAGTGGCCATATTAATTTTAACTTTTCATGTATTGTGTGTAGCGTTGAATGCATCGTGTATAGCATCTGCTCTATAGATTTAGTTGCTGATGTATCGATGTTAAGTTAAAAAAGCAAGTATCGCTAGTATCGTCTATTAGACGATTTGAAATTCAGACAGAAGATCGCCTCTTCCAGCTGAGGTATCCTCCTTTATATACCAAATGGTTGTCGACAGTTTGTTGACTAACTTTTGGAGTCCCTTTCGATATCGGAAGAGGGTGTCGAAAGTATGCTTGAAATAACAAAAAATTAGGGATCTGACTCCGCCACTACATTACTTTCAAATGTCAATTAATCTCATTACTATTTTTCTTAAGTAAAGTAGGATGAAATCGAAAATGAATGCTGGGCGTTTGTACAACGTATGGAAATGGAGTTAATGCTCCAATTTTGGTTGTTGGTCAATGTGTAAGTAACGTTGTAATTAAGGAAGAAATAGAATAGTATATGAATATGATGATGATGTTATATAGATAATAAATGTGAGAGTTCATTCATTTAACCGTGACGTCTACATCCGCTTATTTGGACCACTGTTTCTTCTTATTCTGCCCGATACATCCTACTCATATCACGTTACTATTACTACAATACATAGTACTCCTAGTCTCCTACTAATAATTATTATGATATCGGTTCCGTTCAATTAGCAAACTGTAGAATTATTTTCGAAAAAACATCAATAATAGTCCACAATCTTTGCATATGTATCAAATGTAGTCCAAATCTTTAGTAAGTATCAAATGTAGTCCACAATGTATCACTTTTGTATCAATTTTAGTCCAATTGACGGAAATTAGGGCAAATTAACGGTCAACTACTTGACCGTCAGTCAAAGAAGAAAAAGATTTTCGGGAAATCTTTTTCTTTAGAAATTTTTTTTTCCGTTTTCTGAAGGAAAAGATTTTCAGAAAATCGTTTTCTTTAGAAATTTTTTTTTCATTTTCTGAAGAAAACGATTTTCAGAAAATCTTTTTCCTTAAAATTTTTTTTTTTGGTTCTGAAGAAAAAGATTTCTTTAGAAATTTATTTGTATAGAATGTTTAATATGTAACTTCTTCCTTATCTCTATTAGGGTTTTACTAGATTATTTGTATGTGAATTCTTAGATTCAAATTTAATGGTGCTGATTAACTTATTTGAACATTTATATAGGTGATAAGCTTCTCTCAGACTCATTTCCATACAAGAAGCTTGAGAATGGTATCCTCTGGGAAGTTGAAGGAAAGGTGAGCTTGATTTTATCTATCTCATAGAAAGAGAGTTTGTATTGAGAAATTTTTTTCTTTAGAAACAAAAAAAAAAAGATATTTCTAAAGAAAAAGATTTCCTGAAAATCTTTTTCTTCAGAAAAAGGAAAAATTTTTTTTTAAAGAAAACGATTTTCTGAAAATCTTTTCCTTCAGAAAAAGGAAAAAAAAATTTTCTAAAGAAAAAGATTTCCTGAAAATATTTTTCTTCTTTGACTGACGGTCAACTAAGTTGACCGTTAATTTGCCCTAATTTCCGTCAATTGGATTAAAATTGATACAAAAGTGATACATTGTGGACTACATTTGATACTTACTAAAGATTTGGACTATATTTGATACATATGCAAAGATTGTGGACTATTATTGATGTTTTTTCAATTATTTTCGAATCACAAGATACAATTTTAAATTGAGTTTTTTGAAGCTCGTTGAACCAGCGGCGAAACTAGTCTCGGGAGGGGTTAGGAGGGGCAAAATATGCAAGGGAATACAAAAATGAAGGCGTAATAAATTTTCAAAAAAATAATATATCTATTATGTAAAATTAACACTGTTACAAAACAAGAAGTTTTTACTAATAAATATTTTTTAAGAAGCACAACTTATAATTTTTTTCAATATATAAGCACAAATTTTCTATGTAATAATTATTTTTCTTACAAATAAGTACTATTTAGCGATATTAGTTGTCAATGGTGTGATAAAAACAAAAACTAGACATTATAATAATATATCTAATTTTTTTTAGAAAGATATATGCAACATTTTTTTTTAATAAAAGAATTTACTTTTTCAAACTCATAATACAAAGTTTATAAGTGCGAGAACATAAAAATTTAGAAAAGATGATGAGATTTAAGAATACAAAAAAAGTATTAAAATTTTATTTTGTCAATCTTAGTTTTGCCCCTAATTATTATAATTTATGGTGGAGCAATCATCCAAATACTCTTAAATTTTATATTCCCTCTGTCTCACTCAAAGAATCCATTAGTTATTGATTTTGCGCCGACAAAATGACGTTTTAACATTTCCAAAAAATAATTATGCACATTCTTCCAAAATCACTCTTATTTATTGTTTTCCAAATTAAATATTTTTTACATTTTCAATCCAACTAATACTATTATTGTAATTACGACTTTTAAATCTTTGTGCATACATTATTTAATTAGGCCAACATAAAACTAGAATTATAATTTTACTAATTTTTTTAGCATTTGTAATTTTTTAAAAAAGAACTTTCATTTATTTTGAACGGATATAGTAAATAAGTAAATTACTCTATATAAAGTTGTCAACTGCTTATGAATCTTATGATAACGAAAAGGACATTCACAACTACGAGTAGGGATGGTTAATAAGTTGTCCACGAAATTATGTGGGGGAATGAAATGGACATAGAATAGAACCCTTGGTTTAGAAGAAAGAAAAATCAAGTACTTATCTTCTAGTAAAAAAAAAAAAAATCTAATCTCATTTTTATAAATTATTATTGTGAATTTTAAGGAAAATATACAAAAGAATTTTTTCATAATCTTCACACAATGAAGCGTGGGATTATTACAATACTAGTAATGTAAACAGTGACAGAGCCGGGCCCCGAATGTTTGAAGGGGCAAAATTATTTGTTGTAATATTACCCCTATTATTTTTAATTTTTGACCGGCAAAATACAATTTTTTTATTTATAATAAATTCTATATAGTAGAAAAACAAAATTAAGTTGGCCCACCTGCCCTTAACGTCATTCCACCCCTGAATGTAAATATTATTTACAATATTTCACTAATTGTGTTGCGTCACACAATGTATAATGAAACTCCTATAACATAAACAGCGTGTTGCGTATACCAAATGCCAAAGTTGGAGTTGAGAAGTTAAACAAGAAAAGAATAACTTTATTCAAGAAAAAAAAAAGGTAAATCCAAACTTATGCATTGTGATGGAAGTAATCCATTTTAACCAAATGGAGAAGTTTAGGACCAATTTGGTTAGGATGGGATGGTGTCATACACTCATTATTATTTGTGAGTTTTGACTTTGATGAGTTCAATTAATCATACATCATATGATTCATTTCATGCTAATCACTCATTGAGTTGTATATATTTTATAGGTAGGAAATAAAGGTAGGAGCTATAGAGTCATTAAGCATGCTACTTTCTACTATTAAGTAGTTATCATGACTCATCATACAACTCACTTAATTAATCAAATGTCAAAAGAATATTTTCTTTTCATAATATATATATATATATATATATTATTTTTTTCATATTTCATTATAAGAGTTTAGAGATATATATAAGTTAAAAGTAAGACTCTAGTGGAATGAAAAAATATCTCATTGCATTTCATAAAAGCATCTATCTTTTCTTTTACTTATTATTTTTGAACTTCTCTTAAGGAGTTCTTTGCTTATTATAAATTGCTGACCAAATTGAGCTGTTGGATAATGTACCTCCCCAACCTTTTCTCTCAAAAGAGGAAGAAAGAAAGAACATGTACTTTTAGATCAGTTATCTAGTAATTCCTCCGTCCTACTTAAAAAATTTACTTTGTATTACTGTTTTTAGTAATTTAAAATGGAATCTTTTATTGGGACAGAGAGAATATTAGTTTGCATATCATAGAATCTTACGATGTAAGATCCCAATATGTTAAATAGAAAGTGATTTGTTATTTGAAGGACATGTTTTTCTTCTTCTTCTTCTTTCTTTTGTGTGTTCATCTGCCAAAAACTAAAAAAATTAAATAAAAAAAAGGACTTTCACTGTCCTGCAACTAAGGTCTAAGAAACTTGCAACGAAGGTCTTGGTTTTCTTTTTTTTACTACCATGGTTGCCATCGAGAAGGTTTTCTTCTCGCCAGCAACAATGGTGTTTAAAAAAAATTAATTAAAATGAGAATATTTTTGTATTTTTTCACTACTTAAAATTTTAAAAAGTGTCATGCATATAGTAAAATGAGTCCTGTCAATAACATGCCCCAATAGAAATTGCAAAAAAAAAAAAAAAAAAATCAATGAGACTGAATAGGATTTGAAGAGCTAGATCTAGTGGTCCATAATGTTCTTTTTTTTTTTTTTCTCTTATCATTCCTACTTTCTTGATAGTTATAACCTGAAAAAAAAAAGGTCTATTTATTCCAGGAGCCTGGTTTGAAATTCGAACTTGCTGAGGTTCACCCAAAATACCAAATCCATTCTAACTCTGATATATCTATTCCAATCTTTTTTTATTTATTATTATTTAGAACGACTGAATTACGAGTAATTTTTATAATTTTACACATGTACATTTGTTTATGATCTTACAATCTTACATCCAAATCGATCTCTCGTGAGATCCAGATCTTCAAACTATGATTACATCAACTTTTTAATGTAAGATCGAGTCGTGCAACCACTATCCTCAAGAAATTGTTTATGGGAAAAATGAGATTTTGTCCCTTACGTTTAGCCTTGTGGCAGTCCAGTCACTTTTGTTTCAATATGGCGATTTCGGTCATTTTCGTTTGTCACCGTGGCAGTTTTAGTCCACTTTCCCTGTAAATGAAGGTTAAACATGTCACTTCAGGCACTTTTACAAAATTTATAAATTTTGGCTTACAACAGGAACTGTAAAACTAAAAAACTGAACTTCTAGATATCAAAAATGCACATGGAAAATGGCAATTTTATAATTTTTTTTTTGTAAATGTATGTATCAAAAGTGCAACTTTTTAATTTTGTAGTTCATAACCTTCAATTACAAGTAAATAGGACTAAAACTGCCACAATAACAAACAAAATGGACCAAATCGCCACAGAAAAACAAAAGCCACACGCCTAAGCGTAAGGAACTAAAATTGCCAGTTTTCCATTGTTTCTGGGTATAGAAATAGTTCTTCGGGATTAAATGAATTCTTCCTTTTAATAAAGCGATCACAAACAACAAACCCAAACCCAACAGAGAGAGATTGAAGGAGGAGGAGAGAATAAGATTTTACAGAGATAACTAATTTTGGAGAACTCAATCTATTTCATCGTGGAAAAAGATGGAGTATTTATTTATGAAAATATTATTGTAAACTGACCAGATAAATCCTTACTTTATCTTAGTAAATATCGAAGTAAATCTTCTTGAAATAACTATTTTTTCTAATAAGATTGAAGTCGATAGGATTGAAAAGTGTACATATGTAAAATTACAAAAATTACTCTTATTTGATCCATTTTAATAAAAGAAGAAAATTCGAATCAAATATAATCAGAATTAAGATCCATTTTGTATTTTTTGAGATTTTAGAATTACGAAACAAAAAAATGAGGAAAGACGCAACACCAGCTCCTCTAATTTTACTCTTCGACGATGAATTCATTAATCAGCAACAGAATCAAGAATCCGCTGGCTGTAGTTTTCAGTTTTGAACACCAATATTTTATGAAAGAATCCAGATTCAGAAAGAAGCCAACATGGGTTCAATATTTAAAAAGAAACAAGAATGAACTGATGCAGAAGAAGATCCCACATCTGCAATACATTAATAAGAGAAATAACTGAACTGGGAATGACATCAAAGTAACCACTCGGCATGATGTGACGCAATATTTTGATATACTCCTTTTGTTTGTTTCAACAAGACAAAGACCTAGTATGATTCAAACAAATTTAAAAAAAAGAAAGAAGAAGAATACAACTAAACTGCTTTAAAAAAAGAAACGAACTTGGCAGGAAGTTTGGTTTATGAATCTTAGTGCATTGTATTGACTATTTGTCGGCTACCTACTTTTCATTGTGTGCTGTTTCAAGTTCCTCTGTACTTATAACCTACGATCATTATATGATGACAAGATACGATCCATATAGCCTGGGGACCAATGCTATTGTTGTTCAGTTTTGACATTTATTCTTGTCCTGTTTTATCTACTATTTCTCACATTATATGAATAAAAAAGTTGAAATAAACTATTTAGCCAACTACAGCTTACAATGGCTGTTTGTGGGAGTAGTCTTCTACAGTTGGGTGAGAAATTAGCCAGCTGAAATCCTCATACTCAACTGAAATCTGCAGGCTTGCCAATTTTAATGCCCTGCTCACCTAAAAAATCAGTAATGGCATTCTTTTGCCAGCCCTTGAAACTCCTGCAGCCAATATTGATGCAGGTTATTAGCCGAATTAGCAAACACAGTCAAATGAAACTAACCGGGGAAGAAGAAATCGATGGAAAAAGTGGCAAATTCAGTGAGTTCATGATGGAGAAAACCCTCTGGAACATTGTTCAAAGGAAGTGGACAGTGAAAATTAGACTAAAGTGCATCAAGAAAATGAGCAATATAACCAGGGATGCATGAAAAGTTATGACAGATGAGAATCCTTTCACAAACTCACTTATGATCAAGATGTGCCAAAATTTCGCCACCGGGGAAGGCATCCTTTGTTACGTCAAAAGCAACTTTGATGGCTTCTTTCCAAGTCCCTCCTATACTTTCAGGAGGTGCTTTTCCTTTTGATTTGGCTGGTTCTTCCATGAGCAATGAATATCCGGATAGGAGATGGCCCACCCAAAGACCATCTTTCCTGCAATTTATCAGAATCATGAATAATACGCCATTATAGCTCTGCATTATTCAATCACTTGTTCATTTTGTACCAGCAATCCAGATGGACAACGAACAGCAATGGCACGCAAAATAGTAGATATGAAGTAAACAAAGAAAACCAAAGTTGTAGGTGAGTCTCAAACAGACTGAAAACAAAACCAGACCAGGATGGGATTGCTATAGTTCTCCAAAAGCTCTAGAAAACCTTATGTTTGTACTGACATGCTGCATAAATCGCCTCTAATCTTCCTTCTAGCATCATTATCATTTTGTGAATACAAGTGAATGGAGAAATAAACCTCCAAAAAAAGTATGAAGTTACTAGAAAACTGCAAGTGAGCACCGACACATTCACCAAAAGAGCTCAGACGACAGTGCAGTTCAACTGGAGCAAGAAAAAATTGACTTACAAGATTATATCCATATGCCGAGGCACATAATGCCCTCCACCAATCCCAAGAAGGACTTTCTTCCTTTCAGTCTCACTGGGGCATAAGGAACAAATTAGTTAACATAAAACATGTTGACGAATAGACCAGGTACTCTTGATTGATAGAGGTAATGCAAAGGCATGCGACTTAGAAACTAATGAAGAAAGGTAGCACCAAGACAGTCCATATTAGATCCAAGCCTCATGAAAGCAATTACAGTGATGGATTAGAGATGAAAGGTACTTTAAGAATATATAAATAAAATAGATTAGCTACAATCAGAGATACATAATAGTGAGAAAAATCTTGAACAATAACCTACCTGTTCCAATCTCCAACGGAAGCATCATCTCCAAGCCCAAGTCCATTCCAAACTAACTACATGAAAAACAACACAATTTATTCAAGGATAGTAAAACAACTTATAGCATGCTCAATACAATATGACATTTACTGAGTTCTCCGGAAGCTTTCGACAGAATGCCATTAGGAACTCTTATGAGAAATATCAATCCATGAGACTCTCAACAGAAGTAGGAAAGATATACATAAAACAATAAGCCTTTATCCAACTATGTTGGGGAGTTTTCCACTAACTGCTGTGCGTGTGTGTAAGCAATACCCAATTGAAACTTGAATGCGATAGATAAACTGAAATAGCAAGCACATAAACTCAACCTGAGCAATGACACTAGCTGCGTCCTCTCTCTCCCAATAGTCTCCTGTACTACCTAAAGAAAAGGGAAAACAATTATAATGATATAAGATTAGGATTAATAACATAGATTTAGCACAGAAGAAAAAACACAGATAACTGGCTAGGCTCTTGAGTGTGCATCACATGTGAAGAGACATGAACAACAGACAAAATAGTTTCTGGAGAAACCACTTCAATAAAACAAGCATCCATATGAAAATAAATGAACTTAAGCAAACTTTATTTCATGCATAAGAGAGGTGTGACTTCACTGCTTTGACTTAAAAACACTACATCAACTAAAACAACTCTTCCGGTACTGATAGCAGCAGATGTTGAGCAAAGTGGTAATTACATAATAAACATGACGAGTACATTGAAAACTATCTGAGTCGAAAAGAAAGTTCTTGAGTTACTTACCAATTTCAATAAACATTGTTGGCTTACTAGTCACAGGACCATGGTGTGTAGCCTCCAATGTAATCTAAATAAACAGACCAAAAAAAAAAAAAAGAGGAACAAATCAGTAACTTTAAAATGTCCGTGCACTCTTATTCCAATAAGCATAAGCATAAACATTCGAAGAGAAAGCATTAGCTAAAAAGTAACAATTATCAAATAATGCTACTTGGTTACTGTCATTCATGATCGAATTAATAAGTTTAATCCAAAGTATAATATCTATTCTGAACTTAAAACATGAGGCTAGACCTCAAATTCAGGAACGAGATTATGAGATTGAGCAATTTTCTTCAAAAGAATCAGCCAAGGCCCCATCCTAGGACTGGGCGGAGCAGCCCATCCCGGCCTCCCTCCTTGTGGTGCTTCATCCCCCTCTTTTAAATGTGGTATTCCTAAACAACACAAAACATACAACCACAGAAGCTCAGAACATTGCAGGAACTAGTATTTCAAACTCCAAAATTGCACATATGACTTGAAATTTTCTCAAACATCATCATAACTAGCACATGCAAAATCTAAAAGCACCAAACACATCAAAGATCCTAACTTGTGAACAAAAATCTGAACCCCTGAATCCCACATTCCTCATGCACACCAAAGATCCTAACTTTAGAAAAGAAAAAAAAAAAAAAAATTGGTTTATTGTGAACAATTCAGAGGTTACCAGTGGGGTGGATAGTGAGGGCAGGGCGATTGGATACAGCTTTGTGTTTGCTAAGAAATATAACCTCATCAACGATTTCACCGGTGGCTTTCTCCCAACGCAGGTCCAAATCATCCTCTGCAACGATGCTGCTGTCGTGTTCCAACAACCTTAAATTATCTCCATGCGTGAAGCTTCTAATGCCAGCGAAAGTGGGACCAGGGTGATGCCAACCGGGCATGGCCAAAAGGGCCTTGGCCGGATTAATGGATGCCGGATCAAGGGTTGTAGCCACCACCAAAATCACCATCCTTTTAAAGTTTCTTCTTCCTCCTACTTTCAGCTCTGTCTTTTTCTTCGGACTTGAGGTTTTTCACTTCTGATTGGTTCTTTGGCTGTGTAGGCCGTATATATGTGACTACGAGTTTTAGGACAAAATGCAGGCGGTCTTCAAAACGCAGGAAAAAAAAAGGTGGGAAAAATGTTGCTGCCCAGGATCGAACTGGGGACCTTCAGTGTGTAAGACTGACGTGATAACCACTACACCACAGCAACTCATGTCTGTGGATTTGTAATTGTTCATTATATTGTTTAGTTCTAGCAAAGTTTCAATTTATTTTACTAATTTAAACCTTTAAAAGATAATGGGCATGTTCTTTTTGTTCTGTTTTAAAAACGGTTTTGGTTTCAACCGTAAATTTAATATATTTTAATCATATTTCATCATTTTTAATACAATTTTTTACTATTCAGCATCTACTTTTTATATTTTCAATACACTTTTTATATTATAAAATTATTTTTCAAAACTTATTTTCAAAATCGTTTTTAAAACGATGAAAAAGAACAGGCCCAATATTATATAGGCTTAATTAATTTGCCTCATTGTGCTACTATGATTGTTTGAGTTTCGCTCCCGTGTTTTTAAAATAAAATTTTTATCTGCTAAATTGTCATTATTTTATAAAAATTGAACTTGCCCTCCCCATTTTTGCTTCCATTTTTACAAAAGAACGATATGATATAACTATAATAGTCCTTAAAATATACTTTTGACATTAGTAAAAGTGTTACTTTTTGTAAAATATTAAAAATTCAGGGGATAAAATATGTATTTAGAAAATACAATGAACAAGAGTTAAACAACAGTATAAATACAACGGGGGCAAAAATAATTAAGCTTAAGAAATAGAAACATAAACTAATAAACTTATATTTATGATTAATTACATTTTTGTGACAAATGTAATTAGTGATCTCCTCTCGCTATTTATTATACTTGAAAAGTTCTCTAAATATATATTAATACACGATTTACATTATATTCTACTAAAAAAAAAATGAATTGCACTAATGATTATCATTAAGCTTTAGCCATAGTTAATTAGTGATTTTTTTTAGTTGTCAAAAAATGGAAAATAAAATTATATATTCGAAAAAAAGAAATAACCAACAAAATAAATAAAACTAATATTGCCACAAATGAAGGTTTCTCCCTCAGCAGACAGTAGAAGGACACATGTTTCAATCGGCCACTGTTGTACAAAACCTCAAGAACTGTTGCTCTCACTTTAATGGCTTCAAAACCCCAAAGCATTCGTCAATGTAAGTTCTTTTTGTTTCTTTGCCTTTCTTCAATTCTTTATCCCAGCCCTGTTCTTTCTCTGCATATTACTATTGGTTAGTAAAGGGGAAACTTTTTTTTTCCCCAACTCCACTGAGCAGTTGCAGATAGCTCGTTGAATAATTCGGCAAAAAGGACTAGAACCGTCTGCACCGCCGTTAATTCTGACGAGTCTCCTTCTACAATGAAAGAGGCCTTCGCCACTTATACCCAGTACCTTACTAACCTCGTACGTTGATTTCCAACTCTCTTTCTAACTTGAGTGTTTTGTCTCCCTTCTTTTCAGTATTGATTTCTATGGAATATTTTGCTTTAGTTTTAGGAGAAGGTTAAGCTAAATGGGTTCTTGTGGTATTGCTTTAATTTATGATGACTTTGTAAAATGTATTTGGCATGATTAGGGGAAAATAGAAAGAGGAAATGTGGGCTTGGTAGCTAAAGATTCAATCTTTATGAATTTTGATTTGGAAGATGCTGGCCAATGCAATCTATTTTACCTCAGCTCTTCGCACAATTAATATTTTGATTTGGAGTATAAGAACATGAGATAAGTAGCAGTGTGTTGACTTGAGACTATTGTAACAAATAGAGTGATAAATGATGTGCTTTCAATGTTTACTGAGTGTAATGTGGAGAAATATGAAGATGATGCTATGACAACATGCATCAGATGGAACTTTATGCTTGTCCCTTTTGCTTTTGTAAGAAGTTCTATGTTCATCCTATAGATTTGTTGCACTGTGGTAACCATTATAAATTTCATTTAAGTTGTCTGGCAGCGGAGGTTTAATTCATCGCTGGTAGGAACGAGTTTGTTGTAGTTCAGGATTAATCATCTTGAACCATGGTTAGAGTATGATATTGATGCTTAATACTGTGTCTCGGTACTAATGTTGTAGTTTCTTATTAAAATTTGTTTTGAGAGATGTCAGATCCCATAGAACGTTTCTCCTTGACAGATTGGGAAGGCCACATTTTACTATTTTGAGCAGATAAATATGCATTAGTCTGTTGCATTTCTATTATGTTTGTAGTCAAATTCAGCTTTAATGCTCGGATTATACAGATTTGCTAGCAGTAGAGGTTGAGCATAGATATTGCTGTGCTTGCTTGAAAAGAGATTAACTCCAATACCTCTCTAAATTCTTCAATTTATTAATTTTCACGTGGTGCAGAATGACAAACGAGAAAGAGTGGTGAAAGCAAGCCGGGATATTACCAGCAATAGCAAGAAGGTCATATTTCAGGTTCACAGGTGAGAATATCAATTGAACTAAAACATGAGTAGATTTCTTCTGTTATTAACTTTTCCCCATACTATTGCACTCTGAAATTCCAAATGGTTTGTTTTGTTCCTGCATTATTGCTCTTCACCAACAGAATCAGCAAGCGCAACAAAGACGAAGTTTTAGAGAAAGCAGAAAAAGATCTTGCTGCTGTGAAGGATCAGTATATAGCCCGACTTGTGAAGGAACTTCAGGGTTCTGATTTCTGGAAGCTAAGACGGGCATATTCTCCTGGGGTAGTGCTTTTAAGCTTTACAGTTCCTATAGACATCAGAAGATTTTTACTTACTGACTTGATTTAGTGCAACTTCATAGGTTCAAGAATATGTTGAAGCTGCAATGCTGTGTAATTTCTGCAAGACCGGTACTCTTCTGAAACTCGATGAGATGAATGCGACATTGCTACCACTTAATGATCCATCTAGTGAGCCTTTGCAGATTAACATTCTAGACTATCTCTTGGGGGTACTGCCTTCAACTTTCCTATTCATGACTCGAAGGAATTCAGCTTATTGCATTCACATTGCTCCTATAAATAAGTCGTGAGCTAGTTTTTACATCTAAATTGGTGTGCCTATTCTAATTTTCTATCCTGTAGCTGGCAGACTTGACTGGTGAGCTGATGAGGTTGGCTATTGGTAGAATATCAGATGGTGAAATTGAGTTTGCTGAGAAGATCTGTAGGTTTGTGCGTGAAATCTACAGGCAGCTGACCATTGTTGCCCCGTTAATGGATGACAGTTCCGACATGAAAACAAAAATGGAAGTCATGCTGCAGAGCGTTATGAAAATAGAAAATGGTTAGCTCATGGAGTTTATCTCAAGTTGATTAAATCATTGTAGAAAAATAAAATTTCTTCTGCCAACAAGCATAGAATACATATGCATGCAACAAAGATTCCATTTTAACTTCTTCAATTGAAATAACTACTTTCAAAATGCATTTTCAAAATTTGTCCCTCAGATGTCCTGTCTAAATGTTCGCCGCTGGCTGCTAGTCAATTAAAACAAGCTTCTAGCTGAATAGGTGAATAAAATCTCATGCTGTTTTTTCACTATGCAATTGATATGGTGCATGTATTTTGTGTTTAAAAAACAGATTTAGTGACTGGAAGTATTCCATTCTCTACCAGAATCACTGTCTATTTTCTGCATGACCGTTGTAATTTGAGTTTTTTCACATGCAACTTTAAGAACTAAGCTTGTTCTTGGGTTCCCATGTTTGTGTAAAATAGTGGTAGTAATCCTGAATCCTTTAGGTTGGAGTAGAAATATTTTTATCTAGTTCTTCTGTTATTCAAGTCTGAAAATATTGGCTTCTTGTAGAGACTGTCAGCTAAATTTTCTGTCTTTAATGCTTGATAAAGTTGCTTTTTTTACGATGGTATTTCTTACCTGTTAGACTTTACATGTCTCTGCAGCTTGCTTCAGTGTTCATGTTAGAGGATCAGAGTATATTCCACTCATTGGATCTGCCGACCCTGGTTATACGCTTATGGGAGTTGGTGATTATGAGCAATGAAGTAAGATTTCGTCTCCCTGAGCTATGTCAGAATTCAATGCTGCTCCTTCCTATCTTGGCTTGGCTAATCTTCAAGTTCTCTTCTGTAGATACCTGCTGTTACATTGCTTATCGGAAAAGCTTAACTCGATTAGATGAAGAACGAATCTTTTGCATTGACCCTGCTCGCTCATTGTGAAGTTTCTCTTTACACAGTGCTCTAGGATTGAACTTTTGTGCTTAAGAACTCGTTGCAAGATGAGTGTTAACTGCGAAATTCGCTTTATATCTTCATTTCCCTCAGTTTCTTTAAATTATATTAGGAAGTTATGCCCCTTGTCTTATGAAAACCATTTGAAAACATAATATCTTAATGCTATTTGCTGTTAACTGATTCAGTGTATCTGGGTATGATGATCTGCTGATATATGGTTGGTTTATGAGTCAAAACTGATCAGCAGATTAAGAACATAGGCTAAAACTAAATAATGGATTGTGTAAATGATACTCCTTCCGTTTCACTAGAAAAGTCCACTTTAAAGTTGTACTTTGTGATTCATAAATACTTCTATCACAGGACTCTTCTAATGGAACGGAGGGAGTAAATTGAGAATACTATGGAGTAAAAGATTGTCTTCCTTCCTCTGCAGAAACATGATATGTTTGTTTCATATTCGTTGGCACTTCATTAAGAATGGGGCCTGAGATGTTCTGTGAAGTAAATAGCCTTTGACGACCTGTTTGGGACCACTATTGTCATTTCCGGTTAAGGCAATTCCTGACACGATATAAATGAGTTAATATTGGGCATGTCGACGCTAATAATTAAACAGGTAAAAGTAGGGTTGTGAATGTTAATACGAATATATAAATTGGTAATGTCAAAGTTTGGAATGTTTATGTCTAAACACGCCAACTAAAACTATGCTTGGTTGGGGGTTTGGGAGTGGAGAATGAGAATGAAAATGAAAATGGGTGTTTGGTTGAGGGTTTTCATTCTCCGAGCCCTACTTCCAAACTCTACTTTTCTCCAATCATCCATTCCCCTCCATTTTGTGGGGAATGAGAATCATTCTCCTATGCAATAATTTTTTTGTGTATTTTTTAATTTTTAAAAATTTGAAGTGCTAAAATTCATCATCATAATATATTTTAACACAAATAGTTTATAATATATTAAAATTTAAATGTAAAAAAAATTAAAATAAATTTTATTCCTAAAAGTTTATTTGTGAATCAAACATCATCAATAGTAATGATAGTCATTCTCTATCACAAACTAAACAACACTAATGTTATCATTCCCTCTACTATCATTTCACACTATTATCATTCTCATTCCCATTTTCATTCCCCTCTATGAACCAAGCGCTAAATATAAACATGAGTAATTTTTAATACAACATACCGAGTTAGAGTTGAGAATATCAGTACATATAACTAAACGGGTGAAGGAACTCTCGCCAACTCAAATCCATTAACTTGGATACAATACTCGGATACTATACGAATTATCAGGCCTTAGTATAACAATTAATCCCTTAATTTCGTCAAATCATTGTTGGTCTCCGTAAGTTAAAACATGAATACACAAAATAAATAGCATTTCAGGAATGATGGTAATTTTTAAAAAGTTCATAGGTAATATTTCTTTCGACTCAATAAAAGAGTTCAATGATACAAAAATTTTTTTTTTTTTTTTTTGTCATGAGGTATAATTTGAAATATAACTTTTTATATGAGTACCACGAGACAATAGTTTTGTAAAATAACGTTAATTATACGTCAATTACAACATCAATACCACGTGGGAGACAATTGAACGCGAATTCAATGCGTTAGTTGAGAGAGATCCTTAATTTCTGTTAATACGATAATCCTGCGAATAGGCGATAGAGACGGCCGATGAGTGTCGGTTAGGAGTTCCATACGATTAGTCATCCGTTTCAAACTTTAGTTAAGGATAATAGAAGTAAAAATCTAAACAGATTAGAGTGTTGTTATGTATTTGGATCAATTGCATGATTCTTGTCACGACGATTGACAGAATTAAAAAGAGATAACGATCATTCATTATCTTATCTCATTATTCTTAAGAGAGGCGTTTAATCACGAGTGTTGTTGTCATTACGGATAGCAAAATTAAAAAGAGTTCTTATGTATTTGGATCAAATGTATGCTTCTAGCTAGTGATAACGCAAGGATCGCATCCAGATTGAATTCTAGTTTCCTGTATAAAAGGAGCGGAATGTGTCCTTGTCATTCCGTATGACGGAATTAAAAATGGATAACGATCATTCACCTACCTAATTCGTTATCTTATCTCATTATTTCTTTCATTATTCTTAAGAGAGGCGTTTGATCACAAGTGTCATTGTCATTACGAACAACAAAATTAAAGAGCAAGCGGTGTGAGCCATTTTCATTACGAATAACATAATTAAAAAGGATAACGATCATTTACCTACCTAATTTGTTATATTATCTCATTATTTCTATCATTATTTTTAAGAGAGACGTTCGATCACGAGTATTGTTGACATTACATACAACAAAATTAAAGAATGTACTTATGTATTTGGACCAAATGTATGCATCTAGCTAGCAACGAGGCAACTCAGGCAAGGATCACATAAAATCGAATTCTAACTTCTTTTAGAAAGGAGCGGTGTGTGGCCTTTGTCATTATCAATGACAGAATTAAAAGGGGATAACGATCATTTACCTACCTTATTGGTTATTTTATCTTGTTATTTCAACCATTATTTTTAACAAAATTAAAGAGTGTTATTGTGTATTTGGATCAAATGTATGCTTCTAGCAAGTAATGAGGCAAGGTTCACATCCAAATTGAATTATGTTTTCTTGTATGAAAGGAGCAGCGTGTGCATGCCCTTGTCATTACAAATGACAGAATTAAAAAGGGGATAACGATTATTCACTTACCTAATTCGCCTTCTCATTTTATAATGTCTATCATTATATTTTGAGAAACGCTTGACCATGAGTGCTATTGCCATTACGAACAACAAAGTTAAAGAGGAATAACGACCATCCACCTACCAGTTCACTTCCACCTCTAAATATTTTACGTTTGGCCATTAATCTTCACATTCAAATGGGAGTGGACAATATTGGTTCCAAATTGAATTGAGAATCTAAACTGAAAAGCAAATTATATATATATATATATATATATATATTATACTCTAACAAATATTTAAAAAAGGATATTGGTTGAATTCGGTTCAAATTCATCGAATAAAATTACACATATTGTGCAAAACAATTTTTTTTATGACAAATACATGAAATAAATTCCCTGTGTTGGAATTAAAATTTAGGTAGGATTTAATAGCGGACTTGAAAAACCAAAAAAAAAAAAAAAAAAAAAAAAAAGCAGATCTGTATATAGCTGGCGCCCACGCTTGTCGGTTGCGGATCCCTTTCTTCAACCTTAGCAGCTCAGCATTTTCAACGTGGAATTACGAGAAATTATTATGTACCTCGCTACTAACTGTGGGTGAATAAAATAATTCAAAAATCGTTCGAACCGTTAATCCGATTTGAAATTTCGAATTGGATTTGATTTCAAATAATTCAAAACCGATTCGAAATAGAAATTTATAAAAAAAATCTAAAATTAAAATAATTAAAAAAAAAAAAAAGAACCACGGGTTTCGGATCGAAAACCCCAGTTTCAGATCGAAAACGACGAGTTCGGATAAATAAAAAAAAAATAGCGGGTTCGGATCAAACCGCAGTTTCAGATAAAAACCCAACCCGATCCAATTCGAAACCGCGGCCTCGGATTAAAATCCTTCGGATTCGGATCGGTTTTTTGCTTTTGTTCACCCATGTCCGGTACACCAAGTAGGATAGTACAACTAGATGCAATAAAGGAATAAGAATACGTCAAATTCACATTTTTAAGAATATATGGGATGCACTTAATAATTTTCCATGTAATTACATCTCGTGCGGGCCACGTGGTTGGTATCCTAGACCACTGAAAAGAGTCCGATAATTCAATTTGATATTTTATTTTATTGTTTCATTTTTTTTCCCAAACATTTTGGGCAAAAAAAAAACACATGTGATGTGATATAGCCTCAGGGACCATTTAGATGTACGGTACAAGAATGAGAAATACGTTTGATGATGGTGTTTAGATATTTTTATTAAAATCAACGTTTAATAATTATTTTCAAAATTGTGGGCTTCATACAAACTTACCCCTTTAAGTTTTGGGTACTAAACTCAAATTTCATTCTCATTCTAATTTCACTCATCGTATTTTATTACTTTGTGACTGTATAGTGATGATGAGAAGCATTCCATATATATATATATATAAAAGATGCAACATTAAAACTTGTACATTTGAATACAAAATTTATTTTCCTTTAAAATTTAGACTTGTACTTAAAAAAAGTAAAAATTTTACAACCTTGATTTATATCACAGCATGAATTTGAGTTATTAAATAATAGGCTAAATGATAGAACAAAATCAATATGAGATTTGTATTTTATTCTTTTACTTGAGCTTATTATGCGGGACAAAGGCTTAATTGTTGTTGTTGAGCCTATCATGTACCCATTTTAATCGGTTTAGTGACTTATAACATGTCAAGAGACTAAAAATATCATTTCATCAACTCAAAAACTTGTGTTCGGCACGTTTGACTGAACGTGTATTGAATTTATCGTGTGATGAAAATTTTAGTATTGAGTGTATCGCTGTTATGTTATAAAAAATTAAAAAAAACAAAAAAAAAACACGTATTGAGTTTAGCCTCTAGTGTATTGAGTTTAACTGCGGATATATTGCACTTATGAGTTTAGTCGTTGAAATATCACGTATCGAGTAGTCTTTGACGTATCACACATTGAGTTTAATCATGTATGATGTATCACAACTATAACTTTAGCTTCTTAAATATCGCTTGTTAGACTCCCTCTTTCATTAAACAAAGCTGATCAAAAGAACTTCCTCTATCCCGAAAAAGTCTAATCATATAACTGTTTATGACTTACAAGATACAGCTCCAAAATAGACTATTCTAATAAGATGGAGGTAGGGGTTTTCTAGAAAAATGGTAATAGTATGACACTATAGCTATAGTTTCCATTATATATAGATTTTCAAGCGATCAGTTTGTTTTGTACATGCACATCTAAACATTTCGATATTTCCATTGAAGGTGAAGGAATCAACATCCGGCCAGCTTTCCGACGTCCAAGAACACGATCAGAATGGCGACCCTCGGAGTATCCTCCTCAACTCATCCCCTCCCAAAAGATTCCGACCCAGAATCCCCTGTAAAGGATGAAATCCAGCAGTTCATATCGACCCTGCCGACCAGAAAAAACTTTAGTTCATTTCATCTCCACAAATTCAAAGGTTTCTGGATTGGATCCATGTCGTTGCCTGGCCTCATTGAATCCCAAAACAACTTCAAACCTCAAGAAAACGACGTCGTGTTAGCCACCATGCATAAGTCCGGCACCACCTGGTTGAAGGCTCTGCTTTTCACTTTACTCAACCGGAAAAGCTACCCCGTAGACCGGAACCACCCTTTGCTCCGGCAAAATCCTCACGCTTTGGTTCCTTTCATCGAGTTATCATCCATTTCTTCTGAATCTGATACTTGGGGCGGTGCGGACCCGCCAGTTCGGCTTCTTTCGACGCATGCACCGCTTCCCCTGCTGCCGGATGCTCTGCTCGGGTCGGGTTGCAAGATTGTGTATCTCTGTAGAAACTTGAAGGATCTTTTCGTTTCGCATTGGCATTTTATTAAGAAATTAGGGGCTGATACTTCTCTTGAAGAGCTTTTCGATATGTATTGTGAAGGAATTAGCCATTGTGGTCCTGTTTGGGATCACGTTTTGGGTTACTGGAAAGAAAGCTGGGAGAGACCCGAGAAAGTGATGTTTTTACGGTACGAGGATATGAAGGAACAGCCGGAGTTTCAGTTGAAACGCATGGCTGAGTTCGCCGGCTGTCCGATCACTGCTGAGGAAGAGGAACAGGGGTTGGTTGATGAGATTCTGGGGCTCTGCAGCTTTCGGAATCTGAGCAATTTGGAGGTGAATCAGAAGGGGAAATGGTGGATTATGGATAATCATAGTTTTTTCCGAAAAGGTGAGGTTGGAGATTGGAAGAATTATCTGACAGATGAGATGGCTCAACGGTTTGATCAAATCACTGCCCAGAAATTCCATGGATCCGGATTGAAGCTTTAGGTGAATTATAATTACCACTATCAAATTATAATGTGAAATAAATAAATCTGGTGGCAAGGATTTTATTTTTCCAAGTTGTATTCAAATTCTGTGTGATGAGTAAGTGTTTAATTTTTTTAATTTTTTTGATCAAAGTTGCTGGAATTTTGTCCGGCCACGATTTACATCTTTGTTTTTGAGTGTGTGTTGATTATGAATTGAATATGGAATTAATTGATTTTATCTATGAATTACAAGTTAATTATCATTTGAACCATATGTGATCCATTTGAGTGTAAGATTGTGAGATTATACATGAAATATGCATGTGTAAAGTTACGGATGAATTATAAAAATTACTGTTGTTTGAGTCATTTTAGTAAAAATTTTAGAATCCGATCGAATGAAAATTAGAATCAATTTGATATTTTTGGATCGTAAAATTGTAAGATCCTATAATTTGGGATCGGAATTTTACAAACTATGATTTGGATGAAATTCTTTTATTTCAGTTGGGGGACCATTGCCATTCATTGATGGAGTCTGTATCTCCTACTAAATAAAAAGGCACTTTTAGAATATTTCAACCCAACCTTTGATACTTCCTTATTAGGGTCCAAATGTTAGGGCACCACATTATATGCCTGCTATGCAGTGTAACACTCCGTTGGAGAGATTACACGTGTGAGTGAAAAATGAATGAGTGTAAATAGGTTTTTTTTTTTTTTTTTAGCTAAAATGCAAAATAGACTATTCACAGGAAAATATTTCTGTGAATAATAAATTTGTTCCTGCAAATAGTATGCCCCAAGTAAAAACACCCATTAATCAAACACACAAGTTGATGTACCATTAATTGATAAACAGAGAAAGTAAAGCAATAATTAAAGGTAAGCATAACAATTTAACCTTTTATTTTCCATCATGCATGTTATAATGTATCTGAATTGACGTGTCAGTTAAAAATAGTTCAAATGTTATCGATATTTGAGTCGGGAAACATTTAATACCTATTTTGAAGTTAGTTAAAGGGATGTGGAAACAAGACTTTTTTCAAGCCGAGATCCAAAGCGAGACCACAGCCCAAGTTAAGGTATTGCTTCCAACTTCTAAGAACGAGAATGGCGACACTGGAAACATCCTCAGATCATCCTCTACCTCTAACAAGCGATTCAAACATTGAGGAACAGGTCAAGGAGTTGACTTCGATTCTTCCGAGAGAGAAATGGCTTGGCGGGATGAAGTTTCTGTACAAATACAAGGGTTTTTGGCTGTTACCCAACCAGTTGCGTGGCCACATCGCATTCCAAAATCAGTTTGAAGCTAGAGAGAACGACGTCGTGTTAGTGACGACACCAAAATCCGGCACCACCTGGTTGAAGGCTCTGCTTTTCGCCTTACTTAACCGGGAGAACTATCCTGTTGATCTCATCGGCCGAAAAAACCATCCTCTGCTCCACCAAAACCCTCATTCTTTGGTTCCTTTTGTGGAAGTATCCTTTAACCCTTCTGATGATGGGGTTATTCCTGAATTTTCTTCTTCTTCATCATCGTCGCCAATTAGGCTGCTTGCCACGCACTTACCACGGGTACGATTAGATATATGAACATATATGTAAATAATAACAGTTTTAGTTTCTTTATTGGAAAATGGTAGACTAGTCTCTATTTCTATATATACTCTCTTTAAACCCAATTGTGGGTGCTTTTCGCTCTGTTTGTTCTTCTTCTCTCTCATTCTAATCTGAGAAATCCTAACAGGTACTGCTGCCGGATTCTGTAGTTGGGTCGGATTGTAAGATTGTGTATCTCTGTAGAAACTTGAAGGATCTGTTTGTTTCGTACTGGCACTTTGTGAAGAAAATGGGATCAAGTTATTCCCTGGAAGAATTTTTCGACATGTTCAGTCAAGGAAATAGCAATTGTGGACCTGTTTGGGATCACGTTTTGGATTACTGGCAAGAAAGCTTGGCGAAACCCGACAAGGTTATGTTTTTAAGGTACGAGGACATGAAGGAAGAGCCTGGATTTCAGTTGAAACGCTTGGCGGAATTCGCCGGTTGTCCGATCACCGCCGAGGAAGAGGAACAGGGTTTGGTTGATGAGATTTTGAGGCTCTGTAGCTTTCAGAATCTGAGCAATTTGGAGGTGAATCAGAAGGGGAAATGGTGGACTGTGGAGAATCGCCATTTTTTCCGAAAAGGTGAGGTTGGAGATTGGAAGAATTACTTAACAGACGAGATGGCGGAACGGCTTGATCAAATCACTGCACAAAAGTTCCATGGATGCGGATTGAAGTTGGTTTAGATGAATCAGTTTTTTTTTTTTTTTTGGTTCCAAAGCTTTTGTAATCCATTTCTGGGTGATGAATGATGATGGATTATGAGTTGAATTTGAAATTAAATTGTTTTCTATCAAGATAATCATGATTTAAAATACATTTTTTTATGGGATTTAAAGTAAAACCTACACATAAAATAAATTAATTTGATATTATTTTTCAACTTTTATACTTTTTATTTTTTAAATGTAGGTTAATTGTTAATCGTATATCATTTTTTAGTAAATGTATATAAAAAAAAATACGACTTTTTCATTGGGATAAAATATTTTGACCGCTTGGAGTACTAATTAACAATGACGCTTAAAATTAACCATCAGAAGTAAACAATCAATTTAGAAGGAAAACGGGCGAAATTAACAGAGAACGATGATGCAACAATCTACAACAGAACCCTTGAGATCTGTTGTCTAATATTGTCTTGTCTACACTCTTACAATGAGAAAGTGAACTCCGTAATATAACATGTGGGTCACATCCTCTATTGTTAAACGACAAATAGAAAAAACAGGACAATAGAGACGAAAGATCTAATCTTGCACCAGAAATATATACAACCAAACAAATTGATGAAGCTGCCGAGCTTCCTCGCTGTAGTTTTGTCAAAATAATTTATTAACGTCACTTAAACGTATTTGCTGATTGTGGCAGAGGTTTCTCTTTTCAAAGTTGTTTTGTTTTTGGTAAACTTTTTACATTTTTGTACAGAGCTTAACTTATCACTATGATAAGTTTTTTTTCATTTTTTTTTCTCGATTATATCATTATTTTTCAAAAGTATATTAGTTCTGAATCATATATGATTATACTAGTAAGGTACAAAAAGTAAAAACTAAAAACGTAACTTTTCTAATGTAACTGATAGAGCAACTAATTAACGTCACTCAAACGCTTTGCTAATTGTAGCTGACGTTTTCCTTTTCAAACCTTTCTTCTTTTTTTTCTTTTTTTTTTTTGATAAACTTTTTTCATTTCTTAATTTGATATCATTTGTTTCATTTATGTCCTTATTTAAAGTGTGAGTTAATTGTGAACGACTATATTTGTAGAGGGTTAGGAGGGATAAAAAATTTGAAAGATTTGTTCATATTCTCTGATCTCAAACGTTGAGGGGATCACAATTAACCATGCCAACACGTGATGAGACTTCTGATCTTCTTCTACCCAAGTACTTGCAAGATGAACGGTCACGAGAATCCATGGCGGAGCTCCTAGCTTCACTACCTAAAGAAACAGGATGGGTTTCCTCGTACCTCTACCAATATCAAGGTTTTCGGCACCCGGCCCGGCAACTTCAAGGTGTCATTTCTTGCCAGAGCCACTTCCAAGCACAAGATTCCGATGTTCTCCTCGTCACTACTCCCAAATCCGGAACCACGTGGTTAAAAGCCGCTTTCGCCCTTTTAAACCGAAGGTGCATGCCATCACTTTACCGATCAAGACCACCCACTCAACACGAACAACCCTCATGTTCTTGTTCCTTTCCTCGACTCAAAGATCTATGTTGATAACCCGAACCCCGATCTCTCTTCCTACCAAAGCCCTAGACTTTTCGCCACTCACTAGCCGTTTGTTTCTATGCCGAAACCCGTGCAAGAATCCGGGTGCAAGATGGTGTACCTTTGCAGAAACCCTAAGGACACGTTTGTTTCTCTTTGGCACTTCACCAATAAGTTAAGGCCTGAGGGAATGGTAAGCAATTTGTTTGAAGAAATGTTGGATATGTTTTGTGAGGGAGTGAGTCTGTACGGACCCTTTTGGGACCATGTCTTAGATTATTGGAAACAAAGCTTGGAAAACCCTCGTAGGGTTCTTTTCTTGAAGTACGAGGATTTGAAAGAAAATCCCGGTTCGAATATGAGGAAACTTGCTGAGTTCTTGGGGTGCCCGTTTTCTTGCGAGGAAGAGGAAGGAGGGATCGTTGAGGAAATCATAAGGATTTGTAGCTTTGAGAAGCTGAGAAATTTGGAGGTGAATAGGAGTGGGAAGTTGTCTTCTGGAGTAGAAAATAGCGCATTGTTTCGGAAAGGTGAGGTCGGGGATTGGAAGAATTTCCTTACCGATGAGATGGCTGATCGGCTGAATCGTCTTGCTCAAGAAAAATTCCGTCCGTTTGGATTGGAGCTGTAACCGTTGAGATCTTCTGTCTATTACAGTCTTGTTTTCTCTGTTTACTCTCTTACACTAAAAAAGTAGGTTCCATGATATAATACGTAAATTTCATTCTCTATTGTGAAAGAATAAATAATTAAGAAAGACTACGGGAGCAAACAGAAGATTCCATCTCGTGCGGTAAGCTATAGCACCTTCATAATATTATGATTCATTCTCATTTTCTCTACAGATTTACATGCAATCTCATGTTGCAGGAAGTTAAAAGAAGTGCGTTTCAGTGATGTATTTGTTGTTTAATTTGGTTTCTCAGTTCATTTATGTATGTGTATCACTCATCGGTGATTTCTCAACCTTATTGGTCGGAATTGGCTAGTGCTTTAGTGTGATTTTATATTAATTATTTATATAGTGTGATTTTACTTTTAACGTTTGTTTTTATTATCCTTTAAATATACATCGATCAAACGTATGATACAAATCATAGTTTTGACAAATACTTGGAATAAATTAGGTCCCACTGAATCCAATATTATTTAGTTGACTTCGATTGTTTGATAATATATACATCTATCCCAAATTTAAGTGTTAGTTTAACTTCATAATTCTTTCATTTGTGTGAAAAAAATTAAAATGTCGCTTATTTTGATACCAATATTGTATATTCTTATCTCATGGATTATTGAAACTATTTGACTAAGCATTTGATACATAATTGGCTCCTCCAATAATTCAACCATCGTAAAGAAGTCATTTCAATTGCCGGAAACACTATGCCTAATAATGGAAGGTAAAACCTCTTCTTTCTTGCTGGTTGAACACAAGTTTTTACAGAATGCCATTTCAAATATTATCACAAAAGAAAAGGAGTAACGGAAAGCCCTTATGTCGACCTCTAATATTTCAAAATCCTATCATTTTTCATCCAAAATTTAAGGAAAATATGTGGAGTTTCTACACATGGATTCTCCTTCTCCAAATTTAACATTGATTAATTATTTGCATATAGAAATTTTGTTTTCTCATCAGAACTTTGAACCTTTCGTTTTTTATTCTTTTAAAGTTGAAATTAAGGACTTTCAACTTTATTACATATCATGAAGTCTTGTCCAGATCCTTGTTCTCATGGTGGGCCATTATTTGGTCTCATTTAAAAATCAAACCGAATTCAAATTTAATGAATTTGATTTTAAAATTTAAATTATGTTCAGGTTTTAACCGAATTAGAATACGATCTTTCAAATCAGTTTTTGAGTTGGGTGTTCCAATACAAAAATCGCACTGAAGTTGAATTTCAAATGTTTGGTGTATTGTAATTTGCTGCAATTAGAATATTGCTTGTGTTGTACTATAATATTTACTCGTTTAGGTTAATGTTTAACAGCTTTTTTAAATCATATTTTGATTTGGTTTTTACACTTTTAATTCAAATTCAAATTCAAGTTTGCAATATCAAAATTTTAATTCCAAATGTTCAATTTAATTTCCCCGAATTTGTTTGGATTCAAATTCTTAGGTTCGGTTTCCATGAATTCATTTCACATTGGTTTTCGAATCGGGTTAATAAAATTTCAAATCAAAAAAATCATAAACCGAACCGATACTACCCGTTGGTTGTTCTGAGTGAGCAATTAGAAAATTGTTTTGGAAAATTGGGACACACTGGATAAGACAAGGGCTGAGACACAATGTTACCACTTCAAACAAAACTTTGACATTTCAACAAAATACATAAGATAAGATGTATATTATTAATATAAGGAAATGTAAGGCTGTCGGGAGACCCAATTATTGCTTCCTCTGAACCTAAATTGGCCCAAAAACTCTCCAAGAAAACGTACGAGAATGGCAACAACTGAAGCATCCACGACTGATCATGATCCTCAGGAACATCAAATACAGGAGTTGATGTCGACTCTTCCGAAGCAGAAATGGTACGGCTCATCTTATCTCTACAAATACAGGGGTTTTTGGCTTGGACCCCATCAGTTGCCTGGCCTCCTTTCATCCCAGAATCACCACTTTGAAGCTCAAGAAAACGATGTTTTGTTAGTCACCACGCCTAAATCTGGCACCGTTTGGTTGAAGGCTCTCCTCTTCGCCTTAGTCAACCGGAAAAACCATCCCATCGGCCAAGAAAAGTTAGAAAACCATCCTCTGCTCAACCAAAATCCTCATGCTCTGGTTCCTTTTTTCGAATTATCCCCTGTTTTTTCTTCTTCTTATTCGTCGTCAATTAGGCTGTTTGCCACTCATCTTCCACTTGTACTGCTGCCGGATTCTGTAGTCGGGTCGGGTTGTAAGATTGTGTATCTCTGTAGAAACTTGAAGGATCTCTTCGTTTCGTACTGGCACTTTGTGAACAAAATGGAGGGCGAAAGCGAAGGCAAAACATCTCTTGAAGAGCTTTTCGACATGTTCTGTGAAGGAATCAGCCATTCCGGGCCTGTTTGGGACCACGTGTTGGGTTACTGGCGAGAGAGCTTGGCGAAGCCCGACAAGGTTATGTTTTTAAGGTACGAGGATATGAAGGAAAAGCCCGGATTTCAGTTGAAACGCTTGGCTGAGTTCGTGGGTTTTCCGATTACTGCCGAGGAAGAGGAACAGGGGTTGGCTGATGGGATTTTGAGGCTCTGCAGCTTTCAGAATTTGAGCAATTTGGAGGTGAATCAGAAGGGGAAATGGAAGTTCGTGGACAATCATAAATTCTTCAGAAAAGGTGAGGTTGGAGATTGGAAGAATTATTTAACAGATGAGATGGCGGAACTGCTTGATCAAATTTCTGCAGAAAAGTTCCATGGATCTGGATTGAAGCTTTAATGGATTCCAGAAAAAAAATTGATAAATGCAATTGTTGAATCTATGTTTGTTTTGCTCTAACTAAATCAACGGAGATGAATATGAAATATATGTTCTCTTATTTTATTGAATTTTTTTCTTGAAATTCTTATTCCTAATGTTTCACTGTCACAGCCTTTACATTAGACCAATGAATGATTTGAGTTATTTTTGAGTATTCACATTCAAGTTTGAGTTATTTTCTCACAGCATTTTTGTGAAAAATGAGTGTTTGAATATGAAAAAACATTTTTTTTTTTTAAGCAAAAAATGAGATTTTTCTTAGAAAGGAATCAAAGTAAACAGAGTTTTACTAAAGTGTAAAAATGACAAAAATAAAATACTCTTCTCTGTACAAACGCACTAATGAAGATGCCCCAACTTTTGTTTACTTTTCTTCATGCCTTTAGCTTTAGCTTGGAATTTGGACTCAGGAGAGCCTCCCAGCTTCTTCCTTTGTTGCTTTCTACTTTCATTTCCATCAACATATAGATCCCAAACAGGCCCGCAAGTTGCAAGTCGTCGATCCACAACACTCCTCCATAAACGCTCTTTCGTCGTGGTTTAAACTGAGAAAGTAAATTAAAACGGATTAGTCTCCAAATTTTTGTAACTGTCAAAGTTTCCTTTGAAGTGCATACAAAATGACATGTGTTTCAAATTTTTTGTGTGATTGAATGTCCAAAATGTCTTTTTAACTTAATTAATCTAACCCCTCGTATCAATGCTTTCTGAAATTTATGTTATAAAATATGAACATTCAATTATACAAAGGTTGAAACACATGTAACTGTTTAAGCGTTTCAACGGAAGCTTTGACCATTCTATGGACACTCAATTATACAAATGTTGAAACGCATGTAACTGTTCATCCTCCTTCAATGGAAACTTTGATATTTAAATAAATGTATGATAAGATGTCAATTAATCTCACATCTATATAAGGCTGTCGGGTGCCTCCCAGTTTTCCCAACCCGAATTCAAACTTGAAGGAGCCAAATTTTCAAGAACGAACAAGAATGACAGAAACGAAAACATCCCCAACTCATCCTCTATCCAAAGATTCAGAAGATCATCAAATCCAGGAGTTGATGTCGGTTCTGCCGAAGCAAAAATGGTACAATGCATCTCATCTCTACAAATACAAGGGCTTCTGGGTTGGGGCTCCTGGCCTCATTGCTTCCCAGAAGCAGTTTGAAGCTCAAGAAAACGATGTTTTTTTAGTCACCACTCCTAAATCAGGCACCACTTGGTTGAAGGCTTTCCTTTACGCCTTAATCAACCGAAAAATCCACCCCATCAGCCAAGAAAACCATCCTTTGCTCTCCCAGAATCCTCATGCTTTGGTTCCTTTCTGGGAATTATCCCCTGAGGATTGTTCTTCTTCACCAGACAGGCTGTTTTCCACCCATCTCCCACTTGTGCTACTGCGGGATGCCGTGGTCGGGCTGGGTGGTAAGATTGTGTATCTCTGTAGAAACATGAAGGATCTCTTCGCTTCGTACTGGCACTTTGTGAAGAAAATGGGGGCCGAAACTTCCCTGGAAGAAACTTTCGACATGTTCTGTGAAGGGATCAGCCATTCCGGACCTGTTTGGGATCACGTGTTGGATTACTGGCAAGAAAGCTTGGCGAAACCCGACAAGGTTATGTTTTTAAGGTACGAGGATATGAAGGAAGAGCCTGGATTTCAGTTAAAACGCTTGGCTGAGTTCTTGGGCTGTCGGATTTCTGCCGAGGAAGAGGAACAAGGGTTGGTTGATGAGATCATGAAGCTGTGTAGCTTTCAGAATTTGAGCAATTTGGAGGTGAACAAGAAGGAGAAATGGTGGATTGTGGATAACCATAAATTCTTCAGGAAAGGTGAGGTTGGAGATTGGAAGAATTTGCTGACAGATGAGATGGCACAACGGATTGATCAAATCTCTGCCCAGAAGTTCCATGGATCCGGATTGATGAACCTTTAGCTGATGAATTTGGACCATCAGATGAAAGTAGCAGCTGTTTCAGTTTTCTTTCTTTGTTTTTCTCTGTTTGTTGTTGTTTTTTCTTTTTTCGTAGTCGGTTTCTGTATGAATGATGGATTATGAATGATTGGATCTGAAATTAATGGGTTTTCATTTGTAGGATATTTTTCAATTTCAATTCTATTTAATTATGTGATTTTGTTGATTTCAGATGAATTACGTAATTCAAGGGTAATAGATGGGCTTTCATTATTTGGTTCCGTTCTATATAGATGAAAAAACACAAATCAATTCCGCCATATGAATGTCACGTCAATCAATCTAAGTTTTGAATATGTATCATCCCTCAAATCTTGGTTTGTGTCAATCATTTTTTCTATAAATACCCAGCCACACACTGGTACAAAGAATGCAATTTATTTACACACATGTACTCTTTAAACTTTCAGGTACACTAAAAATAAATTAGTTTAAAAAAAAAAAAAAAAAAAAAAACCCACTTATAGTTTGGTTCTTATAAGTGAGGCACATAAATGGCAATTTAATTGGGCGGTTTATTTAAATTTTAGAACGCACTGAGATGAGGAGTTAGAAATTTTTTCTTATGAGAGAAAAAAAAAAAGTTTTATTTTTATAGGAGAAATTTTTTACACTTAATTATATAAAGGCCAAGATATATGTCAGTACTATGCATGCGCTTCAATAGAATTTTTTACATATATTTATTATATTTGGACACTCAGTTACACAAAAGTTGAGACACATATCCCTGTACATGTACTTCCAATGGAAACTATGACATTTGTAAAACAAGATGGAGACATGTGTCACTTTGCAAGCACTTCAACGGAAACTTTGCCAGTTACAAAATTTGGACACTCAATCACGCAAAGGATGTATTTCATCGAAAACTTTGACATTTATATAATTTGAACACTAGATTGCGAAAAGGCCGAGACAATTGTCACATTGCATGCACTTCAACGGAAACTTTGTTATTTTTAAACAATTTGGACACTCAATCACACAAAGGTTGAGACATATGTCTCAACGCATGCAATTCATCGAAAACTTTGATATTTATATAATTTGAACACTAAATCATAAAAGAGCTAAGACAAATGTCACTTTGCATGCACTTCAACGGATATTTTGATATTTATAAAATTTGTGCTCTCAATCTTACGAATGTTGAAACACATGTAACTATGCATGCACTTCAACGGAAAACGTTGTTATTTTTAAACTTTGGACACTCAATTATACAAAGGTTGAGACATATGTCTCAACGCATGCAATTCATCGAAAACTTTGACATTTATATAATTTGAACACTAAATCGCAAAAGGGCTAAGACAAATGTCACTTTGCATCCACTTTAACGGATATTTATATATATATATATATAATTTGTTCTCTCAATCTTACGAATGTTGAAACACATGTAACTATGCATACACTTCAACGGTGAGGTTGGAGATTGGAAGATTGGAAGAATTTGCTGACAGATGAGATGGCAGAACGGCTTGATCAAATTTCTGCACAAAAGTTCCATGGATCTGGATTGAAGCTTTAATTTGGTAAACTAGCAATAAAGGATGATGATACAAACGGAAATGTGTGTGTTTTTGTATCTAAGTCAATTAGAGCGGTGATTGTGTCAATTCAATTTTGGTTTCGAGTGAAATGACATTTTTCCATTTATTAAATCGATGTCGTTTGAGCAAGTAATACTCCTTTGTTTCGGTAGAAGAGTTGTGTATAGTATTTTTTTTTGCTTATCGTATATTTTTTAAATATAACTATTTATGGTTCATTAACGATATTAGTGAAACAGATAAATGGTAAAATTATTTATTTTCTGTATTACATTTTCAAATCCTTAAATAATTTGTAATTTCTCAAAAAATGACTTCCTTTTATTTTGGGAATGGTATAATGATTACGCATAGTATAGCAAGACGCCATCACCCTTTTTTTTTTTCTTTTTTTTTTGTGTTCCGTAAATCTTCCTTAGCCAGGTTCAGGAAAAATAGTAGAGCCAATACAAAGAGGAAATTGGTGACCCCTCGATAGAACCAATGGCTGAGAATTTGGGTTGCAAGGTAGTACTTTTGAAGGGATTTGGTGTCCCAGTGGTTGTGAAGCATAGAGGGCCGTCATCTAGAGGTTAGAGGTTCGATTCTTACCTCTCCCAACCTTGCCTATTTAGAGTGCAGATTGACCGAACTCTGTAGGAGGCTTCCACAACTTCGTTTTTCCCCTCCTCACAGCCCCTTCCTCCAATGTAATAAAGCCAAGTTCAACACAAAACAACAATCCTTCAGATCCAGAATTTCTCGGACAAAACATGGGAGATTTCCCTTTTCAGATTGGCAAAGCAAACGATAAATCAAATCTGGGCACAATCCACACAACCTGAAACTGATGGCGACAGTAATAATGTTGTCTGCAAAGATGGCTTCGATCTGCCCTTTTCAGTTCTCCGTTTCACCATTAATAATTCTTCAAACTTAGCCCAACTAGCAAGTGCTACTTCAAAAGTTCGACCCATTCTGTGTCTGTTTCATAATCTATCTTTCCCCCACTTTTTATTTGTCCTTATTCCTTGCTGTTTTTGACCAACAACAACTTCTGTTTGGGCTGGATTCTTGGCACATGATCATGATCTAGAGCTATATTATATATTGTTTGTTGCAAGATTTCTAGTGGGCCAAAAATCTAACTCCAATCCACTGCATTTATTCCCTTGTCATTTTATTTTATACGCAGTTCTTAATTAGTAGGTTTCACCCGTGATTTTTCTCGGTGGGTTTCGATCCTGCAATATTGTGCATGTTTGCGATTTTACCGCCAAACTATCCCTTGAATCTACTACATTGTCATTGAATAGACTCAAAATCACATTAACATTTTCTAACTAGTTGAGTTAAATACTCTTGTATAGTGTTGGTTTTGTTTTGAGTTCAGAGGGTACATTTCGAAGTAGGCGACAACCACAACAATGGAAATACAAGTACGCGTTACGAAATTACTCCGATATTCATTTCATAAAGTTTGTTAGAAATAATTCCTTGTATGGTGTTAGTTCTGCTTTGAGTTTTAAGTGAAGTTGGTAACAATAATAACGACATAAATAGAGTATGTGACACAAAAATTCCTCTTGAATGAAAATTTCATTAAATTGGTTAGCAATCACTCCTTGTGCAATGTTGATTTCAAACGTTATAGTTTGAAATGGACAATACAATAACAGCAGAAATACAGGCACATGGGTGGAAGAAATTCTCTCAAATGTTCTTTTCATTGAACCTGCTACAAATTAATCAATTTTTTTTTTTTTAAAACAAAAAAATTACATAAAAAAAGGCGGTATAAAGACGGAGAGCTAATATTTTTACAACTTCATACACATTTTATCCCTATCCTCTCTTTCCTAGCAGCAGCCCACCACCACACCACTGAACCCATCCACCGCCGGAATTTCAAAAAAAAAGAATTAATTGGATTAGCCCAAATCCTGCCAGATCTGGCTGGATCTGAGCTTCAGATTCGGCCACAGATCCAGCCGGATCTAGAAAGAAAGGAAAAAAGAAATGAAATTCGGACGATGGCGACACGGGGTGGCTGTTAGGAAGGAGGAGATAATTTTATAAGGACGGGAATAAAATGAATGTGAAGTTGTGAAGTATTATTTCTTTGACTTGCGTTTAGTGCTTCTTTTCCTGCGTTTAGCATCTCCCGTTCTCTTATTAGCATACAAGGTGTATCAAAATTGAACTCAAAAAATGGTTTTAGTCCTTTATTTAGGCATGTTTTGCCTTGATGCCAATTTTATTTAGCATTATCGATTGTGCCAAACTAGAGATATCCAGAAGTGCTCGATCATCAGTCCCATTCATTCATGCCAATTGCTTGCTTCTTGGAATTTCTACATCTGGAAAGTGAATTAGAGTGGCCCATTAATTTGATTTCTACACCCAAAAATAAAATTTTTAAAATTTTTTTTTTCTAAATGAATGAGAAATTGAGCATTTAATTAACATCAGAAGATTTATTACTATTAGCTAACTTTCGTAGAGTAGGGAAAACCATTTATTGCACCCAAATCAATATTTTAGGCAACGTGTTAATAATAAAAATAAGTGGGATTGGAACAAGATGGCTACAGAAACGTACGTAGCGTGGTCCTCGTATCAACTTCTACACGTAAATGAATTGCAAAAATTTTGTTTTTGTTAGGGGTGAGCAAAAGGATAACCTATCTGAATCCAAAGTTTCGGATCGGTTTCGGATTTTAATCTAGTGGCGCGGTTTCGGATCGGTTTTTATCCGAAATCCGCGGTTTTTGGTCAGAAATCCCGTGGTTCTCTTTGTTTTTTTTTTTTAAAAAAAAATTCATTTTAGCTTTTGTTTTTTTGAATTTTTGTTTCAGATCGGTTTCGGATTATCCCAAAAAAAAATCCGAAACCGAACATTATCCGGAAAAAAAAAATCCGATCTGAAATTTCGGATCGGATCAACGGTTCGGACGGTTTTTGGATTATTTTGCTCACCCTAGTTTTTGTATTGTCCAGTTTGTGAGATTCGAACTTTATATAATCGATTTATGAAATGTAAGTGTTTAATAAGAGAAATAGTATTGGAAAGAAAATTATTTTGCAGATTTCTTGGCGCGAACAGCATCAACAGGGCAAACGAACTGTGTCTTTCAACAAGATAATCTCCTGGCAATTTTGCTAAACCTCGTTGCGTGGTTCAGTGCCAAAGACCACAAGTGAATATCCTCAAGCTTGCAGGTTTCAATCCCTATTAAAAGGGGGTTTGTTAAGTTGATGTAAAAGCAATATTTATATTAGTCCCGTATTAAAAAATAATTAAAAAATAAAAATAACGCTCCGACACATTTGTATCTCAATCGCAGCTCGTTTGATTTATTTTTAAAAGAAAGAAAAAAAAAACACTTCTTTCTTAGCAAGATTTTTAATCTTAAAAGTGTAATTGTGGGGGCAAATGATGTCAGGAGTGAGGCTAAATTCCGAGGCATGTGCACCGCACATCAAATAGGTACGATCTAGATTCTGTGTAGACAATAAAGCGCTGGTCGCATTACGAGTAATTAAATAATTGAAACGCTTTTAATGGAAGGTAGATACAATCAAACCGACTTCTCAACTAACAGATCTTAGAAGCGCAATACTAAAAAGATTGTGTTCAAACCAATGGGCAGCTTTTGTATATATGCACGTAACTAATTAATACTACTAGCTTTTTAGCATAATGTTAATTATTGCAAAGTGGCCCTTTCTTTCTTTTTTCTTTTTTTTTTTTTTTTTTTTTTTACTCTTGAGTAATGGCTTTGGTAATTTGGTTAGTTAGGTTGACAGTGTAGTTGGATTTGGAGTTTAGTTTGGGTAATGTCCCTTTTTTTCAAATTAAAAACCGTTAAACATTAAACGATTTGGGGAAGAAGATGATTTGTAAACAAACAAAATTACCCATAAAAAAGTCACATGTGAGGCATATAATGGGAATTCCGTCAAGCTAAACGGAAGTTAACCGTGCAATAACATTTTTGACCCGTTTAAAAATTTATAAATTAAATATATAAATAAAAAATAGTTATGAAATTGTATCTTTCACAAAATTTTGAATTTTGTAGTGAGACGAGAAAGCAACTATTTATGTTTTTTAAACTTATAGCAATTATTGTTATATTTAGATGAAAATGAATTAATTTGATTGATGTACAAACATTCCTCATGCATCACATGGACGTCGCTTTTCACTAGTCATGTATTTAATTACTAATTAATCACTATCAAAATTAAGAAACATGTTTATTCTATAAATACTATAACATTAAAAGCCAACATCACTCTTCAATTAATTTTAAGGTAAACTCTATGAGATTTGAAAAATTACTATTACCAACTTAAATGTTTTTAAAAAATTCAAATTAAAAAAAAAAGATTATTGATGATAATTTTCAAAAAATCATGGGTAGTAAATGTAGTTTACCCATAAATTTATCACAAAATTTCCAAAAATCAAAGTATTAATTTGGAACTATTTAAATTCTTTGTCTTGAAATATGTAAGGGACACTTATTTAGAAACAAAATAATTTTCTATAATAACCACTTATTTAGAAACAGAGGAAATAGTATAGTAACGTAATGATTGATCTTTGGGATTTCCTATTCAACCAAAGAAGAAAGAAAATGCTAAGTCATGATGGATGCATCAAAAGAATAGATTAGAGTTTGATTGAAAATGATTAAGTACAACCATTATAACTACTTTTTAATGTAGCGAATCAATCAAAACTAAAATAAGTACGGAATTGATATTTGCAGCGACGGTTTCGATATTTGCAGTGACATTTTTGCGTGAAAAGACCGAAATGCCCTTGGGGTAAAAAAAATTTTTAAAAATTAAAACTTTTCAATCTGTTGGAATAATTTTTTTTTTTTTAAAAAAAAATTTTCCGGAACCATCGCCGAAGGTTCCGGTTTTTTTTTTTTTTAAATTATTCCAGCACTTTGGTTTTTTTTTCTTTTTTTATATAGTTTTATTAATTATTTTACTTGTATTATGTCCGAATTTATTAGTAGTTTTGTCAAAATTGTGTAATTTTTTACCGGAATGGGGAAGATCCGCCCGGTGGTCGCTGCAAATAAGAAAGTTGGGGGGGGGGGCAAAAGTGTTGCCGGCGACCGGCGACACTTTTGCACAAAAATGTCGCTGCACAAAAGTGTCGCCAGAGTCCGGCGACACTTTTGTGCAAAAGTGTCGCCAGAGTCCGGCGACACTTTTGTGCAAGTGTCGCCAGAGTCCGGCGACACTAACCCAGAAGTGTCGCCGGACTCTGGCGACACTTTTGCACAAAAGTGTCGCTGGTCACACTTTTGTCCAAAAGTGTCGCTGGCGACATTTTTGTACAAAAGTGTCGCCGGTCGCCGCTTTTGCACAAAAGTGTCGCCGGCGACCGGCAACACTTTTGCACTTTTTTTTTAGTAGTAGTAGGAATGCAAATTTAATTTATTTTAATTTTTTTTTTCCAAGGGCATTTTAGTCTTTTTACAAAAAATGTCGCTGCAAATATCGATTTTGTCGCTGCAAATATCATGCCCCAATAAGTAAATATATACTTTAGGGGAAGGTTGAGGTGGTGGTAATAGAAGGACATTGTAACCCCAAAGATAAAAAAAAAAAAATAATAGAAAGTAAATATATATTTTTTACTTTAATAAGAAATTTATAATTTTGTCACTAAATAATACATGTATTGTATAGTGTCAGTTTGAATATATAGAATAATTTGTTACCAATGACATAGCTAAACCCAGTTGGATCCATCAACATTTCAACCGTGTGGAATATGTTATACTTTGACCTTGACTTAATTAGAAGTTGTCGTTCTAGCTAAAAGTCCTCAACTCAAAAGCTATTCCCAATTAAAAATACTAAGTGCGTGTTCTTTCCGTTCTGGTTTTGATTTTGATTTTAACAATAAATTTAATATATTATAATCAATTTTCATCATTTCCAATACAACTTTTTATTATTCAGCTATATATTTTTACATTTTTAATATACTTTTAACATTATAAAACTAATTTCTCAAAACTAGTTTTCAAAACTGTTTTCAAACACATAAAAAAGAACCGGCCCTAATCAAAGATCAATTTCGCAAGTCTATTATGATGTTGCTTCCAAGAAATCAGCAGCGTCGAAGTAAAAAGTAAAATACAGGTCACAGTCACACTACACTTCAACTAAGAAACAATTTAGTCATTTGATAAGGGTCATTGAAATGACTTTAGTAATGCATCCAAAGTTATTGTCGAATTTGAATGAATATTTTTAAATTGACTAGACTTTAACTTTTATAATTGATTTTTTTTTCATTACATGCAATATCTTTTTCTTCTTAAAAAACAAAGTCAATGCACCAGCAACTAAACTCGATAAATTTAAGATTATAAGCGATACACTAGAGGTAAGGCAATACTCTTTTTCCCCTCTTTTAGTAGCAGCAGGCAATACAACAGTTACTATAATCAATACGCGATACATAATACTGTATAGCATACATGTGATACTTTTGAGGTATACATAAATTTGTGTCTTTAAAAAAAATCACATATTTCTTTTTAAAAAATACATTGAACGCTATATCCATCAAATATAAGTTCTTGCCATGTTAAAATTCTAGTGTTTGATCATCAAATAATTGGGAATGAAAAATGTTAAAAATAAATTTATAGTAAATGACAAGAAGTTGATTCCTATTTCCTAGGAGTTCGACAGGACAAGAATGAAACAAACAAAAAAAAAGATAACGAGAATTCTGTTGGCCGTTGATTCTTGGGAGATCGAGTACGTAGGTTAAAATGGTGTGACAAGGCATGCATGCATGGCTACTTTTACAGAGTGAAAGAATTCTTGTTCGCAGGTTTCATGGGGAACGAACGACGACCAAAGCAAACATACATATGAGCTTTTACTTGAGATTAGACTGATGCCTGCATCACTCGTCAGAAGCTAAAGCTCATCAAAAATGTCGGAAGTTAGATCGAGAAAAACCCATCAATCATGCATGTTTAGCACGAGCAGGAATTGAGGAAGATGATGATGCAGCTATAGGTACGTACGGGACCATCAATTAGGTGATATAGAATAGACTCGGGAGGCATCAGAATTTCCAGATCTATCGACCCCAACCTATCATGGTAGTTCACCTTTAGTCCCGTTTCCACCAAACTTTTCGGTAAAATGTCATACACGAATAAGTTTAAAGTTAAAATATAGACACGTGAATTAATTCGTCCATTTGATCTATAGAATGATAGACTTAGGCGAAATTAGAGAAATGAAAGCGTCAATGTGTATTGTGTTTGGATTGTTAGGATCGACTTAATGAGTTAGGGTGTACTTGGTTGGGGGGTTTGGGAGTGGGGAATGTGAATGTGAATGTGAATGAAAGTGGGTGCTTAGTTGGAGGTTTTCATTTTTCAAGCTCCACTTTTTTCCAATCATTCATTCTCCACTATTTTGGGGATGAGAATCATTCCCCTATAAAATTGTTTTTTATAAATATATTTATTTAAAATCTTTTTAAGTGGTAAAATTTATCATTATATTGCATTTAAATATATATATAGTTTAGGCCATCTCCAAAGGAGATGGCAATTTGCTGAAAAGAAGCTAAAGACAGCTGCTTTATGCAGCTGGGTTATTTCAGCAAATAAGTACTATGCTTCAGCAAAAATACTGAAGTACTGTACATTCTGCAAGCAATTCTATAATTTTTTTTTTTTAACTTTTTATATGTTTATATTATTATTATATTACTTATGTAATTTGCAGGTTAGTCCTTAGTTTATTTAATTACTAATTTGTTATTTTATAGTATACAATATGATTTATTATATATAATAGTAATTTTATTTTTGCTTATTTATTGTTTATATTTATTTTATAATTTTAAACACTTGAACATTATAATTTGTCGATTATGATTCTATTAAATATTTAATTAAAAATTATATTTATAACTAATTTAATTTAAAATATTCTTAATTGACAAAAAATTCTCAACAATATTTTTAAATAATACTAAACATGAAAAATAAATTATTAAAATATTCAAAATACATAAAATAACTAAACATGCATACAAATTACACATAAATTTAAAAAGCCAAAACGTAAAACCACACTAGCATGCATTAAAGCTAAAAATGACAAGAAATTGATAAAATACAACACGAAAAGAACAATGTGCCTAAGCTAAAATTCCGGGCCGCCTGATCCAGACCCACCCAAGATGAAAATTATAGATTTCAACAATTTCTTTCTCGATATGAAAAAATAAGAAATAAAGATGCCCATATTGAGCTTCGTAATTGACTAATAGAGCATTTGTGGGAGAGACATTCGAATGAAGATGAATGAATTATTAGTATTGTATTATGCATGTCTAATGTAATATTTTATTTTATGTTTACGTCAGTTTAATAAAGAAATTTTGATTATTTATTTAAATATTTATGTGAAATTATTATTTAGTATTTTAATGGTATAGACAATTTAATACTTTCGTTCACTATTTATTAAATGTGTAATAATAACCAAAAGTAGGGGGTATTCTGTAAAAAAATGAAAAAGTAAAAAAAATAATAAAGAATAATATTAAATTAAATAGGGAAGAGAATTTAATGGAATATTCTTTTTTGTGGATGGAGATGTGGAATTGGTTGGAGTAAAATCACTGTAGATTATGCAAAATGTGGAAAAATTTGTTGCAAAATGAAGAAATGGTTGGAGATGGCCTTATAATATGTAAAATAAATTTATTCTTAAAAATTTTATTTGTGAACCAAGCACCATCAATGGTAATATACTCATTCCCCATCACAAACCAAACAACATTAATAAAATGATTACCTCTAATTATCATTCCCATACTCATTCATATTCCTCTCGACGAACCAAACGCACCCTCAGTGTGTTAAGATTCTATAATTATAATAATCTTATAATTGTATATTTGGGTTGATTCACCCATTAACTCTCTACTTTCGATCACCAATGTCGATATTCACATGTTTGCACTTTGCACATCATATTTTCATATTATAGTAAAAATTACTCATATCCAGATTTAAAGGTTCGAGCTAGTGATTTCACAAACGTGTCAACTTTTTCAACTTAACTTCATCCTTATAATGATTCCTAAGTGTCATGTGTCATTTATGTTGAGTTATTTAACTCACAAACTCATAAAAATTCATAATTAATTCGTTTATATCGTGTTAAATTTGTATCGTGTCAAACTATCGCCACCGTCCATTGGACTCCCTCACCCCCCAAAGAGGGTAGAGTGTAGACCAAGATCGCAAGTTAGTGTAGCTAGGCGGAGTGAATAGACAGCTGTGGTTTGAGAAGGACCCCATTTACCAACTTGTCTCTGATTCACCAAAACCAGATGGGTTCGGTATCCCAAAGGGATCATGGCTCGTGGTCCTTCCTCTTTGTGCCATTGATGGACCATTTTTTCTTTCTCTTTGTTTTTTTTCCATGTTTTTACTTCACAACTATACATATATGTGTCTCTGCTGCCATATTTATATCAGTGACGTTGATAGTGTTAGTGGGTTAAAATGGCAACGTACAGGCGTAGGCCGTAGCCATCTAAATTCATCACTTAAATTGTCTTTATCCAAATTTGAACGATCTGTTTACTTTGCGATTATATTGAGAAATTTTTATTTTCAGAATTTTTTTGGGGGATTTATGATAAAATAGAAGAAAAAAAATGTAATGATCAGAATATTTCTTTTTGAAATTATGTGAGTTAAATTTTAGAGAAAATTTTATATTTTGAATTTAAGGAAAAATAAAGATGTTTAGACTGAAACTTTTTCATAGAAAAAAGTGTTATTTTTTCTGGAAAGTAAAACAGAGCAGAAAAGTCTCAAAACCAATCTATCTGAGTTTCCACCTCTAGTCTTCCACCAAGGCAAAGACTAGCTTGAATGGTCTATTTTTTCATTGAAATTGAGCATGTTCAATTTAGTGAAACGGTAAATTTTTAAAATGTACTATTACTCCACTGAATATTTTTAAGTAAAAAGACATTGTTTTAAGATAAAATTACGTTATTTTTCACTGATTTGAATAGAACTAGACCGTTAATTCTCGGTAGTTATGGAAGAGTGTGAAGTTTGTAATTGGTTAGTGATGTGTATAGGGCTAAAGGGCATGCATACCAAACTAGAGAAGTAGTACCCCCATGATCAGAAGTACAGTAGTACAGACCAAGAATCGGTTTGAGGTAGCCGGAGGCGGAGGCGGTGGCGGTGGGGGGGACTAAAATGTATACGTAAAAAGGGAAAAGTGGGTGGGTTTGGGTTGGATGCATGCGGCCGTACGGTGGGGAACGTGGCCTGGTCGTGTGCCGGCAGGGGCTCTCTCCGTCTTGGGAGTTTGGGTTGGGCACAGTACTCTACTTTTTACTTACTGCCTTTAATTATTGGAGAATTATTTAATTAATTAACTCTGCTTAGGAAAATGGAGAACACAAAAATAAATAAAAATAGTGATATTAATTAATTAATTAATTTACGGAGAGAAGGACCACATGCATGTCTCACACTTTTCTGGGTGGCTGTTTGAGAAGGGTTTCTCTCATAAAGTTCTGACTTCTGTAGCTTTCATTTGGATCCAATGGATGGCATTTTATTGGGCGCGAGTAGGCGATTTCCCCAGTCAGTATTTTCCCGCTTCAATGATCCTCAATTATTATAGAATCTCACCCTTGGTTATGTGAGGTAAACATTCGATAGTAATTGTTAGAAAAGAGAAAAAAATAGCAATGTCGAAGAAAAGTATATATTGAATGATGAAAATTGAAAATGAACGTTTAGAAATGTATTGTAACAAATCCCAAGCCGAAATGAACCTCATAAGAAAATAACTGTCTTGGACCTGATCTAGTTCCAAAGGAACAAGAAGTTTCACAGGGAGCCCACTCAGGGTACGTTGGGTGTGATGTAATTGGCCTCAGCTGCACTCATGAGTTTTAGAGCAGCAGACACATGCTCGTAGTGCACCTATGATAAGCTATAAAGTTTTGCGCACTTATAAGTTGTGCCTACCACCCAGCTACGCGAAGGGCGACAGCTGGCGTCTTTTGTTGTGACGCAGATGGCAGATGGGTGTGGGTGGGTTGGGGGGGAGGGGGTGTTAGGAGGTTGGCCGCTGTGTTATCACAGGAGGAGGCTAAGGCCTCGGTGGTTGTGATTGCAGCGGAGCTGATTCAACTTAAGGGGTGGGCGTCGTGCTCGCGCAATTGGGATGCGACTTTAGTGATGCTAACGGTCGGGGGTGGGGGGGGGTGGGGGGTTGAGTTTGTCGGACAGGTGGGGCGTAAGCTCAGGACAATAGGCTGTGGAGATATTTTGGATAGAAATGGCGAAAAATGTGATTGTGCATATTCTTGCAAAATTTCAAGTCACAAGCCCTTCTGCTGAGTGTGTTTGGGGCAAGACTCCTGAATTTGTATCTCAATTATTAGTGGACGATTTTCATGGTCATTAATATAATTTCCTATTTTTCTTTTTAAAAAAAAATACTACTCCATATATAGAAACAAGCACAATCTTACGCATATTGGTGAGTGTGTAAATTAAGGAAAACTGAAATTAATTAAATTCTTAATTTCCTCGAAGTGCAAAACTCAAAACTGGGCAGGAATGTCCAGCCCTCAATAGTTGACCTTCAATTAATGGTTTCGGGGATACAAAATTAACCGAAAAGCAACAAGGTCGCCGTTTACAAATTAGACTCCGTTTCCCAAGAGAAGATTCACCAAAAATATCTTCAGAGTCCTTGGTGAATCTAGCCGTGTCAAAATTATTATTTCTTTTATTATGAACAAGTCAGGACCGATCCGGTTCAAAGGGTTGGGCGGCCCGGACAACGATCCAGAACCCAGTATAGATACTATATTCAAAGTTAAAATCATTCAAATCGTTAAATAATCATATTATATTTGATGAAACACAAAGTGCCCAAGGAAAGCTGCTTGACACGGCGAAGCATAATGGTTGATCGGAAACTGCAAGATTCTACACAAGCGGGGCTATCTCCCGTTCCACTCGAAGTCAGTAATAGATAAGCGAGAAGTATAATGGACAAAGAGCTAAGTGCATAAGAAGAAATTGCGTACCTCGATAAAAATGGACTAACACCTTTATATAGACTTACTTTGATATTTGTCCATTGGACTGTATTTGTAACTGCTAACGAGTGTTTAATTGCTTTGTAACCGTCATTGGCTTTAAGTCGAATGTAATGGCTATCAGGATTTAATACTAGTGTAACAGACACCAGCTTAAATGTTATAGTAACGGACGTTCGAGCCTTTATTCCCTTATTATTATCTTAACTCCCCCTTATGACCTGCACCGCATTTAAGACCATTTATGTCTCATTTTGATCATGTGACCAGACTTGGTGACTGATTCTGGTCTCCCTCAGGACACGGCTTAATGACTAACTTGGGTCACCCACTAGCTGGCTCCCCTTTATTACTGATTTAGCGGAATACTTATCAACTTCACTGTGGAACCTGTTAAAGTTATGAGACCCGGTAATCGTTATTCTATTATCTCTTAATGTGCCTTTCTTTACTATTTGGCCCAAACCCGATAAATTACTCATTTTTGGACATACCAATATTTTTTGGAAGCTTTTTACTATTTGGTCCCGAACCTCCTAAACTTTATGATCGGCTATGTGTAAAGATCATATATATAAGAAAAATTTTAACTACAATTTGACAGTTTGGTTGCTTCATAAATGTATCAATATATATCGTCAATGTGTACGGTCAATAATCAATTCTTACTCCACCACACACACACCCTTCTCAGTTGGATGTCCGTTAAAAATGTTCAGAGCCGGAAGGAGCAATAGCCAATAAGTGGTGGTGGTGGTCCTCGCCATTTCCCACCCAATATTTTTCTGAAAATTGTCTTAATTTTCTAAATTATTTATCTCTTCACAAAATCATTATAGAATTTATATTTTCTAAAATTTTCAAATCACTAAGTTTTTATTTTTTATTATTATAATTTGTGTGAAAATAACAAAAAAAAGTTAAAAAGATTCCCTAAAAGAGTTGAAAAAAAAAAGAAAGGGGCATACTATTTGCAGTAACCAAATTACTATTTGCAGTAACATTTTCCTGTGAATAGTTTATTTTGCCCTTTAGCTAAAAAATAAAAAAAAAACCCATTTACACTCTACCTATTTACACTCATTTGTTTTTCACTCACACGTGTATGTATACATTTTTTTACATAAAGTTTGTTTGTTAAAAAAAAAAAATCCTGTCTGGCCAGAAATTTTGCCCAAAAAACCACAAAATAAACAAGATTTTTTCAAAATCCCACTTCCTATTTGCAGTAACATTGTTGAAAATACCGCCCGGTATTTTGTGTCAAAATACCGCCTAAACTGGGCTGTATTTTGATGCAAAATACCGCCTAAACTGGGCGGTATTTTCTTCCAAAACGCGGTATTTTGATGCAAAATAGATCAAAATACCGCCCAGTTTGGCGGTCCGGAATTTTTTTAGATCAAAATACTGCCCACGCGGTATTTTGGCTCAAAATACAGCCAAACTAGGCGGTATTTTTACCCAAAATCTTATAAAAAAATTCCGGGCCGAGATCTTCCAAAATACCGCCGGGCGGTATTTTGATGTAAAATAGGTCAAAATACTGCCCAGCCGGGGCAGTATTTTGGATCAAAATGGGCGGTATTTTGATCCAAAATACCGCCCACTTTGGGTGGTATTTTCTTCTAAAAAAATTTCATCTCCAGATTTTTCGGGTCGCTGCCCCTAACCCCGCCAACTCACTGCGGAGTTGGATCTGCGAAAGCTGTAGTTGGATTAAATTGCCTTTGATACCACATTGGAAATGTTATAATTTAAAAAGAAAAGAAAAGAACATGAATAATGTATAGATTTTTTTTTTTTTTGTTAAAAAACCAATTTTACTTTTAAAAAAAAATGTATAGATTGTTTACTTACCGTGTAATATGGATTGTTTTCGTGACTATCGGTATTTTAGAAATTTTACAGAAAAATGTTACTACAAATAGTAAATTAGTTACTGAAAATAACAATTCCGAAAAGAAAAGGAAAAAAGGCTGATGAATCTGACGTGATGATGTCAGAAGTAAAAAACATACGTATCTCGATTTTACGTATTAAATTTATGATATTTGTTTCTGATGTAAAAACAAGTAAGTAGTCGTAGTCCGACGTACGTTTTTCGCTGTAGCTCCTTTTCCTCCCTTTGACGTCGTAGGAGGGACCGTACGAGAATGATGACCTTTGACGACTTTGAATGGACATTTTTCCACATATTATTCTTTTCTTTCCTTTCCTCTTAAAAATTTAAAATAAGAATCACTCCGTCGTCTCATCTCATGTTCGATTGTCTGACGGTCTGACGTCGAGAATTCAACCGCTAAATAACACATACTAAATTAATACGAGATATATATATCATGCTAAACTCGATACAGTAGATATTAAATTCAGTACACAATACATGAGGCTAAACAATTTAGCGACGAGTAAATTTAAAACACGATATATTAGACACCAGAGTCACTATATTGATTCGCGATATTTCAGAAACTAAATTTGATGTATGAGGGACTAATTTATTACACGATGAAAACAAAAAATAGATACATTTGTTTTTCTAATTTATCTATGGGTCTTTTAAAGTTAAATTTAATACGTAAAATCGAGATACGTGTGTTTTTCTAATTTATTACACTATAAAAACAAAAAATCGATACGTGTGTTTTTATAATTTACCGATGGATCTTTTAAAGTTAAATTTAATACGTAAAATATCATACTGTCACAGACCGGTTCAAGTATAATAAATAGAGTGGGGGCGCAGTAGTTGGGTGAGAGAGTGGAGGCCATGCTCCGGCCATTACGTGATGAATCGAAAAGTCTGCTTTTTTATTGGCGAGACTGGCGCCGGTCACGTGCGTTGGTGGGAATTCCGATATCCCCCACAATTATTTTATTTTCTGTTTTTTGCCCCCTCATGTATTGGTCTCCTCCTTTTTTCTTCCTCGTCGGCCGTTGACTAAAACGGTCAATTTACTGTGGAAAACTTATATTTCAAGAGTTTTTGCAGAAAACTATGAAATTATAATGAAATATTCAATAACTAATCTATTATGTATTAGAGGTAATCATAATATATTTTATATTTCACATGATCATGTATGTGAATCCTCAAAATTCAAACGGGATAACAATTTTACATAAATAGTAGGTCATGATCGAATTATACAACTGGCAAAATTTTTGGGTTAGTCTCGAGCGGCGATGTGTTAATGTGAGATGTACAAGTAGTTGGTTGTATTGACTGGATGTGTAAATTTCTCATTATGATATTTGTTTCTGATGTAATATAAGAACGCTTTAAACGTAATGCCTGCAGGCTGCAGTAATAATAATGGTAGCGGCATGTTGGTTATGTACGTGTAAGTCTCCAGTAGTGGTATTGGTTCTCCAATTTTGATACATATGTCAGATATATGTAATTAATATAGTTTAGTTTTCTATTTTTAATGTATATTAGCCACACTTTATCCAATTGCGTAATATATGGTTCATTTTTCTCTCCCTCATTCTTCCCAATCTAGCCCCACAAATTACAATAGTAAAGACGTCTCTAATGTGGTGTCCACGACAATAACAACGATACCCTTAAATTGGTATATCCCAGCAATAGTAATAAACGTTTTCTAACGTATATACATATTTCGATGTCCCAAAGTAAATTAGATACAAAAATATCTCATTTATGAATAAAACCACACTACTTTTTCAGCAAATCTAGCAGAATTGGATGTTGTCTAAGATGGATTCCCTTGGTAGGTAGCTTTGAAGAAGAATCAAAGTGACAGTAACCCTATCGCCTGCCCCTTTTAGCTTTGCAGTTTGCACATGCGTCGCTCACATAACTTCCATTAACTAATTCAATTCAATTCATTTCATCTCTGATGAAATCAGTTTAAATTTCAATTAATTTTAGGAATCTTTTCTTACATTTTTTTATGCCTTCAAAACATAGATTCCTTTCAATTTGGATTCAGTTAATTAATTAAGCAACTATAATTACCTATATTTTGGCCCCTTTGACTGGTTTGGAAAGGATCTTGGAAACAGAAATGCAATTAATTAATTATAATTATAAGTTGGTGTCAAGTATTAGAAAATTTGCATCATGCAAGTTTGTGAACATGGTCGAATATCTCCGCACACTTCTAAAATCTATTTTATGCGAATATTAATTCTATCTTTGAATAAGTCATGAGATTTTTTTCTCGAGAAATGAGACTAATCCTCTCCGAAGAGATGGAGCATTGCAACCATGTACTCCCAACGATATTCAAGATTCAAACTTTCTATGTGTGTGTATTTTTAATTGTTTATATATATATATATATATATATATATATCAGAAGTAATCAATTGGTGGCACAAACATGCTATATGAAAATGGAACTTATACGATTCCTTTTTTTTTTCCCTAATAAATTAATCTTGCTTGTGGAAGAACTTCTAGCTTGAATTTGAAGATCCCAGAAATGATTTCTCATTTTATAAATATCCATTTTTTTAATCATTTATTTATATATTATTTATTTTATAATAACGATTAATACCGGCATAATGCTATACATGTATAAAAGCTTGAATTTGATTGAAATGCAAGTTTAATTATTTGAAAATTTGTGCATTATTACGTATGAATTAGTGGGAATCAAGCTCAAGAATCACTAATTTTAATGGAGAGCAACCGTCTGTGAATAGGAAACCCAAAAAAAAAAAAAAAATCCACACGATGAGTATACCACTCGAATTGCTATAATTACTCTTTAGTTATGGAGCACCATTTCTCCAAATTTATGTAAAAAATATCATAGATATTATGTCAAATAGTATGTTCTTTCTTTGTTATGTCGGCTGTTTACTATTACTTCCTCTGTCCCATTAAAAAAATTCTTTGTACGAGATAGAAGAAAATACAACATATCAATCCACACACTTAAAGTGACTATTAGAACAAAGTCACAAACAAATTTAAGCATGTCTTCTTAGACTAATTTTTTTTTTTTTAAAACTGTCTTCTTATACTAATTGACAACATATTACATGCACCTCTTTATATTTGAGAACACTAGTTAAATAAAATATATTTATAAATTACGAGGTACGACACGTACAATAAATAAATTCTTACAACTTTCTCCACTAAAATTCTTACTTTCTAAATATTTGTTAGTTATAAACCACGTATACGTATATTAGTAATGATATCAAAAGTCAAAAAGAAAAGAAATTAATACCAAAATTTTCTAGTGAAAGTTTGCAAGGAATGAATTTATCTTCTAAGAAACCGGATTCTTTTAACGAAATCGGAGTAGTAAACTTGAATAGTAAAGAATAATAAAAGTTGGATATAGTATATTTGTTCCTAAACATATATTTATGATGTCACATTTCATATAACCGATCAGCTCAATTCACAAAAGTGATGATCTGCATTATCTAGATTCACAATGATTACGTCACTAGGTGGAGGAATCTTTATTTTGGAGCAGCAATTTTAGACGCAAGCAAGGCACTTTGGAAAAGTTTTTTTGTTTTTTGGATGGGATTTTATTTGCTTAGGTAATTAATGGGTGTCATTGGATTGATGACGAAGACGAATTAGCTGATTAGGAAATCACTCCAATGATGATGATGCACCTAATCAATGCCCTCAACCAATGGGGGATCTACCACCCCCCCGCACCCACCCACCCACCCCCAATACTAGGTCATGATCTCACAGACGGCTTCCGGGACTTTAGTTTTTGTGTCTAACAACATTGTCATGATCCATCACTTTTACCTTAGAATTATGGAATTCTGTATGTGTTTGTGTTTGTGTGTTTTTTTTTTTGAGTTGTAAGTTGTAACGTTTAGGGCACTTTGTTGTTGCACACCCTAATAGAGTAATGCCTTGGCCTCACAAGACAACTTCTTCAAGTGCCTTTTGTTTAGATAAACCATGTCCATATTTCTTACACGCTATTTTTATCAAGTTTTACATATACGTGTTTCGACAGTGTTTTAAGAAGAAAAATATGAGCGACACTAATTCAAAAGATGGGTTTTAGTTTAGGACTCAAACCTTACATTATGTGATTTCAAGGCTAACGGTTACCCCGCCTGTGATTAAGGAATGAAGTTTCCAACTAATTGAAAATATTAAAATGAACGGTTGTTAGATTGATTTTGTGTAAAGGAAGAGTATGAAACTGTTATATTCAAAAATACAATATTTCTAAATATTCGTTAATTTAGTCGAACATTAATTTCAGTCATAACTCACAAATTCTTAAACCGTAAGGAAAAAATTGTCCCTCCCTATAACATGAAAAATGAGATTAAAAATGGAAAACTTACAAATAATGACCTCCTTGTGTCTACAACCAATAAACATTGAAAATTTCTAAGTCTTTCCTCTTGGTCATTATTTATTCTTCTCCTAACCTACTCACTACTATTAAATTGAACAAAAGATGGACTAAAAATTAGGTTGAAAGCGATGCTTTTCAAAAGCTAAAATAAAATTACTTGACAAGTTCTTAGAATTTTACATGCGTTTAATTAATATAATGATAAAGATTAAATTAGGACAAAGACACTAATAATTTAAACATTTATTTAAAAAAAAATTTCAAGAACAAACAAAGAATAGTACTAACAAAAAATTAACAAGAACCCAGAGAAAGAATCTAGTCCAGATCGATCAAATTAACTTTGCTAATTAAATTAATTAATTACCAACTTATGGTTAATTAATTAATTTTTAGGTTGGCTCCACTCATCTTTCCAACGTCATTTGGTGTGATTAATTAAACTAATCAACATTAGGTTAATCTTTGACCTAGCTACTACAAAGGCTACACCTTAGCCTTTTACTTAGCTCCTATAAAAATATATATATATATATTATAAATATTTATCAAAGTTTATGCTATTAAATTATTGTTAGGGGCTCTATGGGAACAAACTTAACTTATGTCCGAATCAGGAAACATAGATTAGGTTTATATATTTTTTCCATCACTCCCAAAACAGAAAATGGCTAAATAAATACAACATTTCTCGATTTTATTAGAAGAGTGTAATTTTTAAAATATGCTTGTTCGGTTAGAAGAGTTTAATTTTGAAAGTTTTATTTCTTATACAGTTACTAATATAATTATAAGTAATTTGAAATCTAGCACATTAGTAAAAAAATATATATATAATAAATTATTTATTTTATGTGTTGTACCTTCGAACCCATAAAAAATTGTACATTTTTTTAACGGAACGGAGGTAAGAAGATGAGAATATTCGTTCATAAATTTGGTGTTCTTGTTGGAATCTTGGTAGACTTTCATACTGATGAATTTAAAAAACGAATTAATATTGAAACAGCATCGAAGCAACAAACAACAGATCAAACAAATGCAAATAAGTCCAACCGCAAAACTGTATTGATTTCAGCCTTTGAGTACAATGTACCGGGTACTGAGTTAACATCTGATGCATCGAATTTAGCTGCTAATATATCATGGTAATGAGTTAACTATTGAAATATTATCGTATCGAGTTTAACATTTAATTTACTGCGTATATAATTAATATATTGAATTTAGCCTTTGTGTATCCCGTTTAACTTTTGATATATTAGTGAATTTAGCCACTTATATATTGTGTAGTAATTTTAACCTCTGATATACAGTGTATTGATAAAATCACGCATATTGAATTTATCTATCAAGGTATTACCGTCGGATCTTAAGATGGTCGGACAGAAACTCCTTGAAAAAATCACGTAATTATCACACACAGTCACACTCACATAAGCAAGCATATGGTCATGTCTTACTAGTTAACCCAATCCAATGTATATTTCCAGAAATGTTGGTACAATAATGAATTAATTTAATAAAATTAGGTTTGCAGACAAAGAGAAAAAAAAAAAGGGTAGTGGAAGTTAATTGGATCCATTTTTAATGGTTTAAAGAGTAAACAAAAACTGGTGAAAAATTAAAGTAGCAGAAGAGGCAACACCAGCAGAAGAAGCATGTGGTAAGGGACATGAGGGCAACACACACCGCAAGACATGGGTTTGTGGGTGCTGGCTACCGCACCCAATCTCTTAACCCGAAAACCGAACCGAATTCGAATTCAAGGAAAACAAGTATTCTTGCCCTCTGCTGCCTGCACTTGCCTGCACGTCAATATATCATATATGTCATGTGGGCGCACTAAAGTCTGTCCAAAAATAAAATACTCAATCCATCTATTTTTCTTTCAATAAAAAAGTCGTATTTTAATTTTTTTATATTTTTATTAATATAATTATGTGTAATTATAACTCATCAATATTTAAAAACGTAAAAATATCAATGGAATAAATGGTGACAAATTAGTTATTTCAAGTTACTGGATCGCCAAATTAAAAAATTTTAAAATTTCGAAATAGTATTTTTGTAGTCATAAATGTTGTGGATGAAAATAATTTATTACCAATGTTGTAGATTGGCTGGTCATTTATTAGACGAATAGGAAGATGGAGTTCAAAGTAAGAAACATGCCAACCTGCCATTTTGAAAATTTGTAACTGCCATTTAGGAGCGATGTGTTAGGGTTGTTGGATTTAAGAGAGCGAATTTTTGTATTATAACTTTTCGATTATGATATTATTTGTTTAATGATTCTTGTTATATCGTTCTAACCAAACGTCGAACTGATTCATGTCGATTAATTTAATTCGTGAATGTGCGAATTCACGAAAACTCAATTCTGACTCGTTTATATCGTTCTAATCAAACGTCGAATTAAATGTAATTTCATGTTTGACTATATTATATTATATATGTTGGATTGGACATTTGTTGTTGTTCAATAATTTAAAATCCAATCTTGAAAATTATATAAAAATGTAGTTCGAAACCAATAGCATCAGTCCAATATGAAACAATGTTATTCTATGATTACAGAAATTAAATCATGCATGACCTTAATTTTGGACAATTCCACAATCTAAACTTATAATATATATAGGTATATATCATTTACCCTAGATTGTACCAAAAAGATCTCCATTGAACCTTTTTATGGGTAGTAATTAGTATGGTGTCTAGATTTGTACGAAGGTGATTCATATTTTTACTGTTACATATTTAATTATTTGTATTAACTTATTCAACTATGGAGCTCTTTATTTTAACATGTTGTTATCAAGTTCGTTTTGTGAAATTTTGTCACCCTTAATATTCTCATTTTAAATATTTTATTCAAATGGAATTGTTACTTGAACACCGTTTACTAAATGTAAAACACTTTTTAAAAATTTTAGACGTGAATTTACATTTTTGCCCCTCCATTCTCTTCTACCTTATATAGTAAAATTGACTGAAATCAATTTTTTTGCAATTCCATTTCTCCTCCATATTGCGATTCCGGTTTCCACCTCTATCGCTTTTCTTCGTCGGTCGTCGGTCTGGCTCAACAAATCAATGAGTCGGAATTTTTTATTTTCTTTTTTTGGTAGAGGAAATGAAAATTTGAATGTGTTGGGTGTTGCAAATTTTTATGGGTACTGTGTTTAGGAATGTATTAGTGTTTATGATGCGTTTTCCGGCTACGTAGTAATAATTTTAGGGTAAATTCAGTGGTCGTTCGCCGAAAAAACGATTTTTCGACGAACGACCGGGAAAATCGCTTCGTCCCTAAAACAATCGCCACAGGACGGCGATTTTCCAGGCCTAGCCGATTCTTAGTGAAAAAAAAGTGAAGTAAATTTTTTTTATGAAGTTAGAAATTATCAAGGGTATATTTGTCTTTTCGCCACTTAAAATTTTAAGAAGTGTCCTGTGTTTAGTAAAACGGGTCATGCAATTAACATGCCCCTATTCAAATTTTCATATCTTATTTTATCCCTTTGTCATCCAATGTAGATGTGTTTTGATATAATAGGCAGAATAAATCACAACAATCGAATAAAGTGCGTGAGTTATTTACACTATTGTACACACTTTTAATTAATTAATTTATACAACGACCCAGTTGCATAACAAGATAAAAGATATATGGCGCCTTTATTTTGTATATATCGTAACCCCCAAAAAAAAAAAAAAAACCTACACTTTTAGCCCAATCATATATATCGGTCAAATTTTACGTAGTATAACGATTGCATAAATAATCTCTCAAGTTCATGAACTCACTCTTTGCTTTCCTTTTTTGACTATATATATATCGGTCAAATTTTACGTGGTACAACGATTGCATAAATAATCTCTCAAGTTCATGAACTCACTCTTTGCTTTCCTTTTTTGACTATATATATATATATTCCAATAATATTTTATAAATTAGTTATATTTTTCTTCACAATATTTCATCATTTCATTGTTGCTTGGGATGACCTCCAATATATATATATAATTTTATATATGTCAACTTGACTATTTTATAGTAATTGACTAAAATTTTAAGATACCAATTAATGTAATTTGTATCGTCAACTACAACGGAAATTTTTATTAGCAAAGCCAATCGCTCGGGCAACCATTAACTTAATTCTATTAATTAAATTGACTTAATTACCATAATAGAGTGGTCGGCAATAATATTAAAGGAGGCATACGTAACTTCCTTGGAGACATAAGTCTTGACATTTAATTCTAAAATTAATTTTAAGGATTTGAAGATAGAGTAAATTACATGACTTATTCAACTTATTACAATGAAACGTATCTTAGGAATACGAGAAAATTTTGTTGGTCGAACACTTATACTCACCCCCAATCTTTAATAAAAGTCGTTTTAGAGTATTTATAACAAATTAAGAAATTCGTTGACTACTATAATTTATTAGAGTATTTATGACAAATTAAGAAATTAGTTGACCATTGTAATTTATAAGAGTATTTATGACAAATTAAGAAATTCGTTGACTATTGTAATTTATTACTATTATAAGTTTTGGAGTTTTAATCCAATAAAAGGTCATTTTTATTTTGTACATTGTTACTCCTCTAAAACGACTTTTATTATGAATCGGAAAGAGTATCATAATTTACAATGATCTGGTTATAAAATACCGTGTTTGTCTCGATTTCTTTTGAACTAAAGCGTGACTTAAATGAAAAATGACACAAGTAATCTTTCATACAGTAGGATTCAATGTTACAAATATGTTTCCATACAAAAAAAAAATTTGTTTGCATACAAATAACTTATAATATTGCTAGTATTTCGACTCATTAAGTTAATTAAAGGTGCAAATAGAGAAATTAATATCGTATTTTTAAAATAGAGAAAGTAATAAACATGGGTACATTTAACGCATAAACATGTGCACAAACTCATATGATCCATTAATCTAGTTTCTTAATCGGACATCTCTAACAACTAATCCATTTATATTTAAGGTTTATATGTTATTTTTAGATTTTTAAAAATATTTTTCTTTCCTCTATTAATATAAGTTAATATTTCTCTAATTTTATCTTGATATTAGAGCATTTTACGTCTTCAATGCGCATGTTCATATATTGTACAATTTGTACTCATCCGATTCAAAATAAAAGGTGTTTTAAAGTTTTTCAGACAAATTAAGAAATTCGTTTAAATTTAAAAAAAACGTATTGTAATTTATTTTACTATTATGAGTGTTGCAGTTTTTATTGTTACGAAAATGTTATTTATTTTGAAAATTGTTACTCCGTCTAAAACGATTTTTATTTTGGATCAAAAGGAGTAATAAGTAATAAGGTTGTCGATTCACCTCGTGCCTGGGTCAAGTTTGAGTTGATAGGTTTCCATCTCGCACTTTCCAACCTCAACATTACTCATTTAATTATCTGCGTTGACATTCTGAAACCTAATTTTACCCTTTAATTATTTGTGTCGATATTCTAACCCTACCCCCATCGTGTTGCATTAGAAATTTTCATGCTTGTATACATGTTTAATTATCTATATCAATCCTAATTTATCCGTTTAGTTATTCATGCCAAAATGTTCAACCCTAATGTTATCCGTTTCAAATCAACATTCCTAACCCAAACCCATTTGTATGGTATCATATTTTTATGTTGTATCAGGAATTCAGGATTGCACTTATATTGACTCCAAATTAAAGGTTTAGATATTATTATTTCCTAATATTTTGACTTTTTTTCTTTTCCTAATAAAATCTTTTTCTCCACAAACATGGGAGGATTTAAGGGTGTACATTTACGAATTTAACCCTATTCCCTCCCGCGACACGTGTGAACTGTAAATTATTCCTATCCTAATAAGGGTGTACATTATACGTATTTAAACTTCTTAAAAAAGAAAAAAAAAAGAAATCTTAAAAAAAGGGTAAAAAAAAACTAGTCTAGCGCACATTAGTAGACATAGACACCCACGCGTCGAAACACCCTAACCGCCAGTGGCCGTCACTAAAATGCGCATCCCCATTGTTGTCTTGGAGACTTTTTCTTTTTAAGCACCTCACCATGAAATTCATAGAGAGAAAGCCAACAGGTTTCCTTTCTTGAATACTTCCATTTTCACACACACCAAATCTGTGCATACGATACACCCCTCCATGTGTGTCCACATATATAGAAAGAATACGCACCAAAAGGAAAGAAAAAGCTTTGAGGGGTTTGGTTTTGTTTTTCTTTCTCAATTTAAATGAGTGCGTGAGTGTTTTTTTGGTATAACTTTAAGAGGGTTGCGAGGAAGGGGTATTGAGTTTCGTGTCCAAAGGTCTTTGGACTTTCACAGCGATTATCCGGGTTGGGTTTTAATTTTATTTTTATTTTTTAATTTCCCTTTTGGTTTCTTTAGGTAACAGAAACAGACTTGTCACTATATTTTATAGTAGAATATTCTGGTGATACTGTATAAGAAGGTATGGGGTGGTGAAGATTTTCTTACCAAAGAAGCTTTGGCGTTCTGTTCTATCAAATTAGAGTCTTTTCTGGCAACCCAGTCGTGAGAAACCAAGATAACAGTGGTAGAAGATCATCATTCCTTCTGAATTGTAATGGGTATGTGCCATTTTTTGTGTTCTTTCATCAACGATTTTCTTTATTTTAGTCCGTCTTAATTGGGTTTATGGGGTGTGCCTTTTTTCTTTTTTTTTTTTTTTTTTTTGTGTGTGGGTTCATCTCGGTACTCTTTCTGAGTTCTCAAAAGTGATTCTTTGTTGTTCTTCTGTTCTGTGGTTTTCTAAAGTCCTGTTCTTCTTTTTCTGGGGATTAGTTTGTTGGGCGTTTGTTGTTGTTTTTGTGGGTGGACAAGAATTGCGATTTGTGTGGTGTCTCCAACTTCTGATTTCACACAGAAAAAAGGGGTTTGGATGTGAATGTCTGTCAATTGTGTGTGCTGAAAAACTCTTCAGTGTGTGTTTCAATGGCTTTGTTGGGTGAATAGTTTCTTCAGAAAAACAGAGTGTCCCACTCTCCCGCCCCACAGAGACAAGAGGCACAAGCACCTTTTTGAGGGCGGCTAATTAGGCTTCTTAATTGGCCTACTTGATTTTTTTTTTAGTTATTCTAGTCCCACATTCAAGTCTTCATAATTGGTCAGCTTTTTATTCTTAATTCTTGTGTTTTCACATCTTATACTAAAAAACATAATCTGGATTACTTGTTTCACACTCCTGGTTCTGCTTTCTTCTTCCTTTTTGATGCTTTCCTATCTAAATCTTGTATGATTTTTTCTCTTCTCAGAAGCCTCAGTGAGTTATTCCAATTCCTTGGATACTATGGATGATGAATATGAAAAATTTATCAGAAGAATGAATCCACCCAGGTATTCTATTTTGTTTTCTGAAACATGAGCTGCTTTAGTATTAATGTTGAAGGCTAAGCATTGTTGTTGACAATTTCCTCTTTTGCTTTTAACAGAGTTGTTATTGATAATGAGTCTTGCAAAAATGCAACAGTTATACAGGTATGTCTTTTGCTTTGCTCGAGTCCCTTTCTGTTGTATGAATCTATGTTGTTGGTGTTCGTTATTCTAAAATTATTGTCTTTTGATTGATGCAGGTGGACAGTGCAAACAAACATGGAATACTTCTGGAAGTTGTACAAGTCCTCACTGACCTCAACCTTATTGTTACCAAGGCTTATATATGCTCCGATGGAGGATGGTTTATGGATGGTAAGAGCATTTTCCCTTTCATTTCATCATTGCCATTGCCCCTTTTATTGGGAGTAAAAGTCGAATCGACACTTTTTGTTTCAGTCTTCAACGTTACTGACCAAGATGGGAACAAGATAACTGATGAAGGGGTTCTTGATTACATTCAGAAGGTGAGTTGTATTGTATCCAATGTGATGAATACAATGAGAACTTTTTCCTCTTTTGCATTTATTGTCAAAGGCAAATCCAACTCACTACGTGGGTTCATTTTCAGTCACTTGGTCCAGATTCTTGTTTCGCCTCCTCTATGAGAAGATCTGTGGGGGTTGTCCCTGCAATGGACCACACCTCAATTGAGTTAATTGGAAGCGACAGACCGGGTCTACTCTCTGAAGTGAGTGCTGTCCTCACTAGCCTAAAATGTAATGTGGTGAATGCTGAGGTTTGGACCCACAACACCCGAGCTGCAGCTGTAATGCAAGTCACTGATGAAGAATCTGGCGGTGCAATTACCGACCCTCAGAGGCTTTCGTTGATTAACCGCCTCTTATCGAATGTTCTCAAGGGAAGCAACAAATATAGGGAGGCTAAAACTGTTGTTTCGCACGGGCTTACTCACACCGAGAGAAGGCTTCACCAGATTATGTTTGCTGACCGGGACTACGAGCGCTCGGGCCATGATTTGGATGAGAAAGAGAGGCCTAATGTCAACGTTGTTAATTGGCATGATAAAGACTACTCTGTGGTCACCATCCGCTGCAAGGATAGGCCGAAACTCCTTTTCGATGCTATCTGCACATTGACAGACATGCAGTACGTTGTTTTTCATGGACATGTTGATGCTGAGGGACCAGAAGCTTATCAGGTACATGAACTTCTGTTGGTTGTAGTTATGAACTACGTGTGTTCAGGTTCTCGAAAAGTTTCTTTCTTTTAGAAGTGCTAATGTTGTATACGTTGTTCTTTTTTCTCCCTTGTGAAGGAGTATTGTATAAGACATGTTGATGGATCGCCTGTGAAATCGGATGCTGAGAGGCAGAGAGTCATTCATTGTCTTGAAGCAGCCATTGAGAGAAGAGTATCTGAGGTGATTACTGAAACCATAGTTCTTAATTTTAGTGTTTTACCATTTTTTCTTGCCCAGCTGCTAATGTTTAATTAGAGCCTGTTTTTCTGATTCTGCATTTTAGTAACGAGACTCCCACATTAAAGCATGTTTGCAAAATTGATTAATGAAAACTGGAGTATTAGACCTGGATTTAGTAGTGAAAATCCCTAGTTTGTCATTGATGTTCTTCATTTTAGCTATAGCTATGTTTCATGTCTCATGCTTGTTCCACTCGAAGCGCGTAAAGTATTTTGTTGTCAATGTGATCTTAAGGGATGATGAGCTCTTAATTCTGACGGCTTGTTTGTTGGTTCTTTTTCCAGGGATTGAAGCTCGAATTATGTACAACGGACAGAATTGGACTGCTATCTAATGTAACTCGAATTTTCCGCGAGAACAGCCTCACTGTCACGAGAGCAGAAGTGACAACCAGAGCTGGCAAAGCTGTTAACACCTTTTATGTTCGCGAGGCATCAGGATATCCCGTTGATGCCAAGATCATCGACTCCATTCGGCAAACAATAGGCCAAACTATACTGAGAGTGAAGGGCTGCCCTGATGAATCCAACCAATCCCAACAAGAATCTCCAACAAGGTTCCTCTTTGGTGGTCTCTTTAAGTCCAGATCCTTTGTCAATTTCGGTTTGGTTAGATCATACTCTTGAGGTAGACAAATCACACACACCTTCGATCTGATGTACATATTGGTTAGCCAACTATCGATCTTTTAGGTTGTTAGTCCATAGTAGTACCAAAATACAGCTTTGCTAAGGGGGTTGGAAAAGAATGTTGAAGATTAAGATTAGGTTATCACCGCCTGTGAATATTTATCCATTTAGTAGTTACTTCACCTCTGTCGGATTTCATAGTAACCAATGTCAAAGTTGGTTTGATCGATGTCGGGAAGTTTGAAACTTGAATCTAATGTACAGAGTAAAAGGCTAACTTCTTGTGTAATTTCATTGCATCATTCCTATGAGAAGCTTCTATTTGATCCTATTTTCTTCAGTTTGATTTGTGCACCAATTTGAAAGAGTCAAATTGGAAAACCTCGGCAACAAAGATACAGAAAAGTGCTAATTTCTGCATTGTTTAGCTGTGAGAAAGAGACAGATGATGATTTAGAATTGCTATGGAGTTGATTTTCACCTAGATGTGGTGCCGTGTGTGGAACGAGTATGCATGTTTTTCTTTGAATACTATATAATCCATGTGGTTTCTTGGAAGGTTTTATCAGTTTGACTACCTCTCCCCATCTGATTGGATCTTTGAAAGATCTTTGACCATTTGATTTGATGTTATGGAGCAACAAAAGGGTTGAAAACTCTAGAACAGCTGCAGTCCATAAAAAATAAAACAGAAGAATAAGACATTTTTCATATTATTTAAACTTTTATTACTCTAGTCATTCGGTTAAAAGAGTCAATTTTGTAATATTAAATCTGATCATGACGAAGTAGTAAAATTGGAGGGAGGTTAAGGTAAATGAAAACAAGACTAACTCCCCTTATATGGCGACTCTCCCTCACCCTCGAAGGTCTCTAGGGCAGAGGAAGGCGGTGGAAAAGGGAACTTGGAGTGGTCGCGCTTTTTTTTTTTTTTTTTTGGAATGCCCTAAACGAATAAAGCTTATACTAAGACTTTATGCTACCCATCCCCCACCTGGATCAATACTTCTCTAATCATTAGGTTTATACGAAAGCCTTATTTTAGGGCAGAAAATTATGGTTGGAAGGCGCATAAATAGAAAATGACGATCTTCAGCAAAGGTACTATCCCGCTAGCTCCTTGTATACTCTTTCGAGTAAAAATAAAAAAACGGTCTATATAACCCTAAATCTTGATCCCCGTTAATTAATCCAATATCTACTAAGTATTGTTATGGTTCAATAACTTGGAACTTCTTTGTATTTCAAACCTATACACTTTGTTCTTTCATATTGTTCCTTTTTTAAAGACCAAAATATCCATGTACGTAATTAGCTAATGTCATAAAACTCCATCGTATTAGGTTTAGAGATATAGTAGGACAACCAATAAGGTATACTATAGTCTTTTAAACTTATTCCAATTTTGATTGCCATATACCTATTTCCACAAATAAAGGAATTAACAAAGTGTAAAAGGCTTAAACTCACTCGTAAGTATTCGGAAATGGATTAATTCCTCATTAATAAATGAATCTTATATTGTCTTTTATATTAATGTACGTACCAGACAAATGAATTTTAATCTTATGAATCAGACGTTTATTCCTTTAATCGCATTTTCGTGTGACAGATTCCAGTGATTTTGGATACTTTGCATTTAACTCACAAAGATGGAGGTGATATAAAGTTTTGCAAATGGTGACGCAATTAAACCAAAAAAAAATGGCACTTTCCAACTCAAGAAGAGTCTCTTTATGTGACATTATTGGCACCCAAAGTATTCCAATATGATTCTTTCTTCATCATAAAGTATTGAGGGTCGTCTAAAGTCTAAAGACCAAACCTTTTGGCACGGCAGCCCTTCAGAAAAGAAATGAAAGAACAATCCCAATCCTAATCCATCTGCTTGCTTTGACCAAATAATAAAATGATGGAGGCAAGGCAACTTTATTTGTAAAGGGAGCTATGGAAAAAACCGAAATGATAGAGAGTGACAATATCTTATATGCCGTTGATTTATTTCAAATAGGAAGCGGGAGAATATGAAAAGGATAGAGAGTGACGATATCTTATACGCCCTTGATTCATTTGCAATTCGAATTGCTACCAAATGAAGGCAAACTTCGAACCAAATGTTGATGAGATCTTGCAAGACTATAGACGGTGAAAAAATACGTCTTGAGACTGTTTACGGGATGAGTTTCCAATGATTAAGTCAAGCCAAAGAATTTGAAACTGTAGAGAATAGATGATGAGTATCTGTAGTGTGTGTAATGAAGTAAGAATATCGACTTTTCTTTTATACGTACCTTTAAATAGTCCACGTTGGTTATACATTTCTTTTGTCTTCGGCTTATCTAGGGTTTTATGATTATATCTCTCATATTTATAGTGCGTATCATTTAGTAGTAATCCCATTCTCATATACTATACAAATTATTATTACTACTTGCGAAAGAGTAGTGAAAACTTTTAATACGACACAAATATGAGACGATAAAAATGATCCGTCTAACATCTATATTATTCAAATCATCATCTCTAGAAATTGTGAAAGGTTACAATCCAAAAAATGTGGAAAAAAGGTGGGTGTTGAATGAAGCCAAATTGGGACCCTGCCACTCGCTATCACTATCTAATTTTATGTAGAATTTAGCAAAGTGTTTACATGAAATCTGGATCCTACTCAACGCCTATATGATTGGGATTTTGGTGATGCAACTCACGACATGGGGTGCTGCCACGTGGCTTCCTGTAGGGCTGGTGCCACCTCAGCTGTTACCCATTAGTGGCGATGGATAAAAGATTCTATTCTATTCTTCTTTTTCTTTCTTTTTTTCTCAAAAATATTTTATTTTAATTTTATTTTATTTTATTTTCAAATCGTAAAAGATTATACTTCATCCGCTTTAAAATAAAAAGATATTTTTACTATAGATTTTTGTTAAAATATATTATAAGCGGAAATTATACTTCTTGTTTCAAAATTATCCTTATTTTATTCTCTCATGTTCAATTATTCAAAAAGTCCACTTTGTATTACTGAAAAATAATAGAGTATACCTTTCATTAATGGATAGAAAAAGTTTGGTATTACTTATATTTCTCTCACTCTCTAAATTTATTTTTCAACTTTTCTATTTTTCCTTATTAGTAAGGATTTGATCTTGATCAATAGTGAAAGGCTTTTTTTTTCATCAAAGTTTTTCACTTTTGAAATCATAAGTTTTTACACATGGTAAAAAAGCTAATATTGATATTGTTGTGAGGATGAAGTTTGTAGAAGGCATTTTGTTTAGTTGTAACTTTTATTAGTTATGATAATTTTTTTTATTGCACGTATATTATTGATTTATATATTTTTAAATTTTTTATTATCTATGTATATCAATTTGTTGTCAAGTTAAAAATAGAGTTATTTTTTTCTGCAGCAACTTTGAAAGTTATATACTATATGAAGTACTTAGTAATAGTCATGCCTTGCTTCTCAAGCTTGACGAAGAACTCTAAGGCTCTGTTTTTTTCGGAACATAATCAGGAAAAGTATTACTTTTTTCTTAAAAATATTACACAAAGAAACAACATCATTTTTATAAAATTCACAATTTAAATTTAAAAATTCTCTCTAAATTCTCACTTACATAAATTCAGAAAAAACATAACCATTACACTTTTTCTTCTCTTTCTTACACAAATCTCCAAAAGAAATTCTCTCCAAAACAAAATTCTTCCCTAACCAAAAAATTTCCTATCCATAGTACTAAGAGAACATAGTCTACCGTCATAGTTAGTGTTGTCGGTATCTAACTCACTTATTTAGCGAGGGGGTTATATGAGAAAATTTTTTAAAAACTCAAGTCTGATGAAAGTTCTAATTCTACTATCGCATGTAGGTTTCTCCCCTCAGTAGTGAGGAAAACTTTCCTCTTAAACGCCGATAAAAGTTGAAATGTTATCACTATATTTATTGTGGTTGTCGTCGAGGATGATTTGATAGCCATGCCCTTTCAAGTAATCGGAGAGGCACAAATAGTGTAATGTATTGCCAATAAGCAACAACAACAATGAAGTCACATTACATGCCACAATATTCAAATTGATTTTCTATTTGGACTAGTCAACGGTCAATATTATTCCAACTTTGTAGTATTCATTAATTAAAGTGGAGATTCCACGACCCTCACTTAGATCAGATGCAATAATTGCTCCTCGTTCGCCACAATTATCTTTGATTTTCTGTCTTAAAAGTCTCAAATTCTCATGAAAACACGAGCCACCAATTTTCCTGTAGACTGTAGTTATTACCTAATCATGACCCTCTGATGGAGTGTAATTGTTGCGAGTATAGTTACCGCTGTGTCAATTCGTGTCGTGTCTGATTTCACAAGTTTATTTACGTGCATGTCAACACCTCATAACTCTAATTTATTCGTCATGAAATCTTCATTCTAACATGTTTAATTATTTTGCGTCTGGTTTAAGTTGTATTAAAAATTATTTGTGTTTGAACAGGTTCATGAGTTTGAATTAATTAGTTCACGTGTCTATATCGATTACAAACCCTACCGTTATCTATTTAATTACTCGTATATATAGACCTGCTTAACTTATGAACCAATCAAAATTCAATTTTATTACTTTTATATTGGTGATCGTGTCAAAACTTATCATCCCTCTAGTTTCATCCGGGCTCATGCCCTGCCCATGCTTATTCTTAATTTCATTGTTGACCGTAGGTGGAAAAAGATAGACTGCATAGAATGACAAAAAAGATTTTCCCAGATCGATTCGTCATGGAAATAAATTAATATGCTCATGTGCATTGTTTGCAATAGGGAATAGGGATGGCCACAATTCTCGAACCGCCGGTTACGGTTCATGAATCAGTGGAACTAGAATCTTGGGGGACGGTTCCATGCCGGTTCCAGAACCGCCAATTTCGGCTCCAATTCTGATTCTGTCACGGTTCCGATTTCAGCCTGTCACGATTCCGTTCTGTCACGGTTCCCATTCCGATTCCAATATTTCCCGTTTATTTGACAATTTTTTTTGTTTATTTAACAATATTAACTTATAAATGTTATTTTATTTTGACTTAACTAATAACTCAATTATTTATAAATAATTAAAATTACAAAAATAAAATAAATTATATAGCGACGATACATACATTTAAACAATTAAATGATTTATATAATAAAAGATACAACAATTAAATGATTTATATAATCACCAATCTGGCCGTTGGTGATTGAACTACCAATCAAATACCAACGGTTACTTTTTAGTAACCGTTGGTATAAATACATATATAATATATAATTTTAATTTAATAATTAATTAATTTTAATACTTATTTATATTATTAATAATATATATAAAAAGTATTAGTTTTTTATATTATTATAATATATATTTAAAAATAGTTTATATATATTGTATGTTAAACATATAATATAATTATAATTATAAGAAAGAAGTTTAAAAAAAACAAATAGTTGAAGTGGTTAATCAACTTTGATTAAAGATTTTCAATTCTAACAAATGGTCGCGTGTTTGAATATGTGCAAGAGGAATAGAAAAGTTATTATTTTTATGGTTTTCACATTGGAACCGGAGGGTTGGACCATTTGGAACCGTTCCGACCCGCCTGTCCCAGGTTCTCAGGCAAGAGGAACAGAAACTTTCTGGCGGGTCCGGTTCCGGAACAGGGGGCCACGATTTAGGTTCGAACCGAAACTGTGGCCGTCTCTAGTTTGCAAAATCCCGATCTGAATAGTAGGACCTTGCCGTTCTATCAAATCCTAAATTTTTTTTACTAAAATGGCCAATATAAAAGTTTTTATGATTTACCGATAATTTTATACATACTTTTTGTGTAGGATCTTACGATGAAATCCTACTATTCCGATTCTATACCAAATATATCACATGTAGGATTTCGATATTGCAGACTATGCTCATGTGTAGTAAAAGAAACAATTCATGGTCGATCATGTGCTAAGTTCTGATTTTTCTATCCAGTAAATTGAACGTTAGAACTATCAAAAAATAAATGCAGCAAGCAAGCATCCAGTAAACACAGATTCCCCACCCCACATGATCATGGCAGATTATAGTTTATTTGACCATTAAATTGTTCCACAGATCCAAAAATTCAGAAACCAAAAACATTATAAATTTATATGTATAACAAAAAACATCATCAATTAATATGGGACCAAACAGCCTGGATAACCATGTTCTTGTCCGATTTATCTGCATCATTGGATACTCATGATCGATGATGATCATCATCATATTAAAAGAAATCTACAGATAATATATAATGCAGGAGGGCTCTGCAGTATGAACATCAAAGAAACAGAGAAGCCATTAATGGAGGGCTCTGCTCCTCTTCAGCTTCATCTTGTATTGAGTTCCCTGGATTTCAAATTCTGGCTTCCAAAGAAGGTCATGATCATGGTGAATTGGTGAAGTTTGGAAGGAGTTTGAGTCGGCTTCAAAGGCCGCCCCGCGTCCTCTTCAGCTAATAAAGCCTGCTGATGGTAGCTCCATGGAATGCAAGAAGGCAGCAGATTCTGCTGCATTTGCCTCTGCTTGTTATAATCATAGCCATAGCCATAGCCATAGTAGTAATAAAGATCCCATCCCTCTTCTTTCTCCATTGGTGTTGATTGAACCAATTGGTAATTATGTTCATCAGGGAGAGAATACTGTGAATTAACTAATAAAATTGCTTTCGTTTTCTCTGTATCGTTTCAATTTTATCGGAGTTATATAACATTTTGTACATTTGAGCAGTCTTTTATACTGAAAGTTCACTTCTGCAAGATTAATACTCGTTGTTGGAGACTACTTTCTCATCTTTTGTTCTTTATTGGGGGATCTAAGGTTCAGAATCATTTCCATTGATTTTTACTTGTGCTTTGATTTTGTGTACAAAGTATAAAAGTTTCATTGTAAGAATGAAAGAAGAAAGGTTTGAGGTGAAGATGTGGACTTGTGAACCCGCTAAAATGAACTCGTGAATTTAAATATATATGATAAATAATTTTTAACACGATACGAAATACAACGAAAACACAAATATAATATCAAGATGCTAGAGGCTTCAATACAGTTTGGTCGCGTTATAGGCCCAAATGATACAACAGCTTAAGATTGAAGTTAAAATTGGGCCTGTTTTGATTCGGCCCGCTCTCTATGCATTTAATGTTGGACTAAATTTTTTAAATTTATTTTTGGGTAAAATTGTGTTCTTATTTCGAAAAAACGAAAGAAAAAGAAAAATTGATACGGAAATGATTTTTTTTTCCTTTTAATGAATCATGATTAAATGAATAAATGTCAAAGGGATGAGAGAGGGGAAGATAAAATAGGTTCGAACTTTTAAGTGACTTGTCATGCATCACATTCATTTAAGTACGGATTATTTTCTAAAAGTAATGGATTGGAGAAGTGCAAATGATTTAAAATTTATTTATGACAATGCATCTCCTTTAATCTCATCGATTAAACATGATTTGGCAGACGGCAATGAAATCCGCATCTCTCCTTTTTGATGTCGGTTGACCTTCTGGATCCCCGGTCGTGACCTATAAATGCGGGGCTATCCCCTTGTATCACTTTGACATTCAAGTTAGTAAGAGCAATTATATATAATCTCAATATAATCATAGTATAATGGTGTAGAATCCAGTTACCCTTGTTTGGAGTTTCAGCCTTTGTATTATAGAATAACTTTATTGTTTATGTTCATTATATAATGTTTGGGTAACCACTATCGCATTTTAATTCTTTGTAACTGCTATCGGAATTTAATGTTTCGTAACCACTGTCATGACTTAATGTTGCGTAACCGCCATCGAGTCATTAATATCAATAATAACTATCATCAATTCCATTATCGAATTCAAAACTGTTACCCTCATAATTGTTTGTAACTCCCGCCCATTAATAACAATTTTCTTCATCATTTGACTCGCCAGCTTCCACGAATGGTTCAGTTTCTGACCGCCTTCAACTTTATAATCTTCACGGGCCTTAAATTTATTGGGCCAAATCCATACCATATGCCAAATCGGGCACACAGCTCATTTTATAATATTATTTTTATACTCTCGATATAATTTTTTTTAATATATAAATATTTTCAATACGGAAATTTCAAAAATTTTAAATACAGTTTTTTAAAATTTATGAAATGTTAAAATTAACATATGTTTGTGAACTTAATAAAAGTCAAAATTCAATCCGAAATTTAATAAAAGACTTTCCTCAAAAAAAAAAAAAAAAAAATCTATCCGCATGAATATTTTGCCGTACAAAATTTGCTATTCTCTCTGTTTTTAAAAAGTCAACCTTCATCCTCAATTCAATATGTAAGGTACGGTTTTACAAGTGGACAATTATTATCTTAACAAAATTTGAGATTTTGATATCCATAAGAGATTTAGGCCATGTTTGTTTTGATTCTCAAAACATGATTTTGAGAAAAGTTTTAATTTTATAATAATTTTTCATCATTTTCAATACACCTTTTTATATTTTTCAATACACCTTTTTACATTTCTAATACAATTTTAATATTATAAAATCAAAATAAATCTCAAAACCATGTTTTGGAAATCATACAACACAGGGCCTTATACGCTAAATATTGTCCTACAATATTAATATTTTTGTTGCCAATAACACTAGTTCATGTATTTTTATACTCGTACGTATAATACAATAAAAATAAGAGTTATGATAGACTCAGCAACAAATCATAGCAACTTTTTGATAGCAACTCATGCGGCATGCATTCATTGGCCAATTCTGTGATATTAATAAAAATGCAACCAATGAATGCATGCCACATGAGTTGCTATTAAAAAATTATTATGATTTGTTGCTGAATCTATCATTACTCTAAAAATAAATAAAGATCATAAAACTCAAAGAAAAATATTAATTATTTATTATTTCTTTAATGTAAATTCATATTAACTCGTGAAGGCGTGATGCTTTCGCGTACACATTGTAGCATCTCTGATCACGCCATCCAATGAATCCGAATTCCCCTCGTGAGCGGATTCTTCAACTTCTTCGGCACACTTCAGAAATTGCAAATTTCGTCAACGATTTTTTTTAATTATTATTTTTTTTTTTCAATTTTCAATTTTCAACAACCGAACCAATTTCCTGCCTCCTTACAAAATTTCCATCTTTTCAATTGGGCCACAACAATTTTTGAGATTATTGAAGTCCCGATTTCCAAACCGCCGTGCCGCTCCACTCCTCCTCCGCCGTTCCGCCCTCACTCTCTGATGTTTACGCCGTCGTAATTTTGCATTCGTTGTCATCAGTTGATCGTACTGCGACGAGGGTTCCCCCAATTTCGCTCCGTATGTACGTTCTTGGTCAAAGAATTGATCTTTTTTACTTGCCGAGTCGGGTTTTCATTTAGGGCTTTCTTTTGCATACCCCTTTGTGATTCTGATTTCAATTTTGTAAAGTTCGTGTTTTTATCTATTGGTGGCTCTGGAATTTATTGATTTTGCTTCTAATTCTAATTCTGATTGTTAGTAAATTGATAACTTGTTGTTTGATTGAATGCACGCGTGGTTGTCGATGCGTTTGTTTTTTTTTCTGTGGCTGCCTATTTGATTTATTCCCTAGTGCTGAATCATTGTTTTATATGCTAATTAATATATAAATGTTGCTTTACTGAACTGCCTGGAAATCGGGTAATGCATGTTTAGGTATGCTGATTGGGAGGGGTTTCGTTTTGTAGGCGTTGTGACGTTCCTATCAAGTGGTGAATGTGCTTTGTGTTGGGCTTTGAGGAAGTTTTTGGTCTGAATTCTTGCTTTGGTTGCTCTAGTGGAAGATGAGCGGGGCATCGGTAGATTATTCTCATCCCAGACCTTGTTCTGGGGCAAAGACGTTGAGGAGGCACAGGAATAGAGTAGATACAGATAATGTGGTTTTGATTGACGTTGATGATAGTGATGGTTTCGATAATGTTATCATTATTGATGTTCCTGAATCGTTACGAAGTAAGTATCAGAGCTCAAGAGTGTTGAGCAAAGACACAAAAGGTTCCTGGGCGACTGTTATCTGCCTGGATGATGATGAAAATTGCGAGAGTAATACAGCTCATACTGGTGCGAAAGTTGATAGGGGTCTGAATAATGGTGCCTCTACTAGTAAGAGCTTCCATCACGTGCCTGGCAATGTCGGAAGCCCCTTAGATGGATTTTCTGATGATTGTGAATTTATTCAAGAAAATATGTCTCCTCTAAAATTGTCTAAAGGGAAGCGGACTTATTCTGGAATAGGCACATCTGATATTGATTGCGAGCTGATGGAAGATTCCTTTCGTATTCGTGAGCTGTGGGAAAAAGCTTCATGGAAAAGAAAAAGTGATACACGCAATGGTCAGTCTGGTATTGGAGATCCTCAAGTTGTTCCCAACGAAGGTCACCAAAATGTTAATGTGGTTAATGAGCATGACCAACATGAAGAAAATTTTTTTGTGGAAAAGGATAATGAAACAAAAGACACTCTTGCTTGTCCAATTCAAGAAGAGAATGGTAAATTCAAAGATCTAATTTGTCATGGTGAAGCTGATCATGAACTTTGGAGAGATATTTTATCCAAAGGGCCTCCATTTGACAATGGTCACAGCCTTGGTAGCCAGCAGTTTGAGAAGGGTGGTTCAAGTTCCTACAATATTTCAGATTTAAACGAAGCGCCTCTTGGCTCAGTGTTTGACAAAGATGTTTTGTTGAATGATCAAGATGACTTGGAAGGCTGGATCATGGGTGAAAGGGAAAAACTTAAGGAGACCGAGGAATACAAAAAGGCATTAGCTGAAGAATTAGCTTCCAGGCAAGAAGCTCTGCGAGTTCAGGTGTGTCATATATCGTTCTTTTCAAACTCATTATATTAGCAAAATATTTTGTTATGGGGTTTTAAGCCAAACAAGAATGATTTATAAGTTTTCCTCTTTGATGTTGCTGTTATTATTTTAGTTTCTAGGCAAGAAGCTCTGCGAGTTCAGGTGTGTCATATATTGTTCTTTTCAAACTCATTGTTTTAGCAAAATATTTTGTTATGGGGTTTTAAGCCAAACAAGAATGATTTATATGTTTTCCTCTTTGATGTTGCTGTTATTAGTTTAGTTTCATCTCCGAGAAACTATGTAATTACCCTTCTATTCTTTTTTTTTGCTTGTTGGAGAGAATTAATTTGAGATTGCTCTTCTAACTTTCCAGGCTGAAGCAGCACAAAACTTGAGGCGGCTGCGGAAGAGAGAGAGAGTTGAAAGTAATCGCTTGCTTGACATGGAGAGAAGACAAAAACAGCGAATAGAAGAAATAAGAGAAACTCAAAAGAAGGTACAGTTAGTTGTCTCTCAATGATTCATCATGACAATTGATTAGTTAATAATTTTCATCTCCAGCCTTGAAAAAAAAAAAGGAACTATTTATTGATATCTATTTGTTAATTTTGCATTCTTATCAATTAAACAATTATCTAATTAGCACATCATTTGTTTTTCCACCTTTTCAGGATGTTGAAGATATGAACTTGAAGGAGGTCATCCGCGCGTCTGTCAGAAAGGAGCTTGATCAATTAGAACAATCATGCCACAGTATGGCATCTCTATTGCAAGGCCTGGGAGTTCTTGGTTATACTGGGTCCCAACCATTACCGAATGAGGTGAGTTTTTACTTGCTTTTAAGTTCATTTGCATATGCTACTGCTGATCTTTACCATGCTTACCAATAAATATTTTAGGTATATTGATTCGTTTGTCATAAATATGACTTTTATTAGAAAGATCTGCACACTTTAATGAACTAGGTCATTTCTTGTGCTATGGAAGTTATGATGTGTGCCGTGAATACAATGGTGGAATGGTTCTATTTTGATCCTGCACTCTTTCCTCCTCTATTGTGGTGAATAAACTGTGGAGGATTGGCTGCTAGAGTTAATAGCTGTTCAGGCCATCTGAAGGAATGTTGGATCAGGAGATGAGACTTCTCATCTTTTAGTGTGCTAGTTTGTGTGGATAGTTCTTGATCCGTGTAATATGCAATGCTCAAAGATCCTTGTTATTTGTATTTTATAACTGGTGGTTTCATGTAGTCTGAAGGTTAAGTGATGATGCCAAGTCTACCCCGAGAGCTGACTTTAGAATGTGTTTTTCCCCCCCTTCAATTGTGTTACGAGTTGTGTAATTCATTTCCGCATTTAGTTTCTGGTTAAATCTTAATTTTGTTACTGAAAATGAGAAACTTTTGCAGGTGCGCTTGGCTTATAAGAAAGCTCTGCTGACCTTCCATCCTGACCGAGCTTCAAGAGCTGATATGCGACAGCAGGTTGAGGCCGAGGAGAAATTTAAGCTTATATCACGCATGAAGGAGAAATTCAAGTTCTGATGCGCAACAATTGAGATGCTTTTCTCTTGAAATTTGAAATGGTATAGCTGAGCCCCATGCTTTGGGGTTTCTTAGGAGAGATCAGGTTGATTTATTTTGTAAAGGTCAGTTATAGTTTTTTTAACCTAGTCTAATAGGCCCCGTAGGCTTCTGTTCAGTTTGTTCTTGTTCGTTCACGAATGCATGAAACAGAAATACAAGAAGAAAAAGGGATGCGAATTCTTTTGCAATCTGTGTTCTCTCTTTTGAACTGCATCTTCAACATAATGTTTAGCTAATTGAAAACATGCAAGAAAACAGCATTTTTCGGTTTCGTCTTGTTTGTTACTCTTTGTTCCTTAGAGTGGATGGAACAGAATTGGAAGTCCTTGCTGAGGGCGTATGGTAAGAACTGTCATGGGGGAATGGACATAGCTGGGAGAAAGACAAAACTTGAACCGCTGCAGAATCATGGAGACTGCTATCTTGACTTCATTTGTCGCGAAATTCAAGCCAACACATGTCCTAGGTCCATAGCCGAAGGGAAGAAAGGCTGCTGTGTTATAGTTTGTCGCTTTCGCAACCCCTTCTGCAAATCTCTCCGGCTTGAAAAGAAGAGAGTCCGTTCCCCATATCTCTGGACTGCAGTGGAGTGCGTATGTTGGAATGTGCACTTCAATTCCAGCTGGAAGTTTGAGCTTTCCTAGTTTTACTTCTCTTTTGACCTTCCTTACGAGCAAGTTCACCGGAGCATACAGCCGCAGAGTTTCATTGATGATCATTGTTATCTAGCAAGAAAAACAACAAAAGATAGAATCATACAGAGGACATAAGTAAAGAATGACTGCAGCAAAGGGTATCTGTAACTTCCTTACCTTTTTAAGCTTAGCAATGCATTCGGGTTTCGGATTTTCTTGGCCGAAATTTTCAAACACTTCATTTCTTGCCTGTTCTTGCCAATCTGTGTGAATTGCCAGGAGGAGGAGAGTCCAAGTTAGGGCAGAACTGATAGTCTCATGCCCTGCCAAGTAGAATGTCTTGCATTCATCAACAATGTTGTCTATTGAAATCCTGCTTTTTACTTCTGTTTCATGGTGAACTTTCATCAGGGATCCAAGGAAATCATTCCCATAACCTTCTGTTTTCCCGATCTTAACAACTCCATCTTCTCTTTTTCGCACGATTGACAAGATGGTATTGCGGAGTGATTGTTCAATCTTATCTGTCTCAATCTCATCAGCTGACCGAAAATATTTCCTGCATTATGAAATATAGCAGATGATTGATGAATGTTGATATTTGATACGCATTCTGCAAAATCTTACCTATCCTTGAGGAATCGAATTTTGTTATCGTATTTGAAAAGGTAGAAGCCAAGCTGTGTCAACATGTCGAAAATGTTCTTCCCTTCTGTATAACTGCTTCCAAAAGCAGTCCTGGAAATGATTTCTGAGGTCAATTGCCTGAATTCTTCATACACATCGACTTCTTTGCCTTTGAGAAACCTCCATTTTTCAAGCATAGTTTCCACACTTTCAATCATTGATGGAACCATATCCTGGAGGAAAAAACAGTCTATGTTTAATGATGCATTGGAACAAATAATGTTAACGCAACAATGTTTTACCTTTAAGCTTTCTGAGTGAAAAGCATGGTTGGCCAGCTTCCTAAGCTTCAACCATTTCTCCGTTTCTTCAGTCATGACAAGCCCATCACCTAATAGTTTTCGGCCAAAGCTGTCGAGTTCAATTTTTCTGTAGACACCATCTTTGTTGCTTAGGATTTCTCTGATCAACTCAGGTTCAGTGACAACCAATTGAGGGACAACGCTGGTCCAAACTAGGAAATTCTTACCTTTTGTTCATTGAACATTTGATCAGGTAAAGCAAATAAGTAATTACATAGGAAAAAACAAACTAGGTTCTGTAAGGAAAAGAAACAAGAATTTGTGATCATACCATATAATTTGATCCATGCATGAAAGTGAGGCTGAATTCTAGATAATAAGTCATGTGAAACTGAAAGGTCCATGGGGCTGCTCATGGATTTCCTTTTCATGTTGAGGATTTCCTTCGTGTTCCCGTAGATGAACTTGTAAGAAGGACCTTTGATTCCTTGGGATCTCATTACATACTGTAAGTGAATTGGAGTCCAACAGAATTTGTGTAGGATTCTTGCAAGAACTAGGATGAACAAGCATAGAAAACAGGCGAAAAAAAGTCCCATTGCTCTGTCTGAAACAAAACTACAGCTTTCTGTCAGTGACTAACTCAGTATATAAACTATGGTGCTCAAGTGCAATTTTAGGCAGAAAGAGATGAGACAAATTGTATCCTAGGAAACGGCCCCCCGTTACCGATTTTACCAATGCGGACAGCCTATCATCCTAGGAAACAAACATATGAAGTTCTTGGTAATTAAGGTATCACTGTAATAAGGCCATATCACTTTACCAAATTTTCTGTCTCACACATTTGGCGTACATAGACATGAGACAGATGATGCCACTTTCAATCTTCAAGTTTTTCCTAGGCGAATTGCATATGAAGTATGAACTACAGCTTCTAGAATTCATGGACAATATTTCATCTGTAATGAAGTTGGAGAAATATACAAGTTTTGATTTGAAATGTTTTTGTCCTATAGTATGGTCAACTATGTACACAAAACCCCCTGGAATTGTGTCTGCAAATTACTAAATTTCAGCAAAATTGCACATAAACTAAAGATCACCATCTTCTTGGTGAGAGTATTCCATTTTATGATATGATCTTGGCCTACTGTGTATAATTAGTCTTTCAATCAATACATCAGAGAGCCTGGAGGATCACTCGAACCCCATGCTGAGGCCGGAGGGACATAATGTCTGTTGGTGAGTGAATATAATTTGGAGAAAGTGTAAATGCATAGCGTTGAAGTATCATTGAGAGTGTGATCTTGGCCTCAATAGTTGCAAAATTTGCTCCAACACAAGTTGTAGCTCCTAGACTGAATGGCAAAAATGCTGCTGTATTACTAAGCCCATTTGAGAATCTTTCTGGATTGAAAATGTGTGCATCTTCGCCCCATATCTTCGGATCACGATGAATCGCTAAGATTGGAACACGGATATTGATGTTTTCAGGAAGAATGAGCTTCCCCAGCTTTGCTCCCTTCTTGGTCTTCCTTTCTGTGTATACAGTAGGAGGATATAGTCTTAAAGACTCATCTATGATCATGCTGATCTGCATCACAACAGGAAGTTCACATTGTTAGCCGAAATTTTCGAGTAGTTCCAATAGGTAAGTGCCCAAAATAGAATCTGTCCATAAACTACAGGATAAAGAAGTTTATAAAATCAAGAGGAAGTAAGTCCAAAAACTGTAGAGTTTATAACTCCTCGATCTGTCACACTAATAAGTCATGCTTTTAGTATTAGAACCACGACTTTTTGACTGGGCATACCGTTTTCAATCTTGAAATCCCTTCTGAGCTTGGAGTTTTCTGACCAAACAAGTAGATTACCTCCGCCCTGGCTTTTTCTTGCCAATCTCCGTGGATTGCAAGGAGAAGAATTGTCCAAGAAAGCAAAACTGCAATTGTGGCTTGTCCCGCACTGTAAAAAACCTTGCATTGTTCGGTTACATCTTCAATAGTAATCTTATCAGAATCATTATGTTCTTTCAAGAGTAATCCCAGAAAATCATCTCCAAAACTGTGCCTTTCTCCATTTCTTGACTCGAAATCCCTTTTCTTCACAACCTCAGAAACAAATTTCCGAATACCTTTCTCGAGCTTCTCAGCTTCAACATCATCTTCATCTTTGAACAGCATCCTGATTATTGAAAGCCTAACTTTGTAAGGATTCTTGCTAGCTAAAATCACTAATTTCCTCAACATTTGAAAGATTTGTTTGCCCTCAACATAGCTGCTTCCAAATGCAGTTCTTGAGATAATTTCAGCAGTCAAAAACCTGAACTCTTTAGAGACATCAATTTCCTCCCCTTCATAGTTCTTCTTCCATCTTCCCAGCATCATCTCAACACTTTGAACCATGGATGGAATCATATTCTACATAAAAAGGGGCAAATAAAAAATTTGAAAAAACCCTTTACTGACCAATCAAATTAAACCCAAAATGACTTGATCTTTCTTACATTTAAGCTTTCATCATGGAAGGCTTGATTGGCCAAATTCCTGAATTTTTCTCCCTTTTCACCTTCAGAAGTTAAAATCCCTTCTCCCAGAATCTTCTTCAGATGTTTATCAACTTCTGATCTTGCAAAACAGTGTTCTTTGTCATTCAGCAATTCTTGAATAAGCTTTGGCTCTGTTATCACCAGCTCAGGTCTTGTTGCGCCTGGCCAGTGCAGAAAATTCTTCCCTGCTCCATTCAAAAACAAATTGAAAAACCAAACTAACAAGAAGATGTTGCAAATTTCATGAAAAAATTTGAAAGATATGATTAGTAATTACCATAAATCTTGGTCCAGAGGTATATATGAGGCTGGAGAGTTGTTAAAAGGTCATCTGACAAAAGCATCCTTCTGCTCAAAGAATTCCTCCTCCTTTCCAAGATTTCTGTGGTATTTCCATCCAAGAACACATAAGGAGGCCCTTTGATGCCTTGGGATCTCAATACTTGTTGAATTTGAAGTGGTTTCCACCATACTTTGTGAAGAAACTTGAGCAAAGCTGTCAGAAAGGAGAAAAACAGAAAACTCAACACCCAAAATGTGAAATTATTCTCCATATTCATAATGATAAAGATCAACCCTTTGTGGGATGACTGTTTTTGTATTCTTATATATGTGTGTGCTTCGTAATTGAGAGACAAAAAGGCTAAACTCACAAACGGAAGAGAATAATTAAGGCTATTTGTTCAGAGCTACCAATTGTTGACTTCTTCTGTTTTTGGGCAGGCTACTAAAAAATTGAAGTCAGGCAGCCAGTCTTTGATCTCTATATTCTTTGAGGTGGTTTGGTCAATGTCAATGTGGTTTGGTATGAGTATCATTTTTTATTGAGAAAGTGGTAATCCAAGGATGAGTAAGTGTCGGAACAATTGTGATACAACAGTTTTTATGATATTAGTATAATTTAGAGTCGAAGGTGGCACTGGCAGGTCTTAACTTCTTTTTTCTCCTTCCCTATAGTCTCGGCTTTTCATGTAACAGTGCCGAGTTAAAAAAATAAAATAAAGTGACATATAATGCAAGTGCAATAGAAATCACGCAAGACTGTGCATAAGTTTGCAGCAATCCAACCCAAGAAAAATATAAGATTTTCTGACTGTTTTTTCTCTTTGTAATCAAGAATAATATGTTTGCGTCGCCAAGGGATAAAATGAAGTTTTTGTAGACGTCATACCTAAGTTACAACAAAAATAGGAAAATTGCACAAAATTCATATGGGATAATGGTCATTTTTTCCTCCAAATATTCATATTGGCCCCATATAAATACCAAAACAAACCAAAAATAATTGAAATTTCAAAATATAGAAAACGAAGTCCGGAGATTCCTTTTCAACTGAAAACGAATCTCCCGACTTCGTTTTCTTCAAATATTTTTAAAAAAGAAGTTTATTTTTTAAAATAAAATTCCAGTAGAAAACAAATTTTTGGCCCCCATTTAAATATTGGGGGAAAAAATCCGGATAATGGTATTATCACAACTTTTCAACAAAAGAAAAATGGTAGTTTTGGTCCTATTTGTTTGGTCTTAAGGCAATTTTAGTCTATTTTATTTGAACGTTGACGCTTTTGCTCCTTTTTGTTTACATATCTTGACATTTCTAGTCATTTTACCCGCAACAACATATTTTGTAAGTCAATTGGGGTGATTGTACAAATAACAAAATATTAAGGTCAAATTGAAATTATAAAAATTTTATTGTTATTTTTTTCTCAAAAACAAAACATTATACTTCTTTATTAATTTATTTAGAACAAACATCTTTTTTCTTTTTTTAAAGAACAACCAATTAAGTGGTTGGTGGGATTTTCTGGGTCAGTAGAGATAGGAATGTGATTGCTCACGCTCTAGCCCAATATGGGGCCATGAGCCTTTTTGTGCTCTCTTTGTGGCCTACTGCCCCTCAATTTGTTTCTCAATTGATGCTGGACGTTAAATTAATATACGCCTTTTTACCCTAAAAAAATGTGGCTGGTGCGATTGGCTACCTTCTTATTAAACGAACAAACATCTTTTAGACCATTTATACAAAATTTTCTGTTTAGTAACTAATTTATAAGGATTTCTTTTTTCTTTTTCATTCTCTAAACAAAAATCGAGTTTCACTAATTTACTGTAATAAAGACATAGAATTGAATGATGTATTATTAGAGAATAATTAAAGACGTAAATTGACATGGGTGATCCATCAAAATTTTCCAAAATAAACTTGATATACATTAATAATTCATCAAAATTTACATAAAATGCATTGATTGTGCAATTTGATAGGGACTTGAAACTAAAAGTAATTAATGATAGACTCAACAACAAATCACAACAATTTTTTTATAGCAATCCATGTGGTATGCATATATTGGCAAATTGTGTGATACTAATAAAAATGTAACTAATGAATGCATGCCACGTGAGTTGCTATCAAAAAATTGTTGTAATTTGTTGCTGAGTCTATCAGATGTTTATCAGAACATATGAAAGAAACTCAGTTTTTTATCTAGAAAAGGAAAAAAAAAAACCTTATAAATTAGCTATTAAGTAATTTTTTTTGGTATAACTAGTCTAAAAAGCAATAATGTGTATAAATGTTCTATTAAAATATGGAAAAGTTATGTTGGTTTTTTTTTTTTTAAAAAAGAAGAAAATTTATAATTTAAAATTGATCTCAATATTTTAAAAATTTGCACAACCATCCCAAATGATTTACAAAACGTGTTAATTGCCGATAAAATGACTAGAAAGGCCAACATGTGTAAACAAAAAGGGGTAAAAGTGCCAAAGTTCAAACAAAATTGTCCAAACCTACCATTTTTCCTTTCAAGAAAATGACGTGACATGTATTTGTTAGTAGTAATGTAATATTAATAATTATTTAGTAAACTTCAACTTTGGTCCATTAGAATACATTTTTTAGTCCCTTGCATCTAAAGATAAAATTTTTGATCCCTTATATTTGTATAATGATCTTTTTGGTCCTTTACATTTAAAAATAACTCTTTTAGTCCCTTACATTTGTAAAATAGTTTTTTAAATTTTCTTAACTACCTCTTACTACATAATTATTTGGGATTAATTACATCTACCTCTTCCTAGGATTTGGTTAATTACCAATACTTGTCATAGATTTGAGAATTTGACGGCCAATCTCATTGACTGTTAAATGTAAAGGACTAAAAAGATTATTCGAGTTACTTGTTATAAAAAAATGTGATATAAGAAATTGAGGCCTCGCCGACAGTCGACTGTATATTTCTGTACACATAAAATTCAAACGGAAACACTGTTAATACCTCATCCTTTGACAACAACCTCAAACAATAAGAAATCACCAGAAATGGGAATTATTGATTTGGACTTTGGACATGCGAAACTTCCAAACGTAGGAATCAACCAAACCAGTTGTTTTCGTTTTTACTAGTAAAATTTAGGGCAATTTGTAAAATTATTGTCGCTTTTGATTAAGAATTAAAGTCGCCTTCCCCAGGAATGAGTTAGTGCTCCAGTGATTGTGAAGCATAGCGAGCCACCCAGATGTCGGGGTTCGATTCTTATCTCTGTCAGTTCTGTCTATTTAGAGTGCAAGCTAACAGGACTTTGCAGGAAGCTCCTCTACTTCATTCTTTCCCTCGCCACAGCCCCTTCAGGACTATGAAATAAATGATGAATTAACAAAAAAAAAAAAAAAAAACTCCACCACCTCCCCTCAAACCTTTTTTTTTTTTTTTTTTTCCATCTCAACCCCTAAAAAATTCCTCTCTTCTTCCGCATCCTCATTTGAAAGGAGGATGAAGAAATCAATTTTACTTTGATATATATATATATATATATATATTATATATATATATATTCTTTCAATAAAACTTAGTTTTAAATTTTATTTCAAATAATTATTTCACCTTATCTAGGATGATTTTTTTTAAAAAAAATTTGGTTGCTTTCTTTGGTGATTTTATTGGTGATTCTGTCCTTACCTATGATGTATGAGAATCAGGAAAACTGATTCCCTTATCTTCCGTGTGGGAGGATGAGGAAGAAGAAGGTGAATTTTAGATTTTTGATAGAAGTGAAGAAGAGGGGGAGAGAGGCGGCTAGGGCGAGAAGAAGAAGCATGCATGTGATTGTTTAAAAAAAGGCGTTAGTTACATCAGCTTGCACATAAAAAATGAATTTATGATTGTAATAATTGAACAAGATCTTGTATTATATTCGAAGGGATTTTTTTTTTTTTTAATGAGTTTTGAAAATATGTTTCAAAAGAATATTATGTAAGAAGTATATTGAAAAAGTAGAAATGTGTAGTTGGAAAGTAAGAAAGTATATTGAAAATGATGCGAAATTTGTACAATAATCAAAATTTTAAAAATTGCATGCCCTTTTGAGATTCAACATATTACTTTGTATGTCCTAAGGAAGAGTAATGTTCTGAAAATGTACTATTCTCTACGTTTCTTATAAAGAGTCACGTTTTGAGTTATATCTCGTAACTCACAATGGTTGTACTAATGGACTTTTTTTAATGAGATGAAAAAATATTATTTATGAGTTTGAAGTTATAACACATAAAGTAATTCATTTATCATCAGTTTTTCTGCTTTTGTCCTTACATTTTATGTTTAGACTAACTATAAATCATTCGTAATTATATTAGTTTGGAAAAAATTAAAAGATAAAATGAAATTTCAAACATGACTTTCTATTTAGACGTGGAAGTATATTTATTCACGATTAAAACCAGAAAGAAAGATCAGGTTATAATTTGACACTAATACAACCAACCATTATATAAATTGCCCTAATATTTTTTTTTATAAATTAAAAGATTTCATTAATGACGTTAGAAATCATCAGCAACGATGGATAGAAAATCAGGAAACAGTAAGTAAAACTGACTACAATAATCCGATAATTATCAGATCTCATACTGATGGTCACTGATCTATCACTTATCACGGATGAAAACGCTAAAACTGAACCTTCAAGTTTCTTGTAATTTGTTCGTTCGTTTTCTCCTAATTGGGAGTTTTTTTCTTCCATTTGTCGTTGTTTATTATGTTTTCCTCCATGTTTATGCAGAGAGCCTCAAGGTATTGTAAGCCTTTCTCGAGAGGAGGTTTGGGTGGTGGTTAATGGGATGGTCTTGTGACCCTGAGATCATGGTTCGAATCTTAGGATTTTGTGCATAACTTCGTTGTTTATGACCTTATTTTCTAACAGGGAATGCTTCCTGCAATGTGTGCAAGCGTTGAGGCGATGCTGGAGAAATGGAAAGATTTCGAAGGGAAAGAGATTGATGTGTTAAAAGAATTTGGACTTTTAACCACAGAAGTGATTTCCAGGACAGCCTTTGGAAGTAGTTATAAAGAAGGAAAGAACACATTCGAGATGGTGAAAAAACTGATTTCCATAACTACCAGGAATGTCTACACTGTCAGACTTCCTGGCATTAGGTAAAAATTAAGAGATCAGATCTTCTGTCTACCATATTTCTGTCTTTCCTGTCTACTTTCTCACGATGGAGGGTGAGACCCACGTGTCAAATCATGAGGCCGGAAAAGTTAAGGCTAGGAAATTTTTTTTTTTTTTTTTTTCCCCTCAGTTGAAAGCTGTCCAATTTAAACCATCTGATTTTGCTGTATGATACTGAAATATAGCGATGAGATTGAAGCAGAGAAGCTCGAAAAGGGGATCAAAAGTTCGATTCTTGAACTCGTGAGGAGAAGGGAGAGGGAAAACCAAGGGGATGAAACCTCAGATTATCTTGGACAACTGATGAAAATCACTCATGGTTTGGACGTAAACAAGAGGATCACACTGGATCAAATGATTGACGAGATCAAGGTTATGTATGGCGCCGGACATCTGACGGTTACGAATTTGCTTTCATGGACTGTTTTTCTCCTGGCAATCAACAGTAATTGGCAAGAGAAAGCAAGATTTGAAGTGTTTGAGATGTTTGGACATAAAAACCCAACCTCTGATGGCATTGCGAGACTAAAAACAGTAAGTAGAGTTCTCCAATCCGTTCTAATGAACAGAATCTTGTTTGGAATTGTATCTCGTGACTCATAAACAGTTGTATCTCGTGTTTTTTTGTTTCTTTCTCTGCAGATGAACATGATCATTAACGAAAGCCTCAGACTGTACCCTCCAGCGCTTACAATTGCAAGAAAAGTGGTAAGGGAAGTGAGATTAGGAAACATCAGGCTCCCAGCAAACATGAACATTTTTCTTCCTGTTTTAGCCTTGCACCATGACACTGAAATATGGGGCAAAGATGTTCATATCTTCAAGCCGGAGAGGTTTGCAGAAGGGGTGGTGAAAGCGACCAACAACAACGCCGCGGCGTTCTTCCCATTTGGGATGGGACCAAGAACTTGTGTGGGATTGAACTTCACCATTAATGAAGCAAAGATTGCGCTTTCGATGATTCTTCAAAGATACAAGGTCACCTTGTCACCAAATTATGTTCATTTCCCAGCTGATATCTTTCTTCTTACCCCCAAAAATGGAGTTCAGGTTATCCTCCAACCAATTTGATTGAAGAATGGATAAAGGTTTGTCCAACAATTTGTTATTTCGACAGTTGTCAACGTTTTTCGGTTTCAATCCCATTTTGATGAATATAATTTTGTATGTTCATCGCATTCAAGGGGTGTTTAGTAGTTTTTACAAACCTCAAGGGGGTGCTTAGTAGTTTGAACAAACCTTGAAGAAGGTAAATGTAATTTACTATAATTTGTAAGTCTTTCTACACATTTGATTCAAAACCAAAGTATTAATGCATCATTATTGTACGAAATGATAGTGACTCGTTGATTTAATCTAGAATCATACGGGTAGAAAAACCTTCAAAATATTGTATATGTTCTTTACTGAGGGGGTCTCACGTTTGACACAGTGTGACAAGTGACATTTAAGTCTCTAAATTTAGTGCACGTGTTTCGTTCCCAATGGATCATACTTTAATTCAAATATGAAAGTGATTTACAATATACAGACACAGCATACAGACACAGCCAACAACATTAATGATCAAATCGGTTCAACAGTTCATTCTTCAAAAGCATCCAACATTCTTCAATCAAATCGGTTGAAGGATGACCTGAACTCCATTTTTAGGTGTAAGAATAAAGATATCATCTGGGAAATGAACATAATTTGGCGACAAGATGAATTTGTATCTTTGAAGAATCATAGAAAGCGCAATCTTTGCTTCATTTGTGGTGAAGTTCAATCCCACACACGTTCTTGGTCCCATCCCAAATGGGAAGAACGCTGCCGCGTTGTTGTTGGTCGCTTTCGCCACCCCTTCTGCAAATCTCTCCGGCTTGAAGACATGAACATCTTTGCCCCAGATTTCGGGGTCGTGGTGCAGAGCTAAAACAGGTAGAAATATGTTAATGTTTGCTGGGAGCCTGAGGTTTCCCAATCTCACTTCCCTTTCCACTTTTCTTGTCATTGTAATAACTGGAGGGTACAGCCTGAGGCATTCGTTGATGATCATGTTCATCTGCGTAGCAAGAAACAAAAATCAGGAGGTACAAATGGTTATAAGTCATGAGGTACAACTCAAAACAGGATTCTGAACACGGATTGAAGAAATTCCTTACTATTTTTAGCCTGACAATGCCATCAGAGGTGGGATTTTTATGTCCAAACATCTCAAGAACTTCAATTCTTGCTTTTTCTTGCCAATCGCTATTGATTGCCAGGAGAAAAACAGCCCATGCAAGCAAATTTGTAGTGGTGAGATGTCCTGCGCCATACAGAGCTTTGATTTCGTCAATCATTTGATCCAGTGTTATGTTCTTGTTTGCATCCGAACCATGAGTGATTTTCATCAGTTGTCCAAGATAATCTGACCCGAAAGCTTCCGTTTCGCCTTGTTTTTCCTTCTCCCTGTTCCTCACGAGTTCAAGAATTGAATTTTTGATCCCCTGTACCACTTTCTCTGCTTCAATCTCATCACTAGACTTCAGTACCATACTGCAATATTGATGTCAAAATTAGATGGTTTTATCAAATCATTTCAATTTCCAAGTCTTTTCACTAGTTCAAATCCCCAGTACCACTTATTATGTCCCACAACTTTAAAACACACGTGTTTTGAAGTTGTGGTATAAAATTGATACGAAATAAGTGGTACAGGTGATTTGAAAGCTTTTTTTACCTGATTATGGGAAGTCTGACAGTGTAGACATTCCTAACAGTAATAGCAGTAAGTTGTTTCACCATCTCAAATGTGTTCTTTCCTTCTTTATAACTACTTCCAAAGGCTGTCCTGGAAATCACTTCTGTGGTTAAAAGTCCAAATTCTTTGAACACATCAATCTCTTTCCCTTCAAAATGTTTCCATTTCTCGAGCATCGCCTCAACGCTTGCACACATTGCAGGAATCATTCCCTGTTAGAAATAAGTTTATAAACAACAAATTTATGGAAAAAAATGCTTTCAGGAAAAGAAAGTAGCTGGCTTTACCTTGAGGCTATCTGCATGAAATGTATGATTAGCCAATTTCCTCACTTTAGCCCATTTTTCTCCTTCATTTGTTATCAATGCTTCACCAAGGAGTTTCTTTGCAGGGCCTTCGACCTCCATTTTCGGATAAGCGCCTTCTCTATTGGTAAGAACTTCTTTGATCAGCTCTGTATCTGTTAAGAACAACTGGGCTTGTGAACCATGCCAGCTCACAAAGTTCTTCCCTGTCAAGATGAACAAAAAAAGCAAACATAAAAAAAACCAAAAAGAAAATCGATAGTTTTTGTTTTGAAACATCAATCTACCATAGATTTTTGACCAAAAGTGAACATGAGGCTGAATTCTTGGGAAGATATCATGTGATATATCCATGGATTTGGCCATGGATAGGCTTCTCATGTTGGTAATTTCTTTGGTATTTCCATGAGGAAAGTTGTAGTCAGGGCCTTTGATCCCTTGGGAATACATCAGCTTCTGAACTCGATGTGGGATCCACCATACCCTGTGGAGGAACCTGATGAAACTCCATAGCAGGAAGACCAGAAAAGTGGCACAGAAACAGAAGATCATAAGCACAGCATTAGTGTTCATGGTTAATTTATGTTATGAGAAATGGATGCAATGAATCTGATATATATAGTGAGGTTTTTTGTTTAGTGTTAGGGAGGAAACATCATATTAATTGTACAATCAGAAGTATGAAATTGGCTTAGGTTTCAGATGAAAGCGAAACAAATGTTGACAAGGATTGTTGTCCTAAACATGCTATTGTTTAAGCATTGGGATTATTTAGAAAAAGGGCAAATGACGCTTACTTCCCTATATAATCGATGATAGTTAATCTGTTGTATTTTAAAACCACATAGTTGTCTCTTTATATCTATGGATAAAACTGTCATTTTAATAGAAAATATTACAGATAATAATACTTAATGTTAAAATGTGTAAAATACCAAAATTATCTCTAATGTTTAACATCAATAATTTATTTTTCATGTTATTTGGGTGTGAAATATCAAATATCAAAACTAACCCCAATATATAATCTTATCTTTTGGTTTTTTTTTTCCTTTCTGAAACTAATATTCCAAAAAAAAAAAAAGGGGTTAATTTTGGTATTTCATAATAAAATAACATAACAAAATAAATTGATGACATTACACATTCGATTTAATTTTAATATTTCGCATATTTCATAACTATATTATATATATAATTATTAAAATTACAAGTTCATAAATATAAGGGGTAATTTTGTCTTTTTAAAATATGTGGAAGTAACTTTAGTGAAAGTATTATATATAATTTGCCATTTAGAAAATGCATTTATATATATCATCATGCGCATGTAATCTACCTTTTTTTTTTTGTTCAGTATTTTGTACTCTTCTCGTCTTTCAGATCAATTATTTTGGAATATATATATCTCCGTCCATGCATGGTCCTAAATTAACAACTATTTTGTAAGTATTACCTACATAATTGATTCAAAATTAAAATAATGCATCATTATTGTACGAAATAAAAGGACTAGGAAATATTTAATTCCATCATGATTAATGAACTTTTCTTCTATGAAAACCCCACATAATTTTGATGTCATCAGCTGGTCCAAGAACTTTTATTCGTAGCGGATAGAAAGCAACATTAATATTGAATATATATGCCTTTGATTTTCAGAATTATCGATGAAATATTTCATTAGGGCTTGATGGGCCAATGGAACCCAAATATTGCGTTGTGTGTATATTGTTGAAGTTTACAAAATTAGGTTAAATTAGTCTCTCTCCATTAACAAACCCTACCTCACGCGAAAGTGCATTTAGGCATAGGAGGCCTAATTAAGTTGGCCTGATTTTGTAGACGTTGAAAGTTTGTACTTAGACGTAATATAACATTAGAAGATTATTGGACTGCGAGGTAAGGAAGAAAATGAACTTTTCCCTAGAATTATTGTACCTAATCTAAGATTACGGATAGCGGCAAGGAAATTTTTTTCAAAATCTTTTTTACAACCCCTGAAACTCATGAAATTATTCAAAACTATGACAGCGGGTTACAAAACTCATCACTCGCAACCGCCCCAACTCTGTACCTTTCAATCCACAGCATGGAAATATTATGAAATAATGTTGTTTTTGACGTTTCAAGGACCACATTGACATTGAGTTGCATGCATGCCATTTGAAAATCATAAACCTATGAAGTATCAACAAAGGATATATTAGTTTCCTGTCAATTATATGGTCACATTCTTTCATAGTGATTTGTCAGTTTCTACCACCAAAAGATTCCCCAAGCTTATTGAAAGGATTAATACAAATAATTCAAGAACTTCCCAAATCATGCATTATTGATGTGCTAAAGTTTGTTTTCTTTTTTGAAAGTATGGTAATAATAAGTTTCCTCTTAATTGCTAGCTTTCTGCTAGTTAGTTTGCTTTTAATTATAGCCTTCAAGTTCCTTTACAAAGTATGGTTAAATCCAGTTTATGTGCATTACTTTATGAGATCCCAAGGAGTCAAAGGCCCTTCTTACCAATTCCTCCATGGAAACACCAAGGAGATCTCCATGATGAGAAGAACTTCCTCCAGCAGAGCCATGGAGGGTTTTTCTCATGACATATTTCCCAGAATTTTGCCTGATGTTCAACAGTGGAAAAATTTATATGGTATAGACTACAGTCCCTTCACGGAATCATTCCTTAAGTGAATAATGACTTATGCAATTGCGTTAGTAATGCATCATAAGCCATTATCAATGAATGAATGGTTCCGTGAAGGAATTGTAGTGTTTCCCTATATGTAAATGCATTTAGTTTGAATAATTCTGTCTGTCTTTTCTCCTCATTTGGTGTTTTTCTTTCTTTCTTCAAACAGGACCAACTTATCTTAATTGGCATGGTACTCAGGCTCAGCTTGTTGTCACAGAACCAGAGCTTATTAAGGAGATTCTGAACAATAAGAATGATGATTATCCCAAAATAGACCTTGAAGGCTTTGCCAAATTGCTCCTGGGAGATGGGCTTTCGTCGTCAAGAGGCGAAAAGTGGGGAAGGATGAGGAAACTAGCCAACCAAGTGTTCCATGCCGAAAGTCTCAAAGTAAGATACTCCCTCCGTCCCACTAAAAAAGTCACTTTTCTAATACTGAACAATATTTAACTGATGCAAATGCAGAATATGCTGCCAGCAATGATCATGAGCACTGAGATTATGTTGTCAAAATGGAAGGAGAATGAAGGGAAAGAGCTTGAGGTGTTCAATGAGTTCAGGGTGCTAGCATCAGAAGTAATTTCCAGGACAGCCTTTGGAAGCAGTTACAAGGAAGGCAAGAACATATTTGAAATGCTGATGAAACTCACTTTGATTGTTTCCAGAAATGCACATAAAATTAGGTATCCCGGCATCAGGTAAGAATGATAATGATCAGAACTGAAATGATAATTTATGAAATTTTTTTGACTCAATTGATGATCGAAAAATGTTTCCGCAGCCGGGTACTGAAAAGTGGTGATGACATTGAAGCAGAGAAACTTGAGCAAGGGATAAAAAGTTGCATAAGAAGTATAATTAACAAGAAAAAAGAGCAGGAGAAGAACTTAGAACTAGAAGGAAACTTTCTTGAGAAACTCCTGGAGTTGAAGTGGATAACATTAGAGGATATAGTAGATGAATGCAAGACTTTCTACTTTGCTGGACATGAAACCACAACATCTTTGCTTTCTTGGAGCATTTTTCTTCTTGCTATACATAAAGAGTGGCAAGAGAAAGCAAGGGAAGAAGTGATTGAATTGTTTGGACAAAACAATCCCATTAATGCAGATGTCATTCCTAGACTGAAGATTGTAAGTCATTAAATTTCTCTCCGTACCACTAACTCTGTACCAACACGCGTGTTCCAAATATGTAACATGTTATTCTTTTCGTTTAGGTGAACATGATCCTTGAAGAGGCCTTAAGACTGTACCCTCCAGTGCCTTCAATCCTGAGAAAAGTTAACAGGAAAGTCAAGCTCGGGCGGCTGAACTTGCCCGCGAAGACAGTACTGTCGATCTCTCCCCTGGCTCTTCATCATGACCCTGAAATATGGGGTGAAGATGTTCATCTTTTCAAGCCGGAGAGATTTTCCGGAGGGGTGAGTAAGGCTACGAACAACAATCCGGTGGCTTTTCTACCATTTGGGTTCGGGCCAAGAACTTGTGTGGGACTGAATTTCGCAATTGTTGAAGCTAAGGTTGCGCTTTCCATGATTCTGCAGCGTTACAAGTTCACAATTTCGCCAAATCATGTCCATTATCCCGTGCAGATTTTCATGGTTCGTCCACAATATGGAGTTAAAATCATTCTCAGTAAAATTTGAGCCGTCTGAAGTTAATTATTTGTAGCACCCAGAGTTGATTTTATTGTTTTAAGCCTTATTTCTTGTGTGTAATTTCCACCAAGTGTTGTGAACTCTTTATCAATCTATTTTCCTATTCTACTGCTTTAAGCCTTTAGTTTTTTCCATGTAATTTCAAGTTGATTCCACAGCAGTCTTAATTAATTTCCTTGGAATGCGAATGCCTGGAAAATAGATACTCCTTTTAACTCTCAACAGTTTCCAAAGAGACATAAACATGGCGTGCAGCTGCGGCATTTATGACCATGGAAGGCTCATCGCCTTTATAAACAACTTAATTTCAGACTTGAGAGAAATTAAAGTGACATTCTATCGTAATCAAACAATCGAAACGTACAGAAATGGCTTCAGGTGATGATCATACCAGGAAAATGGTTTCAACAATTGTAACGGCTGCTGTAGCTGGATCGGTCGCTCCAGCGATCGCCGCGGCCGTTGCTCCCACAATCGCAGGAGCGGTCGCTCCCGCAGTCGCTTCGGTGGTCACTCCCGCAGTAGCTTCTGTTGTCAGTGGAATCTGCAAGCTTTTCGGAGGCTGATATTGCTGACTGTTTTAATTCCTAGTTTCTTTTAGCAAGTGGTGTTTACCTTTCCTTTAGTAATGAAATTGTGGAAGTCTTCCTCTATGAAGTATGAATGAAAATTTTCTATTCGAATTGAACATTGTTGGATGGACTAATACCTTTAATGAGTGGATCGAAATGGTCTATCAATTTTGTTTCTGTCACTGTAATAGCTTACAACAGACTGTATTTTAGGTAGGGGTAGCAAATCGTGGTCAGTGAATTTTTGTGTTGACGTCCCTTAACCCTAATTTTATCCGTCTAATTTTTCATGTTATTTGTCTCAACCAATTGAACCCAGGAACATTGCCGGGTCATGTCGTGTTTTGGTATTGTATTAGAAATTATTTGTCAGGTTTAAGTTGGCGGATTCACGGGTTGATTTTCTCAAATTTAACCTTACTCGATATCTCAAGTCTTTTTGGGAAAGAAAGCAATTTACTGTCAAATTGCGAAGTAAAGAGTTTCTTGGAAACTAGTATTCCATTTTACCTCATTGTTTCTAGTGCTCAATCCAATGAATGTGTATGCATTGATTCATTCATAATCTGCATGTTTTCAAATAACTCCGACCCCTGGTTTTCCAGCAGGGTTCTCTCTAAATTGCCATCTGAAAATTTCAATCTTGAAGAAGTATTGTTAATCACAGAGTAATTAAAATAGTGAAAACAAGGATGGCTTCCTGAGGGGGCTGGAATGTGACAGAAGTGGCAACAAACGCAGTTGCAGGAATGGCGACTTCCGCAGTTGTAGGAATGGCAGCTGGTGCAGTTGCAGGAGTGGTTCCGGCGGCGGTTGCCGGAGTAGCTTTCGCCGCAGTTGCAGGGGTGGTAACCGAACCAGTCGCAAGGGTGGTCGCTGCCTGTGCGAATCTTGTTGCGTGGGCCGTATGCGAGCTATTCGTCGGAGCATAATATGAAATTGTTAATTTCTGCATTGATCAGTGTAATAATTAAATACCTTTAATGAGTGAATCCAGTTCAAATGTGGTCTATCAACTCTGTTTATGTGATTATGTTATGGAGGCGAATGAAGATTAAAACACTCTGCTACGATCATTAACAACAGGACTTCGCAAAAACAAAACCAAAATACAAACAAAAACAACGAAACCGAAACCAAAATACAAACTGGCTAAAATCGTTGGGTTTGGCAGTATGGAGAGTAGGAAAGTAGGCTTTCGGGTTGGCTTCTTTCAAGTCACTTATTGGCATCTGAGATCGCTTTCCGGGAGCTTTCATCATCTTAACATTCTTACCTCCCCTGTTCCACCAGCAGAAACACCAGAACAGTACTAGTAGTAACACTATTATTGCAACAACGAGATATGGCGAAAAGACATGGATCTGCCAGTGTGGGCTTGCGATTGGCTCTGCTTTTGTTTCGGGAGGTGAAACCTTAGTCTCTAGCGTCAACAGGAGTTGCTCTAATTTCTGAACCATAGTGAGAATCGTTTCATCTGCTCCCTTTTCTTTCAATCTGGCTGGAGGGGACTCCATTATCATCATCGTTTCCCCCCAAATTCTCTTCAAGTTTTTTCTTGTTTCTGATGGAAAAAACTTGTGGTCAGTCCAATTTGTTTCTGCTCCAATTTGTTTCAATTTGGACTGCGCGGTTTCCATCATCTTCATGGTCAGTCCCCAGATTCCCTTCAGATTCCTTGTTTCTGGAGGAAACATCTGGTCCAACAAGGCCAAGATGAACATAAAGGAAATCAGGTGACCGAATATTTGCAGATGGTTTTGTTGTTTATGGATAGGTCTCAGCCTCGCAGGCTGATTGATTTATGTAGCTCAGTATCTATATGTTGATGGAAATGAAAGTAGAAAGCAACAAAGGAAGAAGCTGGGAGGCTAAGCCAAAGGCGTGAAGAAAAGTAAACAAAAGTTGGGGCATCTTCATTAGTGCGTCAGTACGGAGAAGAGTATTTTATTTTTTTGTCATTATTACACTTTAGTAAAACTCTGTTTACTTAGATTCCTTTATAAGAAAAATCTCATTTTTTGCTCAAAAAAATTTCATATTCAAACGCTCTCATTTTCCACAAAAATGCTGTGAGAAAATAACTCAAATTTGAATGTGAATACTCAAAAATAACTCAAATCATTCGTTGGTCTAATGTAAAGGCTGTGGGAAATTGGCCAAATTCTTTTGGGATGCAAGAAAGAAGCGGAGAAGCCAGTTTATGGTATTAGCGAACTCTTTTCTTGGAATGCTGATCCATCCCTGGAAAATAGCTACTCGGTAATGAATGAAATTAGTAAATGTCAACAGTTTCCATTGCACAGTTCAATGAACGAATGTTTGCTTGGTTGATCACCATCTAACCCATCGATTCCAGTTACAGTTAGGAGGACAGCCCTTGGTTTTCCAAGGTTAAATTGCTATATAAACAAACCATTTTTCCAAGGATGGAGGCATTCTACTGTAATTACAGCAGAAGCAAATTAATTATCAAGAAAACAGCAATGGGGTCCTGCGAGAGCAAAGAGTTTTCAGGGGATGGTGGCGATTCTTACATGACTGAGCTTCAGAAGAGAGAACAACATGAGAAAAATGAATCGCTCAAGGCAGCTGCTGCGATCGCAGGATTGGCTCTTGTTGGCTGGGGAATATGCAAACTTCTCTCTGGTTCGGATGGTGAAAATAGGAGAACCATGAAAGCTCCAGGCCATAATTTCCGCATCTACAGGGATGACTTCGAGAATAACCCTTCTGCCTGGTTCCGCAACCATCGCGATTGAACTAAAGAAAATTGCTTTTATGATAATCCCGAGTTTGAATTTTACTTCTTTTTGTTTTGAATGAATCATATGATGAACCATGAAGTTGATGATTCTACTTTGTATCTCTTTCTTCTGCTATGGATGAAAATGAAATGAAACTTGTTATCTGCTCTAATTGAATATTTGTGTGTTTGTTTCTACTTTAGATTCATGAAAGCTTTGCGAATCGCAGAATCATGTCAAATAAAACAGGCCTAACTTATATTCCCAAAAACGCAAAAACAAACACTTAAACAGAAAATAGAAAACAGCGCACACATGAACATGAAAGGAAATTAAGGCAAGACATGACAAACTAATTCAGAAACTGGTTTAAGGTTTCTTGTGTTTGCTGGCATGGAGACCACGAAAGTAGCCTTTTGGGTTTTCCTCGAAGTCTCTCCTCGGAATCCGAAAGTTCCTTCCGGGAGCTTTCATCGTCTTACCACCACCACCACCTCCACTGTTTATGTAACACCAGATAAACAGCGCTAGTAAGAATATTGCAGGGATGTAGGTGCCGCCGACACTGTTCCAGTTTCCGATCAGCTTTGCTCTTGTTTCCGGTGAAAGATTAACCTTCTTCTCCAGCATCCACAGGAGTTGTTTTAATTTCTCCGCCAGATTGTAAATCTTCTCATCTGCTCCAATTTCTCTCATTTTGGCTTGAATGGTTTGCTTTAATTTCTCCGCCAGATTGTAAATCTTCTCATCTGCTCCAATTTCTTTCATTTTGGTCTGAATGGTTTGCATCATCCAGCTCAAATTTCTTGTTTCCGGTGGAAACACCTTGTCCAAACAGGACGTAATATACTCAAACGAAATCATCTCACCAGATATTTGAATCTGTATCTGTTCTTGTTGATTTTCGAAGAAATATATGGAAGTAGAAAAGGCTGTTAAGTGTTAAGCAGTGGAACGATTAAGGAAAGAACAAGAATGAAGAAGCTAGGAAGCTCTTTAAATTCAAGAAAAGTAAACAAAAGTTGTTGGTGGGGGCATCATACTTTATCAGCGCTTGAGGATAAGATTCTGATTCCACGATGGAAGTTTCTCAATTGGTATCAATTTGAGGAAATATCTTCCAATTGGGAAACTCCCGGAATCATATTCGGATTCTCCTTGCTTGCAGTTGAAGTCTCCTCAAATCAGGTAACTTCTCAAGACTCCATTTTCTTCTTCAACTCTTGAATCCCTTTCCTTAACAAAATTAATTTTCGTTTTTAGCTCTTCACTTTGGTTCGGCAAAGACTTCATCGGATTTCCTTCTTGCCTAACCCACAATTTGTGTGGGCTTTCAGACTAATTTCTTTGACCCAAATCCTCTGCTTTTGCGTACTTCCTTCTTCCTTGACATGTTCTCCAAATATGCAGTTAAACACTAAAAATTCGGGCAAAAGCTCATGAGACCTGCCACAACAAGTGCTAAAATAAACTAGCTAAAAGGTGCAGATCAAATACAATTTGATAGACTTGTCGCAGGACTATCAAATACAATAAAAATACTGCTAAAACCTACACCAAATAAGCTAAGTAAAACATAGCACAATGGAGAACATGGTCGATCACAGAGACGACAATTTAACTCAAATTCCAAATTAAAGTGCAAATAAAACCAAACTTTGACTAGTAGTCACCTTTGTGTCTCGTGGAGACCTTGAATCTGTCACTTATTTATAGAAATATAAAATTAAACTAATAATGAAACAAATTAAAATCAATCAAGAAAAGATATTCTAGCATTAGGCGATCCCCCTCAACCATATACATGCAATCATAAACCCCTTTTTATTGTCTAATTATCCTTTGTCGTTTCAGTTATAGATTACTGCGAGTATCCGCAATCATAATAGAGTTCTTCCTTAATTAATCAATAACCCCCGTGGGTTCTCACAATCAAGGTTATTTCTCTATCTAGTTTCATTAATAGGACATGAGTTCCCACAATTACCGTATTAACTAATCTAGAAACATTAAGAATCAGAAGAACCCAAAACCAATAATCCCCTTCGACGATGCTCAAGAGATTACTACCAAATTACACCTAACCCACTTAAGGATCAGGCTTAATAGGACCTTAGTTTTTAAACATATAAACACAGGCAATTTCGGAACATGTTAATTATACTAGATTTCATGCTTTCGGTTTCATACATGCATCAGACAAGGCTTCTCACATAATACTAGAATAATAGATTTAGCTACTCATAGGATTACACATCAAGCAAGTAAAGATTAAGACTGCCATTGAATAAAATCAAGAACGGAAAAAGAAAATGAAATACTTTACTGAAATTCACTACTGGAGACACCTCCCGTTTGGCCAAACCGTAGCCTGCGCGGTCGGGATCTCAAAACAGGGCAGAAATAGAGCACCAAAATAATGTATCGTAACTAGAAAACTCCAGAATTCTCAAAACAATTCTAAGTATGAATACATAACGTAGTCCTCTCCCCCTTCCCTACGAAAATATCCCATATATAAGGATAGTTATCTCTCAGAAAAGGAAGTAAATCAATAGTCATCTCTCAGAAAAGGAAGTAAATCAGTCCTCATCGCTTTAGGAAACTCCTTTTGAATTTGAAATCCCAAGAGAACCAAATTGGACTCTTTTGCTTGCTGCTGAAGTTTCCTTAATTTGGGTGATTTCTCTAGATTTCCATCTCATCTCCAACTTCTGAATCTTTCTCTTTTACTGCAATAATTTCCGTTTTACTTCCTTCTTTTGGATTTTGGCTGCTACAATCCGAATGGGCTTCAGATTTACTTCTTTCTTGGGCCATAATTTGTGTGGACTTTTGAATGATCACTTCTTTGCTCCAAAATCTCTGCTTTTGCGTTTTTCCTTCTCACTTGGGCTGTTCTCCAAATCTGCACTAATAAAACACTAAGAACTTCGGCAAAGCCCGTGAGATCTGTCTTTAACGATGCTAAAATAACACACTAAAAGGGTGCCGATCACTTTTGTACTACTTAAATGATGATTTATGCATGTTGATATTCTTTATCAAAATAATCTCTTTGTCGCCATTATATTGTTGTTGATGTTTTCTAGAGACCGCATTTGAAGATTCTATAAATTATTTTGCAAATTTGTCGAATTTAATTGGCAAAATGTGCGAACATTTTTAACCCTCAAGAACACAAGCGGGATGGCATACTTAATTCTACGGAGTATTTGTTAATGGAATGGGCGCAATTAATGGCTCCTTGGCGCAGATAATAGATTAATAGTCTATGGTATTATATGGCCATTTTAAGAACTATAATCAGCTTAATCAACCAAACAATATTCAAATAGAAGTTATATATTCATTCAAAGCAGAAACCAGATCATCAATTTCATCCCAAAAGGGCAAAGATGGAGATTCATACACGTACTACTTAGCAAAACTAGGAATACCAAATGCCAGAACAAGAAGTAACTTAAATCCAACAAACTGTGGGGAAAAAAAAAAACCCAGATTATGATATTCAGTTGCGGTTATTGCGGAACCAGGCAGCAGGATCTCTCTCAAATTCAGCCCCGTAAATTTGGAAGTCCTTGCCCGGAGCTTTCATCATTTTCCCACCAGAGAACAGATGGCTTATTCCATAGCTGACAAGAGCCCATCCTGCAGCCGCCGCAGCTGCCATCAGAAAGTTACAAATCGCCATTCTTGCTTTGATAATTTGCTTCTGCTGTTGTAGAATTTTCAATCTTGTGTCTCTCTCCCCCAAAATTGATTTGTTTATATGGCACTCACGAACACAGCCCACCCTGGAAAACCAGAGGTCGGAGTTACGGAGAACGATGAGTCACAGAGGAGACGATGGTCAGCCTTCTTTTAGGTTGAAGATGAATCATTAAATTTGAATATATTATAGGTCAATCCAAACATCATCATAATTGTAACCCAAAAGACAATTTTTTACAACCATTGACATGACACCAAAACTCGAATTGACTGCCATAATTTTCGAGATTTTATTAATGCTCGCAGTCTTGACAAAAGCAACAACAACTGAACTAAAAGTAAAAACGCAAAAATTCTGAACATAAAACAGATCTAAGATGATTTGGACATGTATCAAGACCCCCAGTATAACAGAGTAGAAAACATAGAAGTAATTAATATTAAAATGGGTAGCCAGTGAAACAAAGGCTTAGTTGTTGTTGTTGTTGTTATACTCCAGCACGAAGACCACCAAAGTAGGCTTTTGGATTGGCCTCAAAAATGCATCTTGGAATCAGGTAGCCCCTTCCCGGAGCTTTCATCATCTTACCGGAGGTCCGGCAGCAACACTTAAACACCATACTCCCGCAATAACTCAAGCTCCGGCAGAGACACCTAAACGCACCTTTCACAACAGCAAAGCCATAGATACAGCAATAAAACACCAAGATTAAGGCGATTCCCAGAACCACAAAGGGAGCAATGGCGATGATCCATTGTTGGATCTGCTCTTTTCTCGTCGCCGGCTGGAAGATCTTGTCCAACCAGGCCACCAGAGATGAACCCAAGTTTTCAAACATCAATAAAAGCTCCTTTAATTTCTCGCCCAGATGATGAATCAGTTCAATTCCTCCGATTTCTTGTAGCTTGATCTGGGTGGTTTTCATCAAGATCACACTTTCTCCTTCCATTCCATTCATCATTCTCTCTGATTTCAATCCCATTTTTCGATCTCTTTGAGTTTGTGTATGCGGCCTCTCAAACTCAGTGAAGTGAATTTGTAGGTAAAATATTGATTTTTCCTTAAGATTTTGATAAACAAACAATACTATCGCTTTGCGTTCTTTCAGGGATTTAGTTAGATAAACGCATTCGATAAGAATACTATCCCAATTAATCCGCCCACGAATCTGCTTCCAAATGAAAACTGTTATGAACAAAATAGTAAAGGTAAATGATCGGTTCATTTGTCCTTCAACTGAGACAGTTATAGATCTTTCCTTGTCGTGAAAATGTTTGATTTTCATCGCCAACTTCAAAAGTTATATTTTATATTATATATTATGATGGTGTGAGATATTTTGTAACCGAGGCACAATGTACCATATTGAAATTATATTTTTACCCCTTATAGAAGTAAAATGACACAATTAGGACACATTGTACCGTCTCACAATCATGGATGAAATTACATTTTTACAACCTCAATGTGAGATGACATATGTGCGGTCCGATACAGATGATATCACCACGTTATGACGATAGTCTATCAATATATATCAATCACAAAATAATTAATGAAATGCGTATATAGCTAGCTATGAATCAATCTAGCTAGTTATAACAAAATATATACTTATGGGATAAAGGGGGGGAAGTCGAAGTAGTGATTAATGGAAGAGTTTTGTAACATGATTAGTTTTTTGAAAAGAAAATTCATTCTCATTAAACATTAGGATTTAATACAGAAGATGACATATTGCCAACACTAGCTCTCATACTATGGGCTTCACACACTAAAGATCTATATACTTTCTTAAAGCTTATGCCTGAAAACTCCTTACAATATCTTCGAATATCTTCTCGAATGGATTGGACCTCTTTATGCGTTGATACCCTATTCTCAAGTTGGAACACAAACAACACAGCTGCTATATTTTACACAATTCAATGAATGGATGCTTGCTTGGTTGATGATCATGGAAGGCAGACCATCTAACTCATCGTTTCCAGTTACAGTTAGGAGGAGGAGGACGACCCTTAGTTTTCCAAGGTTAAATTGCGATATAAACAAACCATTTTCCAAGGTTAAATTGCTATATAAACAAACCATTTTCCCAAGGATGGAGGCATTCTACTGTAATTACAGCAGAAGCAAAATAATTATCAAGAAAACAGCAATGGGGTCCTGCGAGAGCAAAGAGTTTTCAGGGGATGGTGGCGATTCTTCCACGACTGAGCTTCAGAAGAGAGAACAACGTGAGAAAATTGAATCGCTCAAAGCAGCTGTTGTGATCGCAGGATTGGCTTTTGTTGGCTGGGGAATATGCAAACTTCTCTCTGGTTCGGATGGTGAAAATAGGAGAACCATGAAAGCTCCAGACCATAATTTCCGCATCTACAGGGATAACTTCGAGAATGACCCTTCTGCCTGGTTCCACAACCATCGCGATTAAACTAAAGAAAATTGCTTTTATGATAATCCCGAGTTTGAATTTTACTTCTTTTTGTTTTGAATGAATCATATGATGAACTATGAAGTTGCTGATTCTACTTTGTAGCTCTTCTGCTATGGATGAAAACGAAATGAAACTTGTTATCTGTTCTAATTGAATATTTGTGTGTTTGTTTCTACTTTAGATTCATGAAAGCTTTGCGAATCGCAGAATCATCTCAAATAAAACAGGCCTAAATTATATTCCCAAAAACGCAAAAACAAACACTTAAAACAGAAAATAGAAAACAGCGCAAACATGAAGATGAAGGAAGTTAAGGCAAGACATGACAAACTAATTCAGAAACTGATTTAAGGTTTCTTGTGTTTGATGGCACGGAGACCACGAAAGTAGACTTTTGGCTTAGCTTGGAAATTTTTTCTCGCAGTCCGAGAATTCCTTCCGGGAGCTTTCATCATCTTAACACTCTTACCTCCCCTGTTCCACCAGCAGAAACACCAGAACAGTACTAGTAACACTATTATTGCAACAACGGCATAGAGAGCAAAGACATGGATCTTACAGTATGGGGTTGCGATTGGCTCTGCTTTTGTTTCGGGAGGTGAATCCCTGGTCTCCAACGTCAACAGGAGTTGCTCTAATTTCTGAACCACATTGCGAATAGTTTCATCTGCCCCCTTTTCTTTCAATTTGGCGGAGGGGGACTCCATTAACATCATCGTTTTCCCCCAAATTTCCTTCACGCTTTTTCTTGTTTCTGGAGAGAAAAACTTGTGGTCTTCTCCAATTTGTTTCAATTTGGCCTGCGTGGTTTCCATCTTCTTCACTGTCAGTCCCCAGATTCCCTTCAGATTTCTTGTTTCTGGAGGAAAAATTTGGTCAAACATGGCCAAGATGAACATAAAGGAAATCAGGTGGCCGAATACTTGTAGTTGGTTTTGTTGTTTATGGATAGGGATATCAGTAGCTCAGTAAATTAACCATAGCCAGTCAGTGAAGTAGAAAGCAACAAAGGAAGAAGCAGGGAGGCTCTCCAAAGTCCAAATTCCAAGCTAAAGCTAAAGGCAAAGGCATGAAGAAAAGTAAACAAAAGTTGGGGCATCTTCATTAGTGCGTTAGTACGGAGAAGAGTATTTTCTTTTTTCTCATTTTTAAACTTCATATGAAAGTAATGTTCTTGGTCATTTTATATTCTTAAATTTGAAAGAGAATAGTGAATAATAACTCAAATCATTCATTGATCTATAATGTAGATTGTAGAGGCTTTGAGAAATCTTAGGGGAAGAACAAAAGGTTGTGAGAAATTGGCCAAATTATTTTGTATCATCTGGACATTAGAATTTACGTTTGCATTTGGGACGCAAGATAGAGGAGGAGAACCTTCTCTTTTCTTGGAATGCTGATCTATCTCTGGACTAGTTACTTGGTAATGACTGAAATTATCAAATGTGAACAGTTTCCAATGCACAATTTGTGAAAACCTCAAAAAGGAAGAACTTGAAGAATGAAATTCATAGAAAACCAAAATTTAAAGAGAGAATTTCTGGAGAAGTATTTTATGATATTATGAATGCTTAACTTTAAATTTTGCAGAGATCACATATATATACTTGTAATCCTAGCCTAACTATCAAGCTCCCCATCTAGTTAATTAACTAAACTAATTGGTTACAAATGAAAGCTGTACAAATTTATAACTAACTAATTAACTTGAGTTAAGTGTTGACTTATTTGGGCATCCAAGTGGGAGCAAGTTGCACCATGGGGTTGCTTCCTCAATAACCAATGATGTGGCTCATGTTAGCAATGAGATAAATATCTGCAGGCTCAAGTTAGCAGGAGCTCCTTTGAGCAGCAGAGCATCACAAACAACACAAAGCAACAACACAAAGCAGCAACACAAACAACACAACTACTATATTTTACATCCCCTCTCAAGATGAGGTTGTAGGAAGGTACCAAAGGCCATCTTTGACAAGATTCGAGAGAATGAAGGAGTAGGGAGTGATTTAGTGAGCACATCAGCCAACTGTTGAGTGGTTGAAACATGTTTGGGAATGATGAATCCTTCCAAAAATTAATCCCTAACAAGATGACAATCAATGTCAAGATGTTTAGTGCGTTCATGGAAGACCGGATTTTCTGTGATTTGGATGGCTGCTTGGTTATCACACCACAGAGGAAGAGGAAGACAAAGATGGATCCCAAAATCCTTAAACAGATAGGAGATCCATTTCAATTCGCAAACTGTGGTAGCTAGGCTTCTGTTTTTTGCTTCAGCAAAGGATCTGGATACAATAGTCTGCTTTTTGGTCTTCCAAGAGATCAAAGCATCTCCTAAAAAAAATGCAATAACCAGTGACTGATCTCCTGATTTTCTTGCATGTCGCCCAATCAGCATCAGAGAAAGCTTCAATATGGAAGTGACTAGATGCTGGATAGAATAGACCATGAGAAGGACAACCTTCCAAATATTTAACCACATGAAGAGCAGCATTCCAATGATCTTCTGTAGGCTGTTGAATGTGTTGGCTCAACTGTTGCACAGCAAAGGTGATATCTGGTCTAGTAAACCCCAAATAAAGGAGACGTCCTATCAATCTTCTATAAGGGCCAGGATCAGAGAGAAGATTGGAGTCTAGATTCAGATTACAACAGCTAGGTAAAGGAGTAGCAGTTGAAAGACCTGCATCATTAATGATATCTGTGGCATATTTCTTTTGGTTGAGATACATGCATGCATTCGATTGAATGATCTCTATCCCAAGAAAATATTTAGCAGGCCCCAAATCTTTAATGGTAAAATGCTGATGCAAGAAAGCCTTGACCTCAGATGTAGCAGATTCAGAATTTCTTGTGATCACCACATCATCGACATACACTACAAGTGCAAGATCAGTATCACCTCCCCTTTTCAGAAACAAGCAATGATCATGCTTGGACTGGACAAAGCCATAGCCAACTAATTTCTGTGTAAATTCCTGATTCCACATTCTGGATGCTTGTTTTAACTTGCAAACCTCTTGAGGGCCAGCTCTAGTATATCTCTTAGGAGGAACCATGTACACCTCCTCATCTAGGTAACCATGTAGGAATGCATTATTGATATCAAGTTGGTGAATAGACCAAGATTTGGCAGTAGCAATTGCTAAAAGGATTTTGATAGTAACAAATTTAGCCATGGGGGAAAAACTATCAAAATAGTCCACTCCTTCAACTTGATTGCAGCCTTTTGCAACCAGTCTAGCCTTATATCTCTCCACGCTGCCATCTGGTTTGCACGTGACTTTATAAACCCACTTACATCTAATAGGTATTTTTCCCGTAGGTAATTGGGTGAGCTCCCAAGTCTGATTATCCTCCAAGGCTTGGAGCTCAATGTCCATTGCTTGCACCCACTCTATAGACATTCTAGCTTGTTTATAAGAATAAGGTTCCTGGACTTTTGACAAGTTAGCAGCAAAGGACAAATATGCAGTAGAAAAAGGGCTTATTGGTTGATGTGTTTGGGCTAAGTTGATAACAAAATCCTGCATCCAAGCAGGTTTTTTTCTGTCCCTGGGAATTTTTCTGGGAGGAGATGGTTCAGTAAGGTTTGGAGAGGGCTCAGGAGTGAAATTAGGATTAGTATGAATCATAGGTGAGGGAATAGGTGTATGTGGGATTGACTCATTCACGGGGCTAATGGAAGAAGTTCCAGCAGGAGTGCATGGATTATGATTACTGAGGTTAGGAGACCTATAAGAAAGCTCGGTGTTACTGGATGATTGGATATGAATGAAGTCAGGCATAGGAGAAGGCAAAGGTACAGAATCTTGGTAAGGTAAAATAGATAGGTTTGGAATATTCCTATGTGCTAAGGATTTGTAGGGAAATGTTTCTTTATGAAAGGTGACATCCCTAGTAACAATCAATTTTCTTTGGTAAAAAACCTTGTATGCTTTTTGGTGAGGAGGATATCCAAGGAAAATGGCCGGGAAGGCTCTAGGGGGTGAGTATGTAGAGGCCTTTACGCTCATGTGCTACTCCTAAGACTCTATTAGTCGCTAGGTCCTGTAAAAGGCAAAAGTGAGAGAAGAAATCAACATGAATTCTTCCAGTCTTGGTAAGCTTACTAACAGAGAGCAGGTTGTAGTGGAAACTAGGCACATGTAAACAATTCAGAAGGTTTACTGAGCTACCCAAGTTAACATCCCCAATGCTTTGAACTAATTTGATAGAACCATCAGGGAGGCAAACAGGTGTTGGGAGTGTTACTAATTTTATAGTTTGAAGGCATTTCGAATTACTGCACATATGACTTGATGCACCACTATCAACAGTCTAGGAATCAGATTCTAAAACGAAGGCAGAATTACTAAATTGTGTTAGAACACTACCTGCAAAGTCTCCAAAATGAGCGTAATTCACCATATTGCTGTCTGAATGTGAATCAAATTTGAATGTGAATACTCAAAAATAACTCAAATCATTCGTTGGTCTAATGTAAAGGCTGTGGGAAATTGGCCAAATTCTTTTGGGATGCAAGAAAGAAGCCAGTTTATGGTATTAGCGAACTCTTTTCTTGGAATGCTGATCCATCCCTGGAAAATAGCTACTCGGTAATGAATGAAATTAGTAAATGTCAACAGTTTCCATTGCACAGTTCAATGAACGAATGTTTGCTTGGTTGATCACCATCTAACTCATCGATTCCAGTTACAGTTAGGAGGACAGCCCTTGGTTTTCCAAGGTTAAATTGCTATATAAACAAACCATTTTTCCAAGGATGGAGGCATTCTACTGTAATTACAGCAGAAGCAAATTAATTATCAAGAAAACAGCCATGGGGTCCTGCGAGAGCAAAGAGTTTTCAGGGGATGGTGGCGATTCTTACATGACTGAGCTTCAGAAGAGAGAACAACATGAGAAAAATGAATCGCTCAAGGCAGCTGCTGCGATCGCAGGATTGGCTCTTGTTGGCTGGGGAATATGCAAACTTCTCTCTGGTTCGGATGGTGAAAATAGGAGAACCATGAAAGCTCCAGGCCATAATTTCCGCATCTACAGGGATGACTTCGAGAATAACCCTTCTGCCTGGTTCCGCAACCATCGCGATTGAACTAAAGAAAATTGCTTTTATGATAATCCCGAGTTTGAATTTTACTTCTTTTTGTTTTGAATGAATCATATGATGAACCATGAAGTTGATGATTCTACTTTGTATCTCTTTCTTCTGCTATGGATGAAAATGAAATGAAACTTGTTATCTGCTCTAATTGAATATTTGTGTGTTTGTTTCTACTTTAGATTCATGAAAGCTTTGCGAATCGCAGAATCATGTCAAATAAAACAGGCCTAACTTATATTCCCAAAAACGCAAAAACAAACACTTAAACAGAAAATAGAAAACAGCGCACACATGAACATGAAAGGAAATTAAGGCAAGACATGACAAACTAATTCAGAAACTGGTTTAAGGTTTCTTGTGTTTGCTGGCATGGAGACCACGAAAGTAGCCTTTTGGGTTTTCCTCGAAGTCTCTCCTCGGAATCCGAAAGTTCCTTCCGGGAGCTTTCATCGTCTTACCACCACCACCACCTCCACTGTTTATGTAACACCAGATAAACAGCGCTAGTAAGAATATTGCAGGGATGTAGGTGCCGCCGACACTGTTCCAGTTTCCGATCAGCTTTGCTCTTGTTTCCGGTGAAAGATTAACCTTCTTCTCCAGCATCCACAGGAGTTGTTTTAATTTCTCCGCCAGATTGTAAATCTTCTCATCTGCTCCAATTTCTCTCATTTTGGCTTGAATGGTTTGCTTTAATTTCTCCGCCAGATTTTAAATCTTCTCATCTGCTCCAATTTCTTTCATTTTGGTCTGAATGGTTTGCATCATCCAGCTCAAATTTCTTGTTTCCGGTGGAAACACCTTGTCCAAACAGGACGTAATATACTCAAACGAAATCATCTCACCAGATATTTGTGTCTGTTCCTGTTGATTTTGGTACAAATATATGGACGTGGAAATAGCTGTTAAGTAGGGGAAGGAAGGAACAAGAATGAAGAAACTAGGAAGCTCTTTAAACTCTAAAGTCAAGAAATTAAAGTAAACAAAAGTTGTTGGTGGGGGCATCATAGATCATACTTTATCGGTGCTTTTGTAATGACTACTAAATTGGCCGAACCAGTGAACTAAGGAAAATAGCGCATTTGAAGATTCTATGAATTATTTTGCAAATTTGCCGAATTTAATTGGCAAAATGTGTGGACGTTTTTAACCCTCAAGAACACACTGTGGCAATTAATGGCTCCTTGGCGCAGATAATAGTTTAGTAGTCTATGGTATTATATGGCCATTATAAGAACAGAACTATAATCGGCTTAACAATAAAACAATATTGAAATAGAAGTGATAAATTCATTCAAAGTAGAAACCAGAATCATCAATTTCATCCCAAAAAGACAAAGATGGAGATTCATACTACTTAGCAAAACTAGGAATACTCAGTTGCGGTTATTGCGGAACCAGGCAGCGGCCGGGATCTCTCTCAAAGTCAGCCCTGTAAATTTGGAAGTTCTTCCCCCGAGCTTTCATCATTTTCCCACCGGAGAACAGATAACTTATTCCATAGCTGACAAGAGCCCATCCTGCAGCCGCGGCAGCTGCCATCAGAAAGTTACAAATCGCCATTCTTGCTTCGATAATTTGCTTCAGCCGTTGCAGAATTTTCAATTTTATGCCTCTCTTCTCCCAAAATTTATTTGTTTATATAGCCACTCATGAACAGAGCCCGCCCCGGAAAACCAGATGTGGGAGTGACGGAAAACGATGAGTCACAGAGGAGACGATGGTCCGCCTTCCTTTAGGTTGAGGATGAATGTACACATTATTGGAAGATCCACAATTTCAATGCAAACTTAAACAAACTCTAAACAGTGGAATCAACCATATTCTCCTTCTTTGTGTGAATCTTTTAGGAAACAAATAAATAAAGATCAAAACGAAACAAGCAACAAATAAACAAATTGACAGCACAACAATTTTAGCGTGGTAAAACCTCCGTTAACAAGGAGGAAACATCCACGGGACCTTAGGCCACTTAATCTCCACTAAAATGAATAATGGGTACAACCAAGAGTTCTCTCTAATTCAGATTAGAGGCATTCATCAACAACATCAAGATATTAGAGGCATCCATCAACAACATCAAGATATACAACACAATCTTGGAACACAATAAGAATCAATATAGCAAATAAACCAAAGATTTCCCCAAACTCACGTCTCTGTTATACGCACAGCAGACGGACTTAAAATGCTCAAAACCAGATCTCGACCGTTCAAAACATACCTCTACGTGTGGTGAACACTGTGGCAAAGTTTCAGGACAATCCAACGGTTTATCGCTGAGAAATCTCCGTTTTGGCTGAACTAGTCCTGGCAGGGAAAAATACTGCGGTTTTTCTTCTTTCTTTTTGTGCTACACCTCTCACACACACTTCTCACCCAATCCCTAAAGAAATGGTTAAAAAAAAACAGTCTAATGGGCCTAATTTGGGCTCCCCCAAATATGAGGGAAAACCCAACAAATCTCCCCCTTTCCCGATTAGGTGGAGGGATCCGCCATCCCGGCAATTGAACAACAAACTTCAAGTTTTTCCCTTGATACTGCTTTTGTCAACATGTCATATCCATTCTCATCTGTATGGATTTTCTCAAGTTCAAGTAACTTATTGTTAAGAGTATCCCTTATCCAATGATACCTCACATCAATATGCTTTGATCTTGAGTGAAACGCCGAGTTCTTCGCCAGATGAATAGAACTCTGATTGTCGCAGAATAATACATATTTCTGCTGCTTGAAACCAAGTTCTCTCAAGAACTGCTTCATCCACAACAACTCTTTACAAGCTTCCGTTGCTGCAATAAACTCTGCCTCTGCTGTAGAGAGTGCTACACACTTTTGCAATCTTGACTGCCAAGAGACTGCTCCACCAGAGAAAGTAATTAGATAACCTGAAGTAGACTTAAGAGAGTCTTCATCTCTTGCCAAATCTGAATTAGTGTATCCAACTAACACTGGTTTTCCACTTCCAAAGCTAAGTGTTAACTTGGAAGTACCTCGAAGATATCTCATAATCCACTTTACTGCATCCCAATGCTCTCTTCCTGGATTCGAAAGGAAACGACTAACAACTCCAACTGCATGAGCTATGTCTGGCCTCGTACACACCATTGCATACATTAAGCTTCCTACTGCTGAGGCATATGGAACCTTTTTCATATCTTCCTTCTCTTTATCTGTTGAAGGGCCTTGACTCGATCTCAACTTAAAGTGGTTAGATAAAGGAGAAGAAACCACTTTAGCTTTATCCATACGGAACCTTTCAAGTACCTTGTTAATGTACCGTTCCTGTGACATGTACAACTTCTTTCCTTTCCTGTCTCGACAAATTCGAATACCAAGAATTTGTTTTGCTGGCCCCAAATCCTTCATGGCAAAGGACTTACTCAACTGCTTCTTCAAATTATCAATCCTTAAAGAATTTTTGCCAACAATCAACATGTCATCAATATAGAGCAATAAAATGATAAAATCATCATCAGAGAATTTCTGCACAAAAACACAATGGTCAGAATTAGTCTTCTTGTAACCATGCTCCCCCATAACTGACTCAAACTTCTTATACCATTGTCTAGGTGCTTGCTTCAACCCGTAGAGGCTTTTCTTTAACCGGCATACATAATCCTCTTTTCCTTTTGCCTCAAAACCCTCTGGCTGCTCCATATAAATTTCTTCCTCCAACTCACCATGAAGAAAAGCAGTTTTCACATCCATTTGCTCAATTTCTAAATCTAAGCTTGCTGCTAAACCTAGAACAACACGTATGGAAGACATCTTCACAACAGGAGAGAAAATATCATCAAAATCAATACCTTTTCTCTGACTGAATCCCTTGACGACCAGTCTAGCTTTGTATCGTGGTTGTGAACTGTGTTCTTCTTGCTTCACCTTGTAGACCCACTTGTTCTTCAGAGCTCTCTTACCCTTAGGCAACTTTACCAGCTCAAACGTGTGATTGTCATACAGTGACTGCATCTCATCTTCCATAGCACCAACCCAGTGAGCCCTGTTTCCATCTTCCATCGCTTCTGCATAACATTGAGGTTCCCCCTCATCTGTCAATAACACATACTTATCTGTATCATACCGTGTGGAAGGACGTCGATCTCTGGTAGACCTCCTGAGTGGAATTTCTGATTCTGACAACTGATCAGTAGTCTGGTGATCTGTTTCTGCCTGCATAGGAGTATCTGCATCATCTGAACCCTGTTGGTCATCTTGAACATTCTGTTCCATCTGTACTGATAAAGGAACTGGATCTAGGTCAATCAAATCATGACTATACTAATGGACTCCTTTTTCTATCTTCTCAACATCTTGTACAGTTTGATCTTTCATGAATACAACATCACGACTCCTTACTAGTTTCTTCTCAACTGGATCATAAAATCTATAGCCAAATTCATCCAGACCATAACCAATGAAGATACATTGTCGTGTCTTCACATCGAGTTTAGATCTCTCATCTTTTGGTATATGCACAAATGCCTTGCAACCAAAAACGCGTAGATGATCATAAGAAACATCTTTTCCAGTCCAAACTCTGTTTGGTACATCAAACTGAAGAGGAACACATGGTGTGAGATTAAGAACATATACAACTGTATTCAAAGCCTCACCCCAGAAAGATCTCGGCAACTGAGCCTGTGAAAGAAGACATCTTACTCTTTCAACCAATGTTCTGTTCATTCTCTCAGCCAACCCATTTAACTGAGGAGTCTTGGGAGGTGTCTTTTGATGTCGAATGCCCGACGCCTACAATACTCATCAAAAGGACCTGAATACTCTCCCCCATTATCTGTTCTGATGCACCGCAATTTCTTCCCAGTCTGTCTCTCAACTAAGGCCTGAAACTGTTTAAACACATCTAATACCTGATCTTTGCTCTTCAAAGTGTACACCCATAACTTTCTTGAACAATCATCTATGAAGGTCACAAAATAGCTGGCACCACCCAAGGTTCTTGTCTTCATAGGACCACATACATCTGAATGTACCAAATCAAGTATGTCTTGTTTTCTTGAAGGTGGGGAACTCTTGAAAGAAACTCTATTCTGCTTCCCTGCCAAACAATGAGTACATCTTCTTAAATGAGCATTATTCATTCCAGAAAGAAGATTCTTTTTAGCCAATACTGCTAAGCCTTTCTCACTCATGTGAGCAAGTCTCTTATGCCACAATTCCGCAGTGAGCTCATCTGTCACAGCATTAATAACACCTTTGGAGAGTCTTGCCTGCAGTATATACAAACTGGAATGCTTGTTCCCACGAGCAACAACCATAGCACCTTTAGTAAGTTTCCACTGGCCATTACTAAAGGTATTGCAATATCCTTCATCATCAAGTTTACCTGCAGAGATCAAGTTCAAACGAATTTCAGGAATATGCTTTACCCCTCTAAGAAGTAGTCTCGTGCCATTGTTCATCTCCAAACACACATCTCCGATACCAATGACTTTAACCAAACCATCATTACCCAACTTCACCGTCCCAAAATCACCTGCTGTATAGGATGTAAAGAAGTCCTCTTGAGATGTAGCATGAATGGAGGCTCCACTATCAATAACCCAACTGATCTCGTGACATGCAACATTGACAACATCTTCATCATAAACAACGAGAAAGTCTTCTGTACTAGCGGTGGCAACTCAATCATTTTCCTTGCCAACATCACCCTCTTGTTCTTTGTCTTTCTTCTTGTTATCCCGCTTCAACTGTCTACAATATTTCTTGATGTGTCCTTTCATGCCACAGTGATGACACTCAACATTAGCAAACCTGTTGGACTTACTTCTTCCTTTTTCTTTATTCTTGAAACCTCTGCTTTTACTTTTCCCTCTTCTTTCTGTAACCAAAATCTCTGACTGCTGAGAAGACCCATGTGATTTTCTTCTCATTTCTTCATTTATAACACTGCTCTTAGCCAGATCCATGTTGATTACACCATTTGGAGCTGAGTTACTTAATGACATTCTGAATGTTTCCCAAGAGTCCGGCAACGTACCCAATAAACATAACCCCTGAATCTCATCATCAAACTTGATACCCATTCCAGCTAACTGATTGATTATTCCTTGGAACGTATTCAAGTGATTTGTCAACGGAGTTCCATCTTGATACCTTAATGCCATCAACTGCTTTATGAGAAACATTTTATTATTTCCTGTTTTCCGAGCATACAACTCCTCAAGTTTACTCCAGAGTGACCGTGCATGTGTTTCCCCACTAATATGATTCAAAACATTATCATCTACCCACTGCCTTATATACCCACAGACTTGTCGATGCAACAAAGTCCATTCTTCTTCAGACATATTTTCTGGCTTCTCAGAGGCAAACACCGGCAAATAAAACTGTTTGACATAAAGGAGATCTTTCATCTTTCCTTTCCAAGTGTGATAATTAGAACCATTCAAAGTGATCATTCTACTCAAATTTGCTTCCATTATTCAACACAAGAAATTCAACAATAATAACCACAGCTCTGATACCACTTTATTGGAAGATCCACAATTTCAATGCAAACTTAAACAAACTCTAAACAGTGGAATCAACCATATTCTCCTTCTTTGTGTGAATCTTTTAGGAAACAAATAAATAGAGATCAAAACGAAACAAGCAACAAATGAGCAAATTGACAGCACAACAATTTTAGCGTGGTAAAACCTTCGTTAACAAGGAGGAAACATCCACGGGACCTTAGGCCACTTAATCTCCACTAAAATGAATAATGGGTACAACCAAGAGTTCTCTCTAATTCAGATTAGAGGCATTTATCAACAACATCAAGATATTAGAGGCATCCATCAACAACATCAAGATATACAACACAATCTTGGAACACAATAAGAATCAATATAGCAAATAAACCAAAGATTTCCCCAAACTCACGTCTCTGTTATACGCACAGTAGACGGACTTAAAATGCTCAAAACCAGATCTCGACCGTTCAAAACATACCTCTACGTGTGGTGAACACTGTGGCAAAGTTTCAGGACAATCCAATGGTTGATCGCTGAGAAATCTCCGTTTTGGCTGAACTGGTCCTGGCAGGGAAAAATGCTGCGGTTTTTCTTCTTTCTTTTTGTGCTACACCTCTCACACACACTTCTCACCCAATCCCTAAAGAAAGGGTTAAAAAAAAAACAGTCTAATGGGCCTAATTTGGGCTCCCCAAATATGAGGGAAAGCCCAACACACAGAGACACACATATTCATTAAATTTGATCTGGGAACTGTTGAAAATGCAACACGAACCTAATATATTATCGGTCAATCCAAACACCACCGTAATTGTCACCCATAAAACAAATTTTCCCACCTTGACATGACCCGAATTGACGTGCCATAATTTTCCAGATTTTATTAATGCTCGCAACCTTGACAAAAGCAACAACAATTGAAGTAAAAGCATAAACGCATCAATTCTAAACATGGCTTTCGGAAGAGTAATTAATTCATCAGTATATTCCAGCACGAAGACCACCAAAGTAGGCTTTCGGATTAGCCTCAAAAATGCATCTCGGAATCAGGTATCCCCTTCCTGGAGCTTTCATCATCTTACCGGAGGTCCGGCTGCAACACTTAAACACCATACTTCCGCAGTAACTTAAGCTCCGGCAGAGACACCTAAAGGCACCTTTCACAATGCCAAAGCCATAGATACAGCAGTAAAACACCAAGATTAAGGCAATAATCCACTGTTGGATCTGCTCTTTTCTCGTCTCCGGCGGGAAGATCTTGTCCAACCAGGCCACCAGAGATGAACCCAAGTTTTCAAACATCAACAAAAGTTCTTTTAATTTCTCGCCCAGATGATGAATCAGTTCAATTCCTCCGATTTCTTGTAGCCCGGCCTGGGTGGTTTTCATCAAGATCACGCTTTCTCCTTCCATTCCATTCATCATTCTCTCTGCTCTCAGTCCCATTTTTCGATCTCTTTGAGTTTGTGTGTGCTGCCTCTCAAACTCAGTGAAGTGAATTTGTGGGTAAAATATTGATTTTTCCTTAAGATTTTGATAAACAAACAATACTATCACTTTGCGTTCTTTCAGGGATTTAGTTAGGTAAACGCATTCGATAAGAATACTATCCCAATTAATCCGCCCACGAATCTGCTTCCAAATGAAAACTGTTATGAACAAAACAGTAAAGGTAAATGATCGGTTCATTTGTCCCTCAACTGAGACAGTTATAGATCTTTCCTTGTCGTGAAAATGTTTGATTTTCATCGCCAACTTCAAAAGTTTTATTTTATATAAGCTTGAGGAGTCTTCTTCTTAGTGACGGCAAATTTTCTACCCATTTTTGAAAATTCCTAAATTTCTACCCAAAGCCGTAATATTCAGAACAGTGAAATCTGTTGTTGTTTGGGTGAAATTAATCGGTTTAAACTGTGTTCTTTGGGAGGTAGGGAAGGATTGTATGGAAAGAATTAGGTGGATTCAAAGTGTGCACGAAATGGGCTAAGATTGACACTTTCGGTCGCAGGTGCTCTTCAGCACACTGAAAATTTGAGAATCCGCACCAAGGTCGTACGTGTTGTTGTACACTCGGCAGACGCGAAAACTTTTTTTTATAAAATTAATTTCAACTCTTTGCGCTGCTGCGAAATCGTTGAAGGATTCCTACCCTCCCTGTTTTTCATTTTTAATTCTTCAATTTTCAAAAATTACTGAATAATAATTCATTTTAACTCCGAATTAACTTCTGTTCATTCCTAAAGAGCATTTGAGTCCTAATCTTCTGTTCAACTCCAGTTTTCCATAATCCATTGTTGGATCTGCTCTTTTCTCGTCTCCGGCTGGAAGATCTTGTCCAGTCAGGCCACCAGAGATGAACCCCAGTTTTCAAACATCAACAAAAGTTCTTTTAATTTCTCCCCCAGATGATGAATCAGTTCAATTCCTCCGATTTCTTGTAGCTTGGCCTGGGTGGTTTTCATCAAGATCAAGCTTCCTCCTTCCATTCCATTCATCATTCTCTCTGCTCTCAATCCCATTTTTTTTCATTCCTCAACTTCAAAAGTTTCATTTTTGATATGCCTATATCCATATACACATGATGGGTGAGATCTTTTGTACTTTGGCCGGGGCACAATGTACCATGAAATTACATATTTACTCCTTATATATATGACATGACATTCTTTTGGCACAATGTATCATCTCATAATCATGAATAAAATTACCTTTTTACTCTTTATAAATGTGAGACGAAATATGTACCTTAGATGCATAGGATTCAACACATTATTATGATAGTCTCACTGACGGATACAGGAGGGGCAAGGGGGTGCCGACGCCCCTCCTTGCTCCGAGAGCGAAGGGTAGTAGTATTACTACCCTTCATGGCCGCCCCCCCGGAGGAGGCGCAGCTGAAACTTAGTTTCAGCAGCGCCCCTTTTCTTGCGAAGAAGAAGAAGGTCTTCTTCTGCAATTTTTTTTCATTTTTTTGGCCCTTAGTAAAACGAATTAATTTTGTTGCCTAAGGGCCAAAAAGGAAAAAAAAATCTAAGGCCATATTTGAAATACAGGGCATTGCAATTAAATCCCTCTCCCAATTAAAAGCCCTAAATACCTCCATAGCTCCCTTTATTGCCACCTAGCTAAAAGATTGTAAGTTATTTGTTTGTAAATTTTAATTTTTGTATATTTAACTCCCTTTCTTTTATCTTGGGAAGCAAAAATAAAATTGTAAATGTATAATTGAATGTTGCAATTGCAAAAGATGAAATTTATATTTATATTTGAATGTTTATGTATATAATTGTGATTATCATTGTGATTTATTCTTGATTAATTAATTTTGAATATGTTTTAATTTATTTCATAAATTGTGTGACAGTGTAAGTGTGGTGACGGTTTTTTTATGGTATTGTGTTGTTGGGTTTATGAACGAAAAAAATTTAATTTGGTAAGTTTGATAAATTTTGATAGGTTATGGATAAATTTTTGAAATGTGGTATAGAGATTTTTAAGAACTTTCATGAGGATAAAAGTAAGGAAAAACATTCTCGTGTGGAAGTGGAATTCAACCGGAATGATTTGTCGTGGACCCAGGTCTTCGGAAATCAATCACAGAATATGATAGTTCTATTAGAGACCAAGTTCGAAGAGAGTATTTGGTTAGACGCCCTTGTCAACCAATTGGTCATATTTATCCCCAAAAACAATATGGTAAGGATTCTAGCGGCGAACGCATAACAAAATGTCAAAACAAAATTGCCATTACGGTCGCCCCCTCTGACATTTTGTTCTGCGTTCGTCACCGGATAGTCTATCAATCTAAATCAATGACAAAAATATTACCTTATATTTGTTGACCAACACTCGGAAGATAATGGAGACCACCATATGACAGGCCCGTGCGAGAGAAAAAATAATTGATCCACTAATATATGTGTGTATATATATACTTATGGGATGAAATGTCTCCTTTCTTCCTTCCTAGTGATTTTTTGTTGTTACATTACATGGAATGAATCAAGTCCTCTTTTTTTTTTTTTTTTTGTCTTTGATCTATTTGCAAAGTTTCCACCGAATATTATGTACGTAATTGGACCCGTGAGTTCATGCATGCAAAGAAGCAAAAGTTAAACCATCGGAAAATTCATCCGAATTTCTCTGCTGCTGCACACCCTGTCCCACTGAAATTTCCTCGCACCTGCCTTTCCTATTTTTTCATTTGGCATCCAGGTTCCGATTCGTTAACCCATTTTACCATACCGTACTAATGCAATATCACTTTAAATCAATCATTTCTTAATTTTGGCATTTTCCTTCTACTGACTACATGGCGAGTTCAGAACAAATCAATGTTCAAACGATTATGATATATGATATATATATATATAGTACATCAAGTTGAAGGGCTTGATGATTCTTAACTAGTATGTCAATTTTTTCCATGGAAGAGCTCCCAACGTTATAATAATTGATTGTTCAAAAAATGGTAGCTAGTTTATGGGGTTAGTGCACTCTCTTGCAATCAGAAAAGGCTTGATAACTTTTCACCCCAAATGTGTTTTGAAACACACATTCTTCGCCCCTACTGAATTGCCGCTATTTACCATGAAATGACACTTTTGCATTTACTTTTTCGGCCATCGGCATTACTTATTGGGGTGCCTTCCCCGTAAACAGTGACACTTTAAATAAGAGAGAGTGTATATTAGGAGGCAAAGTCAAAACCAACATGAAACCAATAATAACTACAGATATTATTGAAGCAACGACAATAAAAATTAAAAATCACCAAGTTACAAAAACGACTCAAAAGGTGAACTTAAAAGAAAAAAAGAAAGAAATGATGATCCACCCTGAAATTACAAACTGATCACTGATCGAACACTGATAAATTATTGTAGAAAAAACTACATCAATGCAGACGACAGAAACAAAAACTCAGGGGAAGAAGATGCTTTGAAACTAATCAATGCAGCAAGCAGCAGCAGCAGCTAACAGAGTGATTCTTCAGCAGAACAACATTTGGTGTTCTTGGAAACTTTCCCTTTTCTTTTCTTGCAGAGCCATTTGGTTCCGCAACAGACCAACAACGCAAGAACCAGCGCCAGAGTCGGGAAAGGCGCTATGACCACGAGCCACCGGAAGAATTTCTGGCTCTCCCCCTCCCCTGTTTCTGCCGCCGCAGGCGGCGGCGAAAACACTTCGTTCATCATCCAAATCGGATATTCGGCAGAGAAGTTCTCGGTCACAAGCCTCAGCACACCAGTTTCCCTTGATCCCTCCATGATGATCTCCTCTCCAGCTATTTTTTTTACTCTGTGGATTGGAATTTGGAAGTGTGTGTTCTTCTTTGGGTGGAATGATTCTCATATTTGTACTAATTTGATGAGAAGCAGCTGTGATTGTAGGGCCAAACCATGATCACAACATAACAAAATGTTACTTGCATCATTTGAAGGATGGGGAAAGATCAATATTTTGTTTGGATTTGGACATCCATTTTCATTTCTTAATTTTTAAATTGATATAAAAGGTTAAATTACGTTTACCCCCCTCTGAGTTTAGGGAAATTATAGTTAGTTCGTGAAGTTTGGGAAATTATTGCGGTCCACGTAGAGATTTATGGGGATCTTTTGGGTTGAAAGGAGCAAAAATACGGTTGCGCATGTGATTGATAGAAGCGGGTAAGACATGTATTTGGGGCTCCGCTCTGTCCTTTGTTTCTTCCCTTTCTTATCTTGAACATTTTTCAAACCGAACTCTTCTAATGGGACAGATTGTTTATGAAGACTCTAAATCTGTGACGGACTATATTAGTAAGGGCAATTAAGATAAAAATATATATATAACTGGAACTTTTTATTGGGATAAAAAAAATAAAAATAAAAATAGAAACTAGATTCTTTACATCCCACGAGTGGAGTAAGAATTTCCTTGCTTGTCTCGACAAAATTTGTAACCACATTAATAATTAATAACTTAATGAATAAATGTATGAGTAATGGCACTGACAACCGTATTCATTCACTGTATAAAATTTTAATGACTCTATAAAAAAAATTTATTTTATACATTTGTACTTTTAATTTTAATGCAGAAGACCAATTAAAAAAAAATAAGTGACTATAAATGCAGTATTAATCACTGATTACCCCCGTGTTTTGGCCTTTTTACTGCTTGACCCCTTGTTTTTGAAGCTAACTACTTGCCTCTCGATGACTAAGTCAACGATAATTACCATTGAAAAGACAAAACTGCCACCCCCCATTAAAATAATACTCTTCTTCTTCCTTTCCCCTTCCCTTCCCTCTGCAATTAAGGTGCTCTGTCGCCCATTCAGCAGGAATAGTCTGTCCCCAATTTCCAGCACATATGCCAGCATTTTCTCCAGCAAAAACATTTTAGCAGACCCGAATCAACAAAATTTTCAGCACCTAAAAATTTACAGCACACAATAATTTCCAGCACCAAAAATTTCCAGCACCAAAATTTCCAGCACAAAATTTCAGCACCTAATTCCAGAACACAAACCATTGCTTACCAAAATACGAGCAACCGACAAGCAGCAAATGGAAATTCCAACAGCAAGAAAAGCAGCAACCGAGAATTCCAGCAACCAAATCGGGCAGCCAGAACAATTCCCGACTTCAAAAAACTTCTTGCATAGTCAAATTCCAGTAGCCAAAATTTTATAACGAAGGTCCTCCCAGAGTGGACTCGGTCAGGACCCACACGAGTTAACTCGGGTGGCGAGTTGACTCTGCTTCCCGTTAAAGAGGAAGCTTCAGATTTTCTAGCATGTTTCTTAGCCCCATCGGAGACCTTCAGAAACTTTTGCTTTCCTTCTTCAGTGACTGGGGAAAAAAAAAAAAAAAAAGGTTTGTTCTCTTCTTTGGGTTTCTTGCTGCCGCCGCCCGGAGAAGATGGAGAATTGAGAAGAAAAGAAAAAAAACGGGATGTTGGGCTTCTCCGGGATGGGGATGGAGGAAGAAGAAGAAAAAAATTTGAGAAGAAGAATAGGAAAACCTGCAACATTCAACACCTCTGCCCAGAAAAGAATGGGGAAGGAAGAAAAGTGTATTATTTTAATGGGGGGCAATTTTGTCTTTTCAATGGTAATTATAGTTGACTTAGTCAATAGGAGCAAGTAGTTTGGGGCTGCTTGGTTTGGGGTTTTGGGACTATGGAATGGGAATGGAATGGGTATGGAAATGAAAGTTATTGTTTGGTTAGATTGGGGTATGGGTTTGATTTACTCCTTTGAGGGAATCCTCCATACCCTAGCATATTGGGGGGTATGGGTTTGATTTCCTTCTTTTGTGTGTATTTTTTATTTTTTAAAAATTTTAAGTGCTAAAATTCATCATTATAATATATTTTAACACAAATAGTTTATAATATATCAAAATTTAAATGTAAAAAAAATAAAAATAAATTTTAATCCTAAAAAGTTTATTTGTGAACCAAACACCATCTATCATTCCCTCTACTATCATTCTCTCTACTATCATTCCCCACTATTATCATTCCCATTTCCATTCCCCTCTACGAACCAAGCGGCCCCTTAGTTTCAAAAACAGAGAGAGGGAAGCAAGCAAGCAGTAAAAAGGCCAAAACACGGGGGGTAATCAGAGATTAAGCCTAGAAACTATAATCTTATATTTCTCTTTCAAATAATGAAAATTTATTTTCAATCTTTTTTGTATTTATTAAAATAGAACACCAGACTAATCATAGAAAGAGTAATAAAAATTAAAAAAATAAAATTTATCCTCTCAAAAAAAAAAGTAATAAAAAATTTATACTATTTTATTGGACTATGAATTCTCATTAGTTACCCGAAAAAAAAATTGAAAGAATAAATCTAGTTACAGTTCAACTTGAGGTAATGAATAAGTCGAACTTTTTAAATAATGAGACAGATAAACCGCATTGAATGAATGATGATAATACACCAAACAACAGGATATCAATAACTTAAATAATAGTAATATATACACCGATCGAATGCCACATTAATGACTATACCATTCAACTACGTGAATTAATAACCCCAAAGAGTACATATACACTTCTAAATACCACAAATTTTTTCGCCCTTTCTCAAATCTCATGTGAAAGAGAGAAATCCTTGTATAATTCTCCACAAATCTTTGTGTTTTTGTGGAAGGAAGGAAGCAACCATGGATGGGTACTTGTGGGTGCTTTTGAGTTTGAGTGTTTGGATATTCTACATTTTGCTGTTGAAATGGAACCAGATTATTAATGCTATAAGAATAAGATCAAATGGGAAGTTGTTGTTGTTGCCTCCTGGCACTATGGGATGGCCTCTTTTTGGTGAAACTCTTCAATTCCTTAAGGAAGGCCCAAATTTCATGAAAAAACAAAGAGCAAGGTCAGCTTTTTCCTCCATTAATTCTCCATTTCTATTTTGCTAATTGATCTTTTGACAAAATTACCTTTTATCTCTTTGCGGTTTGAGAAATTACTCGTGTCTCTTGAAATTTGTATTAACATAGCTATTGATCCATACATATAGTTTGGTCAAACTGTCACTGATTCTTGTCGATAAGTTCGGAAAAATAAATACAAACCTTGATCAATAGCATTTTTGTTACTTAGAAAAATTTTAGAAGATAAAAAAATAATGGTAATTTTCCAAAAACATGAGTGATAATAATTGTTATGCCAAATCTTGAAGGGATAAGTATAATTTACCATCTTTTTTATTGCATTCTTTTTCACTTTTTAATGTTGCTGGTTTAATTTGTGAATCATATGTAATACTAAGAGGAATTGATGATAATAAATAATTATAAAAAATGATAAATTATCAAAATCTCACGAAATTTGGAAAAATTACCAAATACCTCTTTAGGTTTGTCTAAATTACAAAACAAACTTTGTATAGTTAAAATTTTATATACATAATTAATCAAGAGGGATTTGGTAATGTTTAATTAATTTTTGAAATCTCAAGAAATATATGATGATTTGAACAAACTTTATTCTATATATGTTTCTTTAACATTGTATCTTATCTATTGCACCGCGTAATAAGGTTTTTTCTATATATGTATAGATATGGCGATGTTTTCAAAACACATGTACTGGGATGTCCTACGGTGATCTCCATGGACCCTGCTCTCAACAAATACATTCTTCAAAAACGAAGCAAGAGGTTTAATTCCAGGCTATCCACAATCCTCCCTGGAAATATTAGGGAAACACAACATTGCTGTTTCAACTGGAATTAAACACAGACAAATTAGAGGGGCAATCATGTCTCTCTCGTTGGTCCTTCCGCAGTTAAAGAACAACTATGGCATAAAATTGACAAGTATATGAGGCTCTTCCTTCAAATTCAAAACTGGGATGGCAAGATCATAGACATTCAACAAAAGACCCAGGAGGTAATTAAATTGAAATTACTTCAAAAAAAAAATGCAATGATGTTCTTGTCCATCATTGATTCAATGTTTTTTTGTGTTTTAGATGGCATTCTTTCTGTCTTTTAAGAAGATTTTCGAGGACGAATCGGGTTCGGTTTGTGAGTCCCTAAAAAAGGAATTTGATAAGTTGGTGGTAGGAACACTTTCTCTACCCATCAACCTTCCAGGCGCCAATTACTTTAAAGGGTGTCAGGTATTTATACATACCATGACTCATAAATGGCTGTATCTGAAGTATATGTTATCAATGTAAAAGTAAGGAATGGATTTGCAGGGAAGGACTAATGTGATTAAACTTCTAAACAAATTATAGAGAGGAGAAGGGCTTTTCAAAATGTTGATGATGAAGATCATAATGACATGTTGAATTGGCTTTTGGAAAGTGATAATAATAAGCTGAGTGATGAGGAGATTTATGATCAGATAATTACGATCCTAAATTCTGGATATGAAACCGAATCCATCACAACCATGATGGCTCTCAAATATCTTCATGATCATCCAAATGTTTTGGAGCAACTGGTATACCTCGGTCCTAAATAAGTATCATTTTAACCTTTAAAATTTGTTTGGTGTTCGTGACTTATTGCCTTAATTAATTTGGAGGATGAGCATTTTAAGATTCGTAAGGGGAAATCTGGGGATGGTGAACCAATTGAGTGGTTAGACTGCAACAGAATGAGTTTTACTCGAGCTGTGAGTTTAATTAATTTATTTATTTATATCCTTTAATTAAATTAGCCTTCCAAAACAAAGAAAAAAAAATGAGTAAAGAAAATGGAGATGGTAATTTATCTTGATTGTATGCATAAATTAATGCAGGTGATCTTTGAGACCTTGAGATTGGCTACCATTGTACATGGCGTTTTGAGGAAGACAACCAAAGACCTCGAGTTAAATGGTATATTATCATATAATAATATTTTCGCCTAGTGAATTATCATCACTTTTGTAATTTTGTAGTTTTTACAAACATATATAATTAAATGTCGCGTTAATTTTGTTTATTATATATTTACTTCATCATTTTGATGAATAATCTTAGGTTTTGACATCCCAAAAGGATGGAGAATTTATGTGTACACAAGAGAAATCAACTATGATCCGGACCTCTATCCAGACCCATTCAAGTTTAATCCATGGAGATGGTTGCAAGTAATTGAATCATATACTCCTTATGTTCCTTTTTAAGTGTCTTTTAAGTATATCAAATGCAAAAATAATATGAACAAAGTATATATATAGATTCGCGAGTTGACATAATGTATTGGGGGAATTAATTAACGTAGGATAAAAGGTCGTTGGAGTTGCATGAGTATTTCTTGATGTTTGGAGGAGGAGGAAGGTTGTGCCCTGGAAAAGAGTTGGGACTATTTACTATCTCAATGTTCCTTCACCATTTCGTAATTAAGTACAGGTAATTAATTAAGATCATCTTTTTCATTAATTAATTAATTGTTTCTTTGTTTTAAAATACTTATTAATCTCATATTTAATTCTTAATATAATTGATTGATGAAATTAATGCTAATTTAATTTGATTAATGCAGGTGGGAAGAGGTAGGAGGAGACACTATCGTTAAATTTCCTAGAGTTCGAGCGCCAAAAGGGTTACATATTAGGGTTATAAAGTTATAATTAGTCGATCATGGCATCATTGGAGAAGTAACTGTTACTCTAAGTTTGTATAAGGCAGCTTTTTTGTTTTAGTTTTTTTGAAAATATTTTAAGAGAAAACGATACTCATAAAAATCATTCTCAATAAAAATTTAGATTATTTGTGTCATGTTGTACTCAATCCCAGGGGTTCAAATTGAATCGGGGTTGAGCGCGGGAGATGGTATGGATGATCTGACCACTTTAAATGGTCTTTGTGGTAGGTATGATACTCAGTAAAAGAGAAAAAGTTAGGGAAAATTTTGATTAGGAACAGTATACCTTTTAATATTATTAAAGAGTGTATAAGTTTTACATAATTTCTAATAAGCGAAGTAAATTACTTACATAATAATAAAAAATTAATATAATATTTGAATAGACTTTTATCTCCTTAATTATCCAAAACATTTGCCCTACATTAGTAAATCTGGACATTAATTGAATAATTAGCCGTCTGCGTTTTCCATTGCCAATTAATATTTCTCAAAAGTCTATTTAAATAATATATTGATTTATTATTATTATTAAGTAACTTACTTTTCTTCTTAGAAATTATGTAAAACTTACACCCTTTTTAATAATATTAAAAGTTATATTATCCCTAATCAAAGTTTTCCCAAAAAGTTATTCAGTAAAGGAGAGTCATATAAATTTGTAGCAATTTGGACACCTAAATGTTTCTTAGTAAAATAAAAATATATATTAAAAGAAAAGTGAATTGCACATTTGATCACTAACATTTGCCTGAGTGTGCAAAACACCACTAGCCTTTCAAAATAGTATTTTTGAGCACAAACTTTTTCAAAACGTGCGAAAAATACTACTATGTTAGTCAATTCCGTTAAGTAAAAAAAAAGACAGGGGTAAAATCGTCATTTCACACGTTTGGCACTGTTTATCGTCTTCCCAAAATTTTCTGGTACTGTTCCGTGAACAGTTCCGATACTGTTCACCGAAATTCCTTTTTTTTCCTTCTTCTTCTTCTTATTCCTCCGAAGAAGACCCAAATTGGGCCCAAATGAAGACCCAATTTATATGGGTCTTCATCGAAGGAAGAAGAAGAAGAAGCAGAAGAAGAAGAAGAAGAAGAAGAAGAAGACCCAATTTCATTGGGTCTTCATCAGAAGAAGAAGAAGGAAAAGAACAAAAAAAAAAAAAAAAAAAGTTCCGGTGAGCAGTACTGGGAATTTTGGGAAGACGATGAACAATGCCAAAACGTGTGAAATGACAATTTTGTCCCTGTCTTTTTTTTTTGACTTAACGAAATTGACTAACAGAGTGGTACTTTTCGCACGTTTTGAAAATGTTTGTGATCAAAAATGCTATTTTGAAAGGTTAGTGATGTTTTGCGCACTCCGGCAAAGGTTAGTGATCAAATGTGCAATTCACTCTTAAAAGAATAATGATATATATACATTTTTTTGTTTGGATAATGATATACTTAAAATTGATTTAACATTCAAATTTTTGAAGAATAATGATATTATAATCATGCACAAATTTTTAATCATTCTTCAAAATATCCATCCATGCCCTTGGAAATTGTTAGTTCCATCACCGGTTCGGGCAATTACTCCACTTCGTTCCATTAGAAAAGTCAACTTTGTAATATAATAATTACTAAAAATAGTATTACAAAATGGACACTTCTAATAAAATAGATGGAGGATATGTTTACTCCTCTTTCGGGCTGAGAACGAACACGAACGTTCATGAACAAGCTCGGGCTCTACTCGTTAAAAGTTTGGCTCGATATAGTTCATTATTAATAAATAAACACGAACAAGATTTTAGGCTCCATTAATAAACGAACAATAAATAAACAAGAGGGATGATAGCTCAATTACATTCGCGAACAGCTCGATAAAAAGTTCAATTAGTATATTAATTATAATATATATTATAACAAATTACAATGCTTAGATTTAAATTAAATACATTATAATTTAAAAGGACTTATGTGTAAATAAATGTAATAAAATGTGTAGGGCTGGGAACGAACAAGCTCGTTCATGAACAAGCTCAAGCTCGGCTCAATAAAAAAGTTCACGAATATGATTTTTAGGCTCGATAATAAACGAACACGAACAAGGTGTTGAAAGCTTGTTAATATTCGTGAACAAGCTCGATTAAAATATTAACTATATAATATAAATAAAATGAGTCTATACAATATTAAAATTTTAAATAATACAAGTAATTGAATCTTTATATATATTTATATGTACATAGATATCAATTTATGAGTTTAAATTGAATTTTAATTTTTATGTAAGTTGATATAGTATATTAAAGTAACTAAACATCACGATTTTCTATTAGTTAATGTGAGATAGAACGCACACGAATGTTCACGAACAAGTTCAACTCGGCTCGATTAATAAATAAACGAACACGAATAAGATTTTAAACTCGATAAATAAATGAACACGTCAAAATTCGGCTCGGCTCGTTATCACCTCTAAAAATGTGTGTACATATATAAATTCCCAAACTTCCTAGTTTTCATACGAATGAACTTGGGAAAAATGGCATTTTCAGTCCCTTTTATTTGGGAGCAATGTCAATTTTCGTCCATTTCGTTTCACGTGGCAGAAATGGTCCCTTTTGTTTGCATTTTGTGGCATTTTCAGTCCACTTAACCGGTGATAGCAGGTCTTCATGAGTCAATTTTTTAGTCAACGGTTTTTAGGACTTGTTTGAAATGAAAAAATAAAATTAGGGATTTTTCGCAATTTCATTAATCTTCAATGGCCCAAACAATAATTCTTTCCAAATTGAAAGGCAAAAGCCACTCCATTGGAAGAAAACAGAGTACTCGCCTCGTTCTCCATCACTCTCTCGCCGCCGCCGCCTCCTTTTCGTTTTCTCTTTCCATTGTTGGCGGCTATGGCAGGCCAGCTTCACTCCCGGCCGGTTTCGTGAGGGGGAAAATTGAGAGGCAAGTGACCTTCTTGAAGCGAAGGACTGGGTTGCTGAAGGAAGCTAGAGAATTGGCGATTTTGTGCGATGCAGAGGTGGGCGTTAAATTCAGATCTGTGCCGACGATGGTGATGATGACGACGTTGATTATGATGATGGCGATGAATCTGTGGGATTCCTTTTTTTTCTTTTTTTCTATTTTGAAGCTTCCAATTTTGTGGGTTAAGTTTTTTTGGTCATTTTTCTATTTTGGAGTTGCAACAATGGTGGTATTTGGTATTTCGGATATGTGGGTTTTTTTTCCCCTTCTTTTGGATGGTTTACGGATCAGCCGTGGAGGAAGCAAGGCTGAAGAAAGTGATGAAGATGGTGCCCTGTTCGATTTGTTCGCACTGTTACTAATCTCTTCTTCTTTCTGGTTTTTTTTGACTGTTTTTTCAGTAGTACTGATGTATAATTTTGGTTAAATTAGAGGCGGCTGTGGCTGTTTCTGTTTTAGTTGATTCTGTATCTGTAATTTTGGGATTAAGCCAATCCCACAATTCTGTGATAATCTGAAGGATTCTGTGATAATCTGAAGGTTCTGTTTTTCTTTTTTTTTTTAATTTCTTTTTTCTTTTTTCATTTCGATTTTCGATTATTTTTGGGCCATTGAAGATTAATGAATCGCAAAAAAACCCTAATTTTATTTTTTTCATTTCAAACAAGTCCTAAAAACCGTTGACTAAAAAATTGACTCATGAAGACCTGCTATCACCGGTTAAGTGGACTGAAAATGCCATAAAATACAAACAAAAGGGACAATTTCTGCAACATGAAACGAAAGGGACGAAAATTACCATTGTCTCCAAACAAAAGGGACTGAAAATGCCATTTTTCCAATGAACTTGGCATGTTGGTTTTTGAACTTGAGTGGCAATCTTTTCTCCTCGAGGCTGCTGCAATTATTTTAATTTCGAGTTTCCCACATCCTACTCACATCCCACATGGGTTTGAGATAAAAATTTGAAGGAAAAAAAGCCTTTATAAAAGGAGAAGATCAAATTTGAAGGAAAAAAAGCCTTTATAAAAGGAGAAGTGATCTTGGGCATGCTTAGTAACTTTCTCAAAATATGTTTTTGGGCGAAAAATGTATGCCCTATACTTAAAATGTGTTTGAAAAACACTTCCAAGCACATTTTAAGTGTAGGCCCATATTTTTTTTTCTCTCAAAAACATGTTTTGAGAATAAGTACCAAATAAGGTCCAAATCTTCAAAGTATAGCGCATGCACATAACAATTAATTTATATAAGTTAATTACGTGCTTTATTAGCGCCAATGAATAAATAATTTTTTTGAATATAATCCCATTTAAGTAGAGATTAATTTTTTATCTCCTTAAAAAAAATTATTATAAAATAAAAATATTGGGATTCATCCCACCCGAGCCGAGCTTGAGCTCAGAGACCTTAAATGAGCTCGAGCTCAAATTTCAGGCTCAAGCTCAAGCCGGGTAAAAGTAAGCTGAGCCGAGCTCAAACATAGTGAAGTTCGGACTCGATTCTACTCGATATCACCCCTACTCCTCTTATTCAAATTACTTGTCATTTGAGAGTGTTCCAGTTTATATAAAGATTTGCTTTAAATTATAATCTTAAAATATTAAAAATTCGAAAATAACACTTATTTGAGATAAATTTTTAAGGCTGAAATAAACTTACTTTAAAACCAAAGAAATATTAGCATTTAAGCTAGTACCAACTAACTAATATCACTAACAGTAGATGCAGTTACTTTTTTTACTTTTCCCATTCAAGATTAGAGCTTTTTCTTTCCGTTTTGATTTGAATTTTTTGTTTATTTATGTTTTAACAGTAAATTAAATATATTATAATTAATTTTTATTATTTTTAATACATTATTTTACTATTTATCTATATATTTTTATATTTTTAATATATTTTTTATATTATAAAATTATTTTCATAAAACTAAAACTCAAATATTCAGTTAAGAATATCTTCAAACGATGGAATACGAACCAGGAGAAAACTTTTGCACTCTCCCATACAATAATTAACATTGACCAAGACTTCACTAAAAACAAAACGCATTGACCAAGAAGACTTTGAGTCTGCTGATTCCTATATAACAATCCAAACAGAAGGGAAGGAAAAATTGAAGTAGAAACTGAATCATTCGTTTAAGATTATAAGAAATCCATGTCTGAGAGGAGGAATAGGTTAGAAGGAGAGGAGGTTGAGCCCATGTCGAGTAGGCTACTGAAGGTAGCAGCGGTGGCCGCCGCCGGAATAGGTGTCGCCGCCTGGGGAGCTTCAAAAATTTTTGGATCACAAACACCCGTTGAAGACGAAGACGATGCTAAAATGATGAGGGCACCTGGTCGTCCCGGCGAAAACATCAAGAGGGATGGCTTCGAGCGCAACCCCTCCTCATATTTCCGACAACTTCACAGCGACGAGAAAACGCAGAAATCACAAGGCCGCTAAATAATTCATGTTTGATTTATGTGTGTGTGTTGCTTTCATTTCCTAGTTTCGTATGTTAAAGTTATCATCCTAGTATTGATCGGTCAATCTTTCCTAGTTCCATTCATGGTCCTCCGTCATTGGGATTAATGGTGGCTAGCTTTTCCGATCATGCGTACCGTGAATGAACGTGCTGTCTACTCTTTGAAAAGAACGTTTGTCTCGATGAGATTAATAATGAGAATATTGTGTTTGAAATAATGCATTACTATTTCGTTACTAATTCATGCTTTTCAGCATAGTTCATTGTAAGTAGAACCCAATTTTTTTGTACACTTTCCTTTACTAATCAATTTTGTACAACGAATGTATGGAATGATTTTTCGGAGATGGAAGAATCAAATCTCACCCGCACTAAAGGTACACAAAAATTCACTAGCTACTAGAGTGAGCATTAGTAAAGTTTTAAGCAAGCTTTAGCTATAGGATTCGTACATTTTTACTTTACTTTACAGAGTGCTCCTTTATTTTACTAGTATCTTTTTTCTATTTTTGGAGACGAAATAATGAGGGCAAATTAATAAAGGAACAGAATTTATTCTCCTCTTTGAATTGTTCTAATTAAAATGAAACTCTTAAATCTTTGAGATTAGACAGGATAAGAAGACAAAACCTTAATTTTACCTTAAAACAATTACATTTCATCAACGTAAATAGGATTATAGTTAATCTCATCTCCATAAACAAGTTGAACCCATATTCAGATATAAATCATAATTAAACATTAAAGAAAACAAATCCCATCTGGAACAATTTGTTTCCAATAACTACTAAAACTTAAGCTGCTGCACCAAAACCAAACTGAAACCATAGGAAACAATATATAACATTAGATTACTTATGGCCGGCCGGCGTATACAGACACTAGGATTGATCGATCAGCAGAGTTCATCACCGGGATGAGAGCGAAGTTTCTGAAAATAAGATATGGGATTCGCCTCGAAGACGTTCCTGGGCATCCGGCACTTTCTGCCGGGGGCTTTCATCATCCTGATTCTTATTCCTCCTCCTCTCCGGAAACAGCAGCAGAATTTATGGCAGTATTTACAACAGAGATACAGCATGGAAACCACTGCCAAAACGACGAGGATGACCAGAGCCACATGAAGGCAGTGGCGAATAATTTCCGGCTCTCTTCTCAAGAGTAAATTAATTGAGATATGTATTATTAAATTGGTGAATATAAATAGAAGTAAAAGAAAATCTTTTTTCACTCCTTAATTTGTGTGTAAATGTCTAAGGCTTTATTCATTTTGTGACTTAATTGGAGAATGTTTATTTATGAGAAGGAATATTTTTTTGGAAGAAAGTTATTTTGGGAATTTATGTAAAAAAGAGAAGAAAAGTGTAATGATTATGTTATTTTTTAAATTTATATGAATGAAGATTTAAAGGAATTTTTAAATTTTAAATTTAGAATTTTATAAAAATGATGTCTTTTTCTTGTGAATTTGTAGAAGAAAAAGTCATGATTTTTAAAAAATAAAATGAGAAAGAACAGCGCCTAAGAAAACACTGGCTCTATTCTTTTTTGGCTTGTGTTCGGGAAATTTTAGTTTAAGATTGGAAATTTTTGGAGAAAATTTTTTTTACGAAATTTTGTAGGTGAAAGATAAAAAAGTGTAATGATTATATTATTTTTAGAATTTATGTAAGTAGATATTTAGAGGAAATTTTTAAATTTTAATTTTAAATTCTTAAAAAAATAAAATTGTTTCTTTATATAAAATTTTGAAAAAAAAATAAATTCTTAAGAAATAGCGAGAAAAGAACAGATAGGTAGTAAGTAATATCATTAATAGTAGATGGGGTAAAATTTTTGCACTTTTCCCATTGAGCAAAAACGATGGAATAAAATTTATCAGTGGAGTAAGTAAAAGAGAATTGGAAAAGAAAGAGCACAGTTAATTAACATTGACCGAGACTTCACTAATGACAAAATGCCCTGACCAAGAAGACTTGACTATGTTCGGAAGCATGATTCAGCTTAAAGTTTGAATCTCATTTTATATTTTATAATAATTTTTCGTTATTTTAGTAAGTTTTTTTTTACATTTTTATTAAACATTTACATTTTTATTAAACGTTTACATTTTCAATATACATTTTCACATTTTTAATATAATTTTAATATTTTAAAATCACAATTCAAACAAAAATATGAACCCAACTTTGACACCAAACGGAGCCTAAGAAGAGGAAGTTGAACCCATGTCGAGTAGGCTACTGAAGGTAGCAGCGGTGGCGGCCGCCGGAATAGGTGTGGCCACCTGGGGAGCTTCAAAACTCTTTGGATCATCATCATCACAAACACCCGTTGAAGAAGAAGACGGTGCGCCCCGGCGAAAACATCAAGAGGGATGGCTTCGAGCGCAACCCCTCCTCATATTTCCGACAACTTCACAGCGGCGAGAAAACCCAGAAATCACAAGGCCGCTAAATAGTTCATATTTAATTTCTGTGTGGTGTGTTCCTTTAATTTCCTAGTTTCGTTTGTTAATGTTATCATCCTCGCATTGATCGATCAATGTTTTTCCTAGTTCCATGCATGATCCGGCCTGCATCTACTCTTTTATAAGAACGTCAAAAAAATTGAGCTACTTCTATAAGAAATTTACTCTTCTACCACTACTTTTATACTGCTTAACTTAATTTTAAACAAAGAAGAATAATTTCTCGTGATTAAAACTTCGAATCTAACCTCTCTTTACCTACACAGAGAAATTCATTAGCTACTTCAGTGAGAATTAGTAAAGGTTAAAGCAAGCTTTAGCTAGTGGATCCGTACATCTTTACTTTTCCGAGTGCTCCTTTATTCTATCTTTTATCTACTTTTGAAGACAATATCATAATTAGGTGAATTAATAGAAAGAATTAGGCCGGTTTAGTATGATTTCCAAAACATAGTTTTGAGATTTATTTTGATTTTATAATATTAAAATTGTATTGAAAATGTAAAAAAGTGTATTGAAAAATGTAAAAAAGTGTATTAAAAATAATAAAAAATTATTATAAAATTCAAACTTTTCTCAAAACATGATTTTGAGAAACTTGACAAACATGCCTTACTTCTAAAGTTAGTGAAATCACATAATTTCACTTTGAAAGATATCATTTTAGGTGAAAATATATAGTGAAACAACATTGTTTCGTTAACTTAAATAGGATTATAGGTAATCTCATCTCCATAAACAACAATATAATTAGATTGAACCCTTATGTATTCAGATCTAGATCATAATTAAACACAGAAACTTGATCCATATAGAACATCATAATACATTAAAGAAAACAAACCCAAACCCCATCTGGAACAATTTGTTTCCGATCACTACTAAAACTTAAGAAGCTGCAAACCAAACTGAAACAATATATAATATTTGATTACTGATGGCCGGCCGGAGTTCACAGACACGAGGGTTGATCGATCGATCAGCAGAGTTCATCACCGGGATGAGAGCGAAGTTTTTGGAAATAAGATCTGGGATTCGCCTCAAAAGTGTTTCTGGGCATCCGGCAGTTTCTGCCGGGGGCTTTCATCATCCTGATTATTCTTCCTCCTCCTCCCCTGGAACAGCAACAGCATTTGCAGCAGCAATACAGCATGGAAACCACAGCTAAAACGATGAGGATGACCAGAGCCACATGAAGCCAGTGGTGAAAAATTTCCGGCCTCTTCTCCGGCGGGATAGCTTTATCAAACCATCCCAAGAATTGGCCCAAAAAGTCCCCTATGGCCAGCCAGAGTTGCTTCAACTTCTCCACCACCAAGTCCATGAAGTTCTCTTTTCCCATCTCTTGCTCTTGCTCTTGCTCTTGCTCTCTCTGAGAATGTGAAGTGGTGCTCTTGCTCTCTCTCTGAGAATGTGAAGTGGTTTAGACTCTAGAGGAGACTGAAGGCTTTAAGGCTTTAATTATTGCCCCTTCCTTGAATAATACTAGGAAAGTTATGGGAAGATGGAATTTGGGAGCTTTTATTGACTTTTCTTTTCTTTTTTGAATTTTATTTTTTGTTTATTTTATTTTGAAAAAGCCACTGTAATGATATAATTAATTTATTCAAATTTTTCATAACAAGTGATGTGACATTAATAATTATTTTACGAAATTGTAATGAAAGAATACATATCGCATTACTAAAATTGGAATAAATTAATTGAGATATGTGTCATTACTCGTTAAAATTATAAGTAGAATTAACTATTTGATCTTTAAAAGTTTTTTTTTTCTTTTTGTATCACAAGGAAACTATAATTTATACATATTCGTTCCATCTCATTAAAAGAATCGTGAGAAGTGTAATTAATTATTTAGTAATTTTTAAGTGTTTTTACACACTAAAATTCTTTTATTTTAGTTTTGTTTTGAATTATATAACATTATTTATTAAATTATATGAAAAAAAATTAGGATAAATGGTAGGGCGACGAATACGTAATAAGGCTTACGTAATAACATCACCTTTATTTTTTTAATCATGATCATAAAAAATAATTTAAAAAAGATGTCTTTCTTTTTTTTCTCTTTGGTGAAAACGAAAAAGAGTGAAATGTGCACTATTATAAACACCTGTTTTAGGACGAAGGGATTATTTCTTCTTATCACCTTCAACAACTCTTGGAAAAGAAAACAAGGTGGTTGGTCAATTACTAATCAATGAAAGATTAAGAAGGAAGCAATTATGCTAAAAAAATTCTTCTTTTCTTCTTCACCATCAATGGTGATGAACACAAACAAACAAAAATTGATACAGTTACCACCTTCTTTCTCAAGTCCAGAAGGAAAACAAAATTTATATAAGCCCAAAAAAAAGAATTAGTAAATAACAAAACTCACTAATTTTACACATGGGCAACCTATTATGGACAACTGTGTTTGTGCTTTTGGAGTGTAACAGAAAGGTTATCTATCAATGGCTGGAAGCTAAAGGGTTCACCTCCTCCTCTTCCTGCCTTTTCCCAATTGACCTGATTTAAATGCATGTTCTTGTTCTTGAAGGAAGGCTCTTGCTTTCCCATATTTCTCTACTCTTTCTTCCTCCACTAGCCTCCTGTCATTCTCCTTCACCGCAAACAAGAAGTGGTTCTCTTTACGAAGCTCGCGAGCAGCGCCTTTAGCTTCTTGTTTCAACAGTTTCTTCAGCTTTTTCCTCTCAGCTCGTTCGCGATCTGGATCAGAATCTCTTCCCTTGACAAAGCTGCAGATTTACATTCATAAAGTAAAATAAGTTACCACTTGTTTTTAGTATGTAATCGAGATAAAAATCACATAGCTGATAGAAGATAGAGTATTTACTTCTCCTCAAATTTAGGATTAAGCATCTTGATTGGCATGGGTTTTTTCTTCCTCATTTGCAGCGGCTGTCGCAAAGCATGATGCTCATCTGCTTTCTTCTCAATGAGTTGGGCAACATCCCTGAGATTGTTCTGCAAGGTCTATGGCATATGATCTTTGTCTGCTAATTTTCTTAATAACTTTGAAATTGGCAAAAATATTTCGGGGAAGGCCTTTAATTCTTCATTAAGGTTGACAAATCCTTTCAGTGTTTCAGTAACTGCCGCGAGAATGCTAGCTCTGTTCACAAACATTATCAATACCTAATCAGATGTAAGCATAGCTCGTATAAACATTAAAGCCTCATGACAAAATTTTCGAGTTTGCTTGGTTATCTGCACAAAATTTCAAAAGGTCAAACAATAATGGAAACTTCAAAATGGATAAGGTGAGCAGGAGTATGGAAGGTGAAACAGTATCTGAGCTATGATAAAGATGAACATCAGATCAGAAGTAGAAAAGAAAACTACATCCAACAGAAAGACATTTTGATAAGATTTCCAAGCATATATATCAAACAAAATTACACAAAAAGTGAAAACAGGTTTCATTAAGACATATATTTTAATAAAAGTCATCAGTAAAAACCTTTAACAACTCTATCCTAAACAAGGTAATTAAGAGTAAGAAGAATTAACAAACAAAGACCAATAAACAACCTGGACGCAGGCATGTTAAGATCAATAAACTACCCAAGGTAAAAGGAGAGAAACAGGCATGTTAAGAGCACTTACAGATAGCATCAAATTGTTGAATTAACATAGCAATTGATCCATACTAGTTTGGTCAATTTGCCACCGATCCTTGTCGATCAATTTGAAAAAATAAATACAAACCTCGATCAATGGCATTTTTGTTACTTTGAAAATTTTAGAAGATAAAAAAATAATGGTAATTTTCCAAAAACATGAGTAATATATAATAATTGTTTTGCCAAATAATGATAGTTTTAGCAACAAATCATAACAACTTTTTGATAAAAAACGATACTCATAAATATCATTTTCAATAAGGATTCAGATCACTCGTGTCATCTCGTACTCGACCCTTATCCATTTTAGGGGTTAAAATTGGAACAGGGTTGAGCGCGGGAGATGACATAGGTTATGAAGCCATCATAAATAATCATTGTGGTAGGTATGATATTCATTAAAAGAAAAAAAAAATTATTCAGTAAATGAGAGTGACATAAAATTTTTAGCAATTTTGGATTTGAGTTTGTAGTTATAGTCAATGTCATTACACTTGAAAAAAAAATAATTAGACACCTAACCTTTTTTAGTAAAATAAAAATATACTCTCTCCGTTCTATTAAAAAGATTCAGTTTGAGAAATATTTTTTGTTCCATTAGAAGGGTTCAGTTTGAGTTTTTTTACATCTCTTACCCTTATTAATATAATTATATATTGATCTACAATTAATCCTTACTTTTTAAGTAAGGATATAAATGGAACAAAAGGTGACAAATTAAGTATTTTAGGTATTGTACCTTGACATCCATAATAAGTTGTATCTAAGTAAAGATGGACCATTCTAATGGAGCGGAGGGAGTATATTAAAAGAATAATGATATACTTAAAAGTGATGTAACATTCAAATTTTTGAAGAATAATGAATGATATTATAATCATGTACAAATTTATAATCATTCTTCAAACTATCCTTGAAAATTATTAGTTCCATCACCGGTTCCTAAATTACTCTCTTCTGTTGCATTAGAAAAGTCTATTTTGTAATACAGTAATTATTAAAAACAGTATCACAAAATAAAATCTTCTAATAAAACAGATGGAGTATATGTTTACTCTTCTTATTCAAATTACTTGTCGTTTTAGAGTGTTCCCGTTTGTATAAACATTTGCTTTAAATTACAATTTTAAAATATTAAAATTACATTAATAATCCAAAAATGACACTTATTTGAGATAAATTTTTAAGGCTGAAATGACACTTATTTTAAAATCAAAGAAATATTAGCATTTAAGTTAAGTGCCAACTAACTAATGATAATTCCATAAAAATTGCTTTTTAATTCACAAATTCCAAAAACAGGGTGATAATTTTTACTATTCGTATTCTAGAGAAGTCGAAGGTGCAGACTTAGCCTTCACCTTTCTTTAAATTGCAATTTAGTCCTACAATATTTATACCTTTCTTTCCTTTTTATTTTTTTTATTTGGCACAAAACACGAATAATTATAGAGAGTTTCATTGTAACGTCCCGCGCTTGTAGGGTGGCCTAATAATTTTGGGCTCTCATCCTCTCTAACCCAAAATGGTTAAGCCAAGTTATTAGTAGCCTATAGGCCTTAGGCTTATGTACAAGTCACCCACTCTTTAATTTTTCGACATGGGATAAGAGGATGTTACATTCATTGTCTTTGCTTTTGCTTTCGATGCCTATCATCTGTGTGTCATTGTAATTGGTATCAGAACCCATACGTTTACTGGGATCACTCCATAACTATGGAGGTATGTATCATGTTTTGAATATTATTTATTGTGTGCTTATTAATATTAGCCTTTATTTTAGTTGTGAGTTTAATATTTGTCAGGATCATCCTGATATAAGCTATATCATGACTCATCAGATATCCAATCACAGATTACTACCTAACTTTTTATAAATTGATATTCTAATTATTTTATACTTATCCTGTAAAATCATTTTTTACCTTATTATAATTATTGGATTTACCACAAAATTTTTAATTACATATCTATGTAAATCTTTTACCAATATAAACTAAATCACTTGGATAGTTTAATAATTTTACCATTGATATCATTTTTAACAAAATAAATTCCGTGACTAATTAAGGATTCACTTATTTGTATATAGGGTATAGTTATTTTAAAATTTTTAAATAATTTGTTTTCATTGATATTCATTTTTAACTAATTAAAACTTGTGACTAGGGCTTCACTTATTTGTGTCGAGGTTATAGTTATTTTAATTTTTTGAGATAATTTTTTTTTATTGATATTCATTTTTAACAAATTAAATCTTGTGACTAAGGGCTCATGATGTGCATAAAATTGAAATTTCCATTAGGCCTAGCCCAAAGGGTTAAAACAAAGAAACAGTAATATATAAAGAAGCCCAGATCTATGTTCAGGTCGGAAAGATTATATAAACCTAATTTGTCTGTTATAACTTTAGATCGGATATAAATGCTCAACTCGGTCCTAAAAGACTCAATAAACTCATGAAGGCTTAAGGTCGGAAAACATTATAAATCAACTTGGTAATTTTAGATCGGTAAAAACTTATCAACTCAGATCGGTCAAGATTGAGTCGGAAAAAAGTACAATTCTACTAGAGAAGCCCAGGTCGGCAAAAGCTTAATGGAGTTAGATCGGTCAAGTGTTGAAACTCATCTATATTTAGGTCGGTAATTTAGGTAAGATTAGATCGGTGAAGCCGACCTGAAATAAAGATAATAATATAAAATATCATGGTAGGGCCATTATTTTAATATGTGCAGATCAATTACAACAAAGGAGCCAAAGTTAAAGCCAGTTTTCCCGGAAAGGCAAAAAACATCATTGCAAAAGGAATAATTAGGAGCGTATGTCTCCATTACTCAACGGAACCATCAAGAGTAAGCTTATAAATACTCAGGCACAAGCCTCATTCGGGTAAGTTCCAATCAGCTATTTCTGGCAATTCTCACTAGCATTTCTTAAGTTCTTCTCTCATTCACAATTTTTCTGAGCACTCTTGTTCTATATTGCTTATCTCTTTCATATTACTGACTTGATCGTCGGAGCCTATACAGGGGGGAAAGCCCCGCTCCTTTTCTGAATTGATCATCAATTGGTGAACGGAACAGTACGAAATCATCCAGTTTCATCATCTTTGCCAAGCTCAACAACCTTATTAAATTTTTCCCTCAAATTGCTCATCTCCAGTTGGGCCATTGGGTTCCTCAAAGCTTCATTTGAATTGGGCTATTACTGTCTTCAAGAATTCTTTTGGGCCGCGAAGAAGCATCGTTCCCTCATTGTAATTTTTGCGTCACATCAGCTCACTTATTTGTATATAGGGTATAGTTATTTAAAATTTTTGAGATAAATTTTTTTTCATTCATATTCATTTTTTACCAAACTAAATCTATGACTAAGGTTCACTTATTTGTGTGTAGGGTATAGTTATTTTAATTTTTTATATAATATTTTTCTAAAAAAAATTGAAATTATAATACAATACAAGATTAAAGAATATTCCATATAACTATATTTACATTAATAATTGCAAAATTTACTTTCAATAAGATAAGTATACCATTTAATTATCTCTGATTGGATGTCTGATGAATCTTGAAATAGCTTATTGTAGGATCATCCTTACAGATATTATCACCTTGAATTATTTCTTGTTTATGTGTTTAAAGTAAAAGTAAAAATAAATTTTTTTTTAAAAAAAAGGAAGAGAAGAAAGGTATAAAAATTGTAGGACTAGATTGCAATTTAAAGAAAGGTGTCCACCTTCGACTTCTCTAGAATAGGAATAGAAAAAATTATCACCCTATTTTTAAAATTTGTGAATTAAAAAGCAATTTTTATGGAATAAATTCTATCACTAATAGTAGATGGAACAACTTTTTTTCCACTTTTCCCATTCAGGATTAAAGCTTTTCTTTACGTTTTAGTTTGACTTTTTTGTTTCAACAATAGTTTAATATATTATAATTAATTTTTTATAATTTTTAACACAATATTTTATTTTTTACCTATATTTTTTTAATTACTTTTAATAAACTTTTTACATTATAAAATATTTTTAAAAAACAAAAGCTCAAACAAAACTCAAAGTTCAATAAAGAATATGCCGATAAAGAACATGCCCAAATGATAGAATACGAACCAGGAGAAAACTTTTGCACTCTCCCATACAATAATTAACGTTGACCAAGACTTCACTAAAAACAAAACGCATTGATCAAGAAGACTTTGCTGATTCCTATATTATAACCCAAACAGAAGGGAGGGAAAAAAATTGAAGTAGAAACTGAATCATTCGTTTAAGATTGTAAGAAATCCATGTGTGAGAGGAATAGTTTAGAAGGAGAGGAAGTTGAGCCCATGTCGAGTAGGCTACTGAAGGTAGCAGCGGTGGCCGCCGCCGGAATAGGTGTCGCCGTCTGGGGAGCTTCAAAATTCTTTGGATCACAAACACCCGAAGGTGATGCTAAAATGATGAGGGCACCTGGTCGCCCCGGCGAAAACATCAAGAGGGATGGCTTCGAGCGCAACCCCTCCTCATATTTCCGACAACTTCACAGCGACGAGAAAACGCAGAAATCACAAGGCCGCTAATTAATTCATGTTTGATTTATGTGTGTGTATTGCTTTCATTTCCTAGTTTCGTATGTTAATGTTATCATCCTAGTATTGATCGATCAATGTTTCCTAGTTCCATTCATGGTCCTCCGTCGGGATTAATGGTGGCTAGTTTTTCCAATCATACGTACCGTACCGTGAATGAATGTGTTGTCTACTCTTTGAAAAGAACGTTTGTCTCGATGAGATTAATAATGGGAATATTGTGTTTGAAATAATGCAATACTATTTCGTCACTAATTAATTCATGCTTTTCTGCATAGTTCATTGTAAGCAGAACCCAATTTTTTGGTACACTTTTCATCACTAATCAATTTTGTACAACGAATATATGGAATGATTTCTCGAAGATGGAAGAATCGAATCTCACCCGCACTAATGGTACACACAAATTCACTAGCTACTAGAGTGAGCATTAGTAAAGGTTAAACAAGTTTTAGCTATAGGATCCTTTATTCTATTAGTATCTTTACTTTACTTTACCAAGTGCTCCTTTATTCTACTAGTATCTTTTTTCTACTTTTGGAGACAATAGCATTATTAGGGCAAATTAATAAAGGAACAGAATTAATTCTCCTCTTTGAATTGTTCTAAATAAAATGAAAGTCTTAATTCTTTATTGACAAACATATTAAACTTTTTCTACTTATTTGAGATCAGACAAGATAAGAAGACGAAGAATCAGACCTTAATTTTACCTTAAAACAATTACATTTCATCAACGTAAATAGGATTATAGGTAATCTCATCTCCATAAAAAACAATACTCGTATTAGGTTGAACCCATATTCAGATATAAATCATAATTAAACATTAAAGAAAACAAACACCAACTGGGACAATTTGTTTCCAATCACTACTAAAACTTAAGCTGCTGCAGCAAACCAACCTGAAACCATAGGAAACAACTTAAATTAATATATACACCGATCGAATGTCACATTCATGACTATAACATTTAACAACGTAAATTAATAACCCAAAAGAGTACGTATACTCTTATAAATAAATACCATAAATTTTATTCGCTCTTTCTCAAATCTCATGTGAAAGAGAGAAATCCTTGTATAATTCTTAACAAATCTTTGTGTTTTTGTGGAAGGAAGCAGCCATGGGTATTTTTGAGTTGAGTGTTTGGATATTCTACATTCTGCTGTTGAAATGGAACCAGATTATTAATACTACAAGAATAAGATCATACGGGAAATTGTTGTTGTTGCCTCCTGGCACTATGGGATGGCCTCTTTTCGGTGAAACTCTTCAATTCCTTAAGGAAGGCCCAAATTTCATGAAAAAACAAAGGGCAAGGTCAGCTTTTTACTTCATTAATTCTCTATTTCTATTTTGCCTAATTGATCTTTTGACAAAATTATCTTTTATCTCTTTGCGGTTTCAGAAACTACCCATGTCTCTTGAAATTTGTGTTAACATAGCGATTGATCGATACTAGTTTGGTCAGATTGCCACCGATCCTTGTCGATCAGTTCAAAAAAATAAATACAAACCTCGATCAATAGCATTTTTGTAACTTAGAAAAGATAAATAAAGAATGGTAATTTTCCAAAAACATGAGTGATAGTAATTGTTTTGCCAAGTCTTGATGGATAAATATAATTTACCATCTTTTTTATTGCATTCTTTTTCATTTTTTAATGTTGCTAGTTTAATTTGTGAATCATACGTAATACCAAGAGGTATTGATCATAATAAAAAAAGATAAATTATCAAAATCTCAAGAGATTTAAAAAAATTACCAAATACCCCTTAAGTTTGTCTAAATTACAAAACAAACCTTGTATCGTTAAAATTTTATACACTATCAAGAGGGATTTGGTAATGTTTAATTAATTTTTTAAATCTCAAGAAATATATGATGATTTGAACAAACTTCATTCTATATACTATGTTTTCATCCTGTCTATTATATCGGGTGAGAGAGTTTCTTGTATATATGTGTAGATATGGCGATGTTTTCAAAACACACGTAATGTCCTACAGTGATCTCCATGGACCCTGCTCTCAAAAAATACATTCTTCAAAACGAAGCAAGAGGATTTATTCCAGGCTATCCACAATCTTCGATGGAAATATTAGGGAAACACAACATTACTGTTTCAACTGGAACTAAACACAGGCAAATTAGAGGGGCAATAATGTCTCTCGTTGGTCCTTCCGCAGTTAAAGAACAACTATGGCATAAGGTTGATAAATATATGAGGCTCTTCCTTCAAATTCAAAACTGGGATGGCAAGATCATTGACATTCAACAAAAATTTCAGGAGTTATATTGATTTATACATTGAAATCACTTCAAAAGTCCAATGTTGTGTGTTTTATTCAATGTTTTTTTGTGTGTTTTAGATGGCATTCTTTCTGTCTTTTAAGAAGATTTTCAAGGATGAATCGAGTTCGGTTTGTGAAGCTCTGAAAAAAGAATTTGATTGGTGGTTGGAACACTTTCTTTCCCCCATTAACCTTCCAGGCACCAATTACTTTAGGACGTCAAGTATTTATACATGCCACGACTCATAAACGGTTGTATCTAAAGTATATATTATCATGTAAAAGTAACTTGGAATGGATTTGCAGGGAACGAAGAATGTGATTAAAGTTCTAAAACAAATTATAGAGAGGAGAAGGGCTTTTCAAAATGTTGATGATGAAGGTCATAATAACATGTTGAATTGGCTTTTGGAAAGTGATAATAATAAGCTGAGTGATGAGGAGATTTATGATCAGATAATTACGATCCTAAATTCTGGATATGAAACCGAATCCACCACAACCAAGACGGCCCTCAAATATCTTCATGATCATCCAAACGTTTTGAAGCAACTCAAGGTATACCTCAGTCCTAAATAAGTATCATTTTAACCTTCAAAATTTGTTTGGAAATAAGTGTGAAACCAACTGTCACAGGACGCTCTTTTAGGTTACTAAAAAGCGTACCGTGTGGCAAGCAATCCGTTGGAGATTGCTTCCGCCAAGTGTTAACCGCCATACGCAATCAGCACCTAGTGCCTTTAGTGGGACGGTAAGAACAAGGCCTAACTTGTAGGGACTTGAACACTAACGATGACAAATTAACGTAGGTAAAATGAAGTTTAAAAATACTCAATTCAACTAGTAAATACTTAACTAACATTAATAGCGGGTGTGGTAGTATGTGAACTCGTGACTTATTGGCTTAATTAATTTGCAGGATGAGCATCTTATGATTCGTGAGGGAAGATCAGGGGATGATGAGCCAATTGAGTGGTTAGACTACAAAAAAAAATGAGTTTTACTCGATCTGTGAGTTTGTTTTATTGATTTATTTATTTATTTATGTCCTTTAATTAAATTAGCCTTTCAAAAGAAAAAGAAAAAAAAGAAGAGAGAAAGGAGTGAAGAAAATGAATATTGTAATTTCTCTTGATTGTATGCAAAAATTAATGCAGGTGATCTTTGAGACCTTGAGATTTGCTACCATTGTACATGGCGTTTTGAGGAAGACAACTAAAGACCTCGAGTTAAATGATATATTATCGTATAATAATATTTTCGTCTCGTGAATTATCATTACTTTTTTGTAATTTTGTCGTCTTGCAAACATATATAATTAAATGGTGTGTTATTATTTATTTCATCATTTTATCAACAATCTCAGATTTTAACATTCCCGAAAGGATGGAAAATTTATACGTACACAAGGAAAATTAACTATGATCCGGACCTCTATCCCGACCCATTCAAGTTTAATCCATGGAGATAGCTACAAGTAATTGGGCCCTATACTATACTCCTTCGTTCTTTTTTAAGTGTCTTTAAGTATATCGAACACACACAAAAGTACCAATAAAGTATATATTTTGACAAGTTGACATAATGCAATAATACTCCCTCCGTTTCATTAGAAGGGTCAATATTTATTTATGTATAACTTATTATGGATGTTAAGGTACAATACTTAAAATACTTAATTTGTCACCATTTATTCCATTTATATCCTTACTTAAAAAGTAAAAGGATTAATTGTAGACCACACATAATTATATTAGTAAGGGTAAGATATGTAAAAAAACTCAAACTAGACCCTTCTAATGGAACAAAAAATATTTCTCAAACTGGATCCTTCTAATGGAACAGAGGGAGTAATATTTGATGGAAGGATAAAAGGTTGGAGTCGCATGAGTATTTGTTGATATTTGGAGGAGGAGGAGGAAGGCTGTGCCCTGGAAAAGAGTTGGGATTATTTACTATCTCAAAGCTCCTTCACCATTTCGTAACTAACTACAGGTAATTAAGATCATTTTTTCAATTAATTTATAACTAATTGTTTCTCAAATTTATAGTACTTATTAATCTCATATTTAATTCTTAATATAATTTATTGATGAAATTAATTAATGTTAATTTAATTTGATTACTACAAGTGGGAAGAGGTAGGAGAGACTATCGTTGAACTTCCTAGAGTTCGAGCGCCAAAAGGATTACACATTAGGGTTATGAAGTTATAATGAGTCGATCATGGCATCATTTGAGAAGTAACTGTTACTCAAAGTTTGTACAGGGCAGCTTTTTCGTTTTAGTTTTTTTGAAAATATTTTAAAATAAAACGATACTCATAAAAATTGTTTTCAATAAGGATTCCGATCACTCATGTCATCTTGTACTCAATCCTTATCCATTTTAGGGGTTAAAATTGGAACATGGTTGAGCGTGGGAGATGGCATGGATAATCCGAGCCACTCTAAATAGTCGTTGTGGTACTTGTAGGTATGATATTCATGAAAAGAAAAAAATTATTCAGTAAATGAGAGTCATATAAATATGTGGTAATGTTGGATTTGAGTTTGTATTTATAGCAATGTCATTACAGTTGAAAAAAATTAAATTAGACACCTAATTTTATTTATTATTCTCAAATGCCAAGAAAAGGTTGAGCTACATACTAAACAAGCTTTCAAATTTTTTTTTTTTTTTTTTGCTATGGGGTAATTTTTTGAGTTCGAATCTCACTCGCTCTAAACATATGCAAAAAATCATTAGCTACTAGAGTGAGAATTAGCAAAGGTTTAAGCAAGCTTTAGCTAGTGGATTCATACATCTTAATTATATACTAGTATCTTACTTTTAATTTACCGAGCTACACTATTAATCAATTAGTTACTTTACTTTACCCTTGAATTCCACTAAGTCTTTCCAAAGATTCTGAAATTTCATATTCCTTGTCTATTGATTGAGTATATAGTATCTTATTTTTAATTTACCGAGGGCTCCTAAAACAACGAAGTCATTAGTCACACTATATTACTTTACCGAGTGCTCCTTTCTTTTATTTTTGAAGACTAGCATAATTAGGCAAACTAATAAACATAATTAATTCTCCTTTTTAAAATCAAAACTTCTACAGTTTGATTTGATACTTTTTTTATTACTATATATTAAACAACGATTATGTGGTTGGTGGAATTAGAAACTCATTTATTTAGTACGATAAAACCAATACATAATAATTAAAGGACATCACCAATACTTTACTTCTACCAAATCCACTAACCAACTCTTTTCAGAGATTATGAAATTGCATATTCCTTGTCGATTGAGGTTCAAAGATCGACTTAATTAGTCGGTACTTAAATATTAAATTGTCTTTGAACTGCACTAATTAAAATGAAACCCTTTAATTTTTGTTGATAAAAATATTGAAGTTCTAGCACTTATTTGCAATTAGACAGGTTAAGACATAAAAGTTACCAAGAGATCGAATCGGTACTACTTCAAAAAGTATGCACGAGATAAAGAAGGATAAAAATTAGATATTCAAATTAATGAAACGAAATAATTTTACATTGAAAAAACGCCAAATTTTACTTCAAAATGTTTAGAAATAATTTCACATTAAAGAAAACAAACCCAACCCCCATGTGGGACAATTTGTTTCCGATCACTACTAAAACTTAAAAGGCTGCAAACCACAGGAAACTTAAAGTACTGTAAATAATATTAGGCCGGCCTGTGTTCACAGACATGAGGGTTGATCGATCAGCAGAGTTCATCACCGGAATGAGACCGAAGTTTCTGAAAATAAGATCTGGGATTCTCCTCGACGGATTTTCTGTCCACCTCAAATCCGGGTGTCGCCTGATCAAGTAAAGGTGTTAAGCCCTGATTCTCTGTGCTGGTGATATAACTCGCCAAAATTTTTCTCATCACAAGCATAGAAAAGTGGGCTTTCATCATCCCGATTATTCTTACTCCTCCTCTCCGGAAGCAGCAGCAGTATTTATAGCAGAAATACAGCATCCGGCAGTTTCTGCCGGGGGATTTCATCATCCTGATGAAACTGCCGGGGGCTTTCATCATCCTGATTCTTCCTCCTCTTCCTCTCCGGAAACAGCAGCAGTATTTATAGAAGTATTTACCGTATTTACAGCAGAGATACAGAATGGAAACCACAGCCAAAACGACGAGGATGCCCAGAGCCACATGAAGGCAGTGGCGAATAATTTCCGGCCTCTTCTCCGGCGGGATAACTTTATCAAACCATACCAGGAATTGGCCCCACAAGTTCTCCATGGCCAGCCAGAGTTGCTTCAACTTCTCCACTACCAAGTTCGGGAAGTACGCCATGTCCAGCCAGAGTTGCTTCCACTTCTCCACCACCAAGTTCGGGATGTAAACCATGGCCAGCAAGAGTTGCTTCAACTTCTCGACCACCAAGTTCGGGATGTACACCATGGCCAGCCAGAGTTGCTTCAACTTCTCCACTACCAAGTCCGGGAACTCCACCATGGCCAGCCAGAGTTGCTTCAACTTCTCCACTACCAAGTCCAGGAAGTAAGCCATGGCCAGCCAGAGTTGCTTCAACTTCTCCACTACCAAGTCCAGGAAGTAAGCCATGGCCAGCCAGAATTGCTTTAACTTCTCCACTACCAAGTTCGGAATGTACACCATGGCCGGCCAGAGTTGCTTCAACTTCTCCACTACCAAGTTCGGGAAGTCCGCCATGGCCAGCCAGAGTTGCTTCAATTTCTCCACTACCAAGTCCAGGAAGTACGCCATGGCCAGCCAGAGTTGCTTCAACTTCTCCACTACCAAGTTCGGGAAGTACGCCATGGCCAGCAAGAGTTGCTTCAACTTCTCCACCACCAAGTTCGGGATGTACACCATGGCCAGCCAGAGTTGCTTCAACTTCTCCACCACCAAGTTCGGGATGTACACCATGGCCAGACAGAGTTGCTTCAACTTCTCCATCACCAAGTCCAAGAAGTTCTCTTTTCCCATCTCTGAGAATTAATGTGAAGTGGTTTAGACTTTAGAAGTAGACTGGAGTGTTAGTGATTATTAAAGCCCCCTTTTTGACTAATACTAGGAAAGTTATAGGAAGATGGACTTTGGGGGCTTTTATTTGTTGTTTATCTTTCATATGAAAATATGAAAAGTCTATTAAAATTAATTTATTCGAACTTTTAATAACAAGTGATGTGATATATATCTATTGATCAATAATGTGACATTAAAAATTATTTTGCAAAAATGTAGTCTATAAGTGCATATTGTATCACTACAATTGGAATAAAATAATTAAGATGTGTATCATTAAACAAGGAAATATAAATAGGAATCCTTTAATTTGTATGTAAATGTTTAAGAAAACACTCTTTAGGTAGTAACTAATATCATTAAGATGGAGTAAATATTTTTACTTTTCCCATGAGCCTTAACGATGGAATAGGAACCCAAGAGAAAACTTTTGCACTCTCCCATAAAATCTAAGAGTGGAGTAAGTAAAAGAGAATTGGAAAAAGAATTGGACAAATTTTTGGATCATCGTCACAAACACCCGTTGAAGACTAAAATGATGAAGGCACCTGGTCGCCCCGGCGAAAACATCAAGAGGGATGGCTTCGGGCGCAACCCCTCCTCGTATTTACGACAGCTTCACAGCGACGAGAAAACACACAAGTCACAAGGCCCTAATTCATTAAAACTCGCACTTGTATAAGAAATTTACGCATATGCCACTATTTTTATATTAACGGTATAACTTAATTGGAAAATGTCTATTGCACACATTATGTGCAGAAAAAATATACACATAAAAGATATTTTGTGAGCCAATCAAATATTTTTTTACAAAAATATTCTTACTGTGTTATACCCTCCTCCCTCACTCACTCACTCACTCTTCTTCCTGCCATGAGTTGTTTTTCTTAAAAACTTCCTTTACCATTATTTGCTTTACAATTTGTTTTTCTTATTCCTACATTAATTATTTTGCTTTTTAATTTTTTAGATTTGAGATTCTCTAATATTTTTTTTTTAAGCTTTAGCAATTGCATCTATAAAACCCATTTCACTAGGTCTAAAAATTAAGAAAGAAGATAGTGAAACCCATTTCAGAAACTATGAATGGAAGGGACGTACTGCCGTTTCCGTCGTAAGGTGTTGGCACCGGCGGAGCAGATGCATATCCCGACGGTGGAGGAGCATAGGCAGTCTGACTCTGTTGACCTCTTTTATGTTATATATTTTGGGAGTATAGAAGGGAATTAAAAGAAGGGGAGGAGAAGTCAAATGGGGTGGTGGCCAGCGGCGGAACAGAGGGGCTCCGCCACTGCTGGGTGTCTCCGCCCCTCCCTGCTCCTTGTTTGATTGAGGAAGACGAAGACGAAGCTGTCTTTTTTTTTTTCCCCCTTTTTTAACTTAAGAGTTAAAACGGAAAAGAAAAGAATAAAATCTTTATTTCTAAACAATCTCCTTATCTCCCCTACACATTAGATAGAATACGTACCCCACTTTTTTTTTCCCCCTTTTTTTTAATTCTATTTTTTTGTAATTAATTTAATTTTGGTGTTATTTTTAACAACTCATTTTTATTTTTAAATTTACCCTATCATTTCACTATTACGCGGTTTAAAAACTTAATATTTAGATTCTAATTTATTATTTTTTATAATAATTATTATAATTTTTCTCTTATTTTCTCGTAATAACAATAATCATAAAAAAATATTAGAGGATGTAAAATCTAAAAAACTAAAAAGCAAAATAATTAGTATAGGAAGAAAGAAATTAGATTGTAGAGCTAATGATAACAAGAAATTTTTGGGAAAAAAACAACTAATAACAGGAAGGAGGAGGGAGGAAAGAGGAGAGAGAATAGACGTAAAAATAAAATATGGATATTTTTGTAAAATAATATCTAATTGACTCACAAAATACACTTTATATATGCACATATTATATGTATTTAACTGCATCCTAACTTAATTTTATACAGTGGCTACGTGAAATAAATTCTCGTACTTAAGAGTTCGAATCTCCCTTTCACTCTAAACTTACGCAAAAACTCATTAGCTACTACAGTAAGAATTAGCAAGGTTTAAGCAAGCTTTAGTTAGTGGATAGGTACATCTTAATTTACTCTACTGAGTGCTCCTTTATTATACTTTTGAAGATAGGAGCATAATTAGGCAAATTAATAAACATAATCAGTTCTCCTTTTTAAAATCAAAACTTCTACAGATCGATTTGATACTTTTCTATGGTGGGATTAGAAACCCATTTATTTTATTTATTTATTTATGACCCGGATCCCGATCCTTTTTAGAAACCCATTTATTTAGTATGAAAAAACCAGTACATAATAATTAAGGGACATCACTAATACTTTACTTCTACCAAATCCACTAACCAAGTCTTTCCAAAGATTCTGAAATTGCATATTCCTTGTCGATTGAGGTTCAAAGATCGACTTAAATATTAAATTTTCTTGAACTACACTAATTAAAAGGGCAAAGGAACAAAATTGCCCTTAACTTTTCTGTCAGGGGCAAAGTTACCCCATACGTTACATAAATAGAGCAACTCTATTCCTCCCTCCACAAACAGTTAGGATTTTCTTCACAGAGCAATGGTTCTGTTTCCAGAACCGTTGCTCTGTTTTCTTTTTTTTTTTTTTGCCCTTTTAAAAAACAGGATCGGCCATGACCGACTCATCATCGTTCATTGACATTTTCTGGGACGTCGGAACTGTGATGGCCGAACGCTGATCGGTCAGCCAGCTCGATCAAATCGGCCAAAGTTTTTCAAAGGGGCACACCTTCAGGACTTGGATGCAGCGGAATACGAGGAGACGGTGGCTGTGCCTCCCAACTACACGGTTACTACTATGGTGGGTTTTATTTTTTATTTATTAATTTGAATCACCAATCTGAATATGTATATTTATTAATTTGAAGCCTAGTTTGTGGATGGGTGGGTGCAGGAAGTCCCCTTTCAGTTGGAAGGGGAGGGGCTCCATTTAGTCCCAGGACATCTAATTTGGGGATCAATCCCCATGCCTTAACTTGAACTTGAAGTTGAAAACATTGATTTGATCCTAAAAATAAAATTCCCATGTTTCTGTTGAAGAGGCTCAGATCAAATGTACGCAACTCTGTAATATATAATGTTTGTGAGAATGCAAATGGTTTCGTGACACTCATCAATCATCAGGCTCTATCTCTATCTCTCTCTGTGTGGAGTGGTATATAAGAAGGAAAATGTTTGATTCGAAATAAGCAGTGTAATTGTATGGTTTGAAACTGAAAATCAAAAGTGTTTCTTGTTTACTCTGATCTGAACCAATTTTTTGGGGGACAGAGTTGCTCTGTTTATGTAACTTAAGAGGTAACTTTGCTCCTAACAGAAAACGTTAGGGGCAATTTTGCCCCAATATAAACTTAAAGGGTAAATTTGCCCATTTGCCCCAATTAAAATGAAACCCTTAATCTTTGTTGATAAAAATATTAAAGCACTACCACTTATTTGCGATTAGACAGGTTAAGACAAAAAAATATCACGAGATGGAATCTGTACTCCATAGCAAGGTTGTTAAACTCGTAAATTGGGATAGAATCGTTTTATGCCTGGAATCGGAATCGTAGAATCGGATCGTAGAATCGGATCTTGGAATCGGAAAATAGAAAATACACATGTATTTAACTATAATTATATCATAAACTTAATGAGTATCATACAAATTCATATTTGTTCAATAAAAACCAAAATAAAAATGTCAAATCTCAATCCATCAAGACTTAAGTAGTGCATAAAGGAGTTAAGGCAAAACAAAAAAAATGAAGATTAAAAAATGAAATCTTAAATTGAATGAAATAAAACCCGTAGTTGTGAAGATTGAAGAAGATAGGGGAAAATGATTGCAATTGAGAATTTGGGCTATCAAAAGTGTACTTGTAAATTTGGGCCACCTAAATTTGACCAAATTTAGGCCTTCCAAATCGCATATTTAAGTGGACTTGGTCCAATTTCGGAGCCCATTCAATAAATTTGTGGAATCGGGTAGAATCGGGTAGAATCGGCCGATTCTAGGGCCGATTCTAGGCCGATTCTACCCGATTCTACCCGATTCTAGGCCGATTCTACCAGGGATGATGCGATTCTAAAATTAGATACGATTCTACCCGAGTTTGGCTCGATTCCTTGGTCTAGGCTCGTAGAATCGGCCGATTCTACGAGTCTAGGCCCGATTCTAACAACCATGCTCCATAGAGTACACCGATAAGTAAGAGTAAATATTACATGTTCAAATTATTAAAACGAGATAATTTAACTTTGAGAAATACCTTATTTTACTTCAAAATGTCCAGTAAGACATAGTAGCATTTGGCATATTTAAATAAGTTTGGACAAAATATTAACAGCATTAAAGAGTACAACTATTAGCAAGCATGAACACAGAAAAACTTGATCCATGTAGAAGATTATAATACATTAAAGAAAACAAACCCAAACCCCATCTGGAACAATTTGTTTCCGATCACCACTAAAACTTAAGAAGCTTCAGCAAACCAAACTGAAACCCTTGGAAACTTAAAACTTGGCAGTACTGTAAATAATATTAGGCTGGCCTGCGTTCATAGACATGAGGGTTGATCGATCAGCAGAGTTCATCACCGGAATGAGACCGAAGTTTCTGAAAATAAGATCTGGGATTTGCCTCGAAGGCGTTTCTGTCCAGTTCAAATTCGGGTGTACTCTGATCAACTAAAGGTGTGAGACCCTGATTCTCTGTGCTCGTGATATAAATGTTTCTGTCCAGTTCAAATCTGGGTGTCGCCTGATCAAGTGTGAAACTCGGATTCTCTGTGTTGGTGATATAAGCTAAAATTTGTCTCATCAGAAGCATAGAAAAGAGGGCTTGCATCATCTCGATTATACTTCCTCCTCCTCTCCCGAAACAGCAGCAGAATGTAATGCAGTATTTACAGCAGAAATACAGCATGTAAACCACAGCTAAAACGGCGAGGATGACCAGAGCCACATGAAGGCAGTGGCGAATAATTTCCGGCCTCTTCTCCGGCGGGATAACTTTATCAAACTATCCCAAGAATTGGGCCCACAAGTTCTCCATGGCCAGCCAGAGTTCCTTCAACTTCTCCACCACCAAGTTCGGGAAGTGCACTATGGCCAGCAAGAGTTGCTTCAAATTCTCCACCACCAAGTTCGGGAAGTACATCATGGCCAACCAGAGTTGCTTCAACTTCTCGACCACCAAGTCCAGAAAGTTTTCATTTCCCATCTCTGAGAATGTGAAGTGGTTTAGACTTTAGAAGTAGACTGGACTGTTAGTCAAAGGGACTATATATAAATGGGGAAAGATGGACGAACATTTTCAAGCTTTTTCAATTTTGTGAGTGTGTTCCGGTTTTGCCCTTTTGTTGGTGTGCTTTTTGCCTGAGTTTGTGAATATTTTTTTTTCAAAGTTTGCCAGTATTTTTGTAAATAAGAATGGCTGAGAAGGGTCAATTTGGGTAACAAAAAGGTTTTGCTGAAATTGTGGAGAGGAGAGGGGAGAGCCTTCACGTGGGTTAGAAATTTTGTACTGTTTTTTTTTGCCCAGTTTGTGGAGAGAGGAGGGGGGTTCACGTGGGGATTAAAAATGAGGGGGAGAGAGACACCCGAAGGAAAAAAAAAAAGGAAATTCTGCTCTTTTTCTGCGTTTGCCACGTGTTCTTCTCCTAGGTGGGTCGCGGGTTGGTACATGCTCAAACTGTAGACTCCAGTTCGACAAAACGACACCGTTTTGTCATCGTAGGTCACACATGAACAGTCGTTGTGTTCGTTGGTATTGAGATCTTCCACGTGTGCTTCAGTTGGTTTTCGGAGAATCATTCTCTTCCGCGATTTCTGCTTCATTGTGCTTGAAAATCTTGTCTTCCTTGCCTTCTCAGTTTGGGTTATGAGACGGTCAAACATTTTTGGTATGCTGTATCTACTTTTTCCTCAAAGTCCGCTGGGTGAGGCTATGAAATTTTGCCGTGTACTGATGTTGTTTTTTAATTTTTCCTTCTTTTCTGTCTGTGCGAATTCCTTTTTTTTGGGTTGCTTTTTCTCTTCTCTCTGTGGTGTGTAATTGTGCGACGTTTTGTACCTACAGTAGCAATGAACAATCACGTGGGCTTTTCAGTTTCAATGAGACATGGGTGCTTGCTGGGACTGAACTATGAAGGCTATAAAAGGAATCATCCTGGTTTTTCTCTTCTTTTTTGTTTTCCTGGTTGCGGTGTAATTTCTCATTCTGGTTAGTTCTTGTAGTTTTTTGTTTTTTTTTTGCTGTTGGGGGAATTATAGTTTGTCCTGCTGCATTGTTTGTTTCATTTGTTAGAATCATTTTAGATATTGTTGTTTTGGTTATTAATTTCTGGTTTCTTTTGTTAGGTTTTCCATTGTTTTTCTGAATCTTCTCTTGGAATATCCGTCATTGAAGTGGGTGTGTTGTTGCTGGTTGTTTTTGGAGTGGTTCTCTGGGTGCTGTTCTCCAATAGGTGTGGCTGAAAGCAACTTATCATTTTTATTTCTTTTATTATATTTTTGGGGGTTTTGTTCGTATTTCGTTTTGGAATGCAGATCATTGTTTCTGTTTCTTTTAATATATTTTCTTTGGGGTTTTCTTCCTGTTTCGTTTTGGAGTGCTTGTTATGAATTGAAATATATGAATTACTGAATGTATATGGGTTCCTCATCTTGGGCACCTCCTTCTAATTAGTTATTTCAAAGAGCTTCAGTTTTCCACTTTAGTGAGATTAAAAATATCTAATACCAATGGACTAGATAAAGCAGATAACTTAAACCTGCATGTTGGCAAAATTTATCACTACGTGTGAAGCAGTAAGGTTCCATTGAACCACTTATGTTTTGTTTTTCCTGGGGAGGAAGTTTGCTATCAGCCGTTGACCTTGTGTCCATAACTAAACTAAATGTTTTGTGTTCTTTAGGGCTGAAGCAGGACGAGGGCAAGTACAAACACATTGTGGACCTGCCCCAAGACCACATTTGGCATAAGAGCAAATGCTACTGTGAGGGAGCCTGAGATTCAGAAATTGTGGGATGAAAATCAGGTTTTTAAGAAACTTGTAGAGAAGAATGATGAGGTGAGTCCTTATTGGTGATTTAAATTCTATGATAAAAGTTAGTGTTTTTAGCTGACGTTGAGTTCGTTGGCAGGACAGTTTTATTCTTCATGATGGTCCTCCTTATGCCAATGGGGATTTGCATATTGGGTTTTGGAAAGGTTTAGAAAGGAGAGTTACGAGCCGATTTGGAGTTCGGGATTTCTTCAAGGGTGCTTATATTATTTTTCCTATTTTGTGATTTTTATGTTTTTGATGCAGAATTTCAGACATAGGAGTTCCAGTTCCGCAGTACCGCTTTACCGGTGAATCTTCTTTTCGATTTCAGAAATTAATTTGGCTTATTTGCATTGTGCAGGTGTTGTTGCTGAGAAAGTGTGAGTTGGAGACATTGTCCAACCACTATGCATTATTTGTTCAATGGAAGAAAAACTAAGCTTTCTTCTAAATAGAAAGTTTGATGAAAAGCTTAAACAGTTCCATCAAATTTTTCCTTTGGTGGTGTTTTAACTGTTGTTGCCTAATTCATTAAATAGTATTAGAACTAACTGATTTTTCTTGGTCATTGCTGCAGATTCTTTTTCCTTTAACTAAGTGCATTCTTTGTATTCCAGATTTTATTTGATTTTGGCAGAAAATGAGGACTTGGGAACCATATTGAACCGTCCGGACAATTTTTTACCTTTGTTGAAGTTAAAGATGCCGATGAGAAGAGTTATGGCCGACTTAATATGGTGAAAGGTAATTTCTTTTTTTTCCCAACTCATTTACCTTTGTTTCTTTGACCGATTTTGAGGAATTTAAACTGAAATTTTGGTGGCACTGTTTGCTTCCAATGCTTTTTAAACTGAAATTTTGGTGGCACTGTTTGCTTCCAATGCTTCGTTGATCGATCCTTGGTGGCACTGTTTGTTGAAGTGGACAGGATGGTATTTCGATGCTTCTTTGATACTTGGGGTGGTTATAGCATCATAGGCTTTGGTGATCTGGAGTGCTTATAGCATTTCTCTGAAGTTTAAGTGCTTTACTTTTTATTCCATGAGATTCTATTTTGAATTGAATTGGTGATACTGACTTTTGTTCTGTTTTTATTTTATTTTATTTATTTATTTATTTAGGGTTCCTTAAGGATCTTGAAGTTGTTAAGACTTGCATTTTATCGATGTCTTACTTTCTGATTCTTCCATTTCCAATGCACTCTTTAAATTGTTTCTACTACTATGCAAGGCATAGAGGTAATCGTTATTTCTTTTGTTTCTTGCGGTGGCAGCCATTGTTCCATATTTTGGCTTTTAGAGATTTATATTAACTTTAAAATTTGCAACCTGCAGCAACTTTACATCAGCCTACGGATATTGGAAGATTACCGATGGCTATCTCCTCTGGGTTGGATGTCCTTTTCAGTGTGCCTTCTTATTTTTCCAAGGGATGGTTGGGAAAAGAACTGCAACCACCATTTTCTCATCTTTAGCCTCTGAGATTTTTAGACCTGGCCCTATGGCTATCTAGACAAGTATGGTTCTCCTTTCTGAATCTTTCCCTAAACATGTTTTCATGGAAATGATATTATTGTATTCTTAAGTATGAATGCCATTTTCTCTATGAATCTGGATTTAATACAAATGTGAAGAAATGATCGCATAAGGCTGGGATCTGGTCATTGCAGCGGGGCGTTTAAAACTTGTACTTGATTATTTAACTGCACATGATTATTGCGCTTAACACATCAATCCCCTTACACACTCTTGATGCTTTGAAACTGCATTTAGACATATCCAAGCTATGTTCCATGTTTTCTGTCATTTGATGCTTAGAAATTTGTCTGAATAAAGCACCACTGTGCTGTCAGTGCTTACATTGCAGCAGAGCTTCAATAATTTCACTATGGAAAGAACCCATGATAAAATTCCCCCCACCCACCCTCACTCACTCCCTTCTATTTTTGTTTCTTTCACTTAAATGAACTTAATATCATGTAAAAACCCGACTATACTGTTTGAAAACAGAGGCATCAGTTACTGATATTGTGAAATTAATATAAAACATTGCACTAATTCTAAGCTGCTAATTTCCCTGGTACTTTCACTTACAGTAGTCATATTTGAACGCTGATAAAACAAGATACATAAAATACTTGCAGAGCTTTTACTTGTTTGCCACTGGCAGAGCTTTTATCATTGGCCATTGTTACTGTAACATTGTTTATCTTTTCAGTGAAAACTAATTTTTGGATTTGCTACAGCTTGATGTTTCTCATTATTTGGTGGATACTTTTTTCTTCTCTGTCCTCTTTGTTGATATACAAAGAATAGTTGACATTGACATGTAAAGGATGCGAGAGCCAACAGAGCAGGAGTCTTCTTCATCAGGGCACTTATTGTTATTCGGTTGCAAAGGCTTCCTATGCCCTGCAGGCAACACTTGCTGTAAGAAGTTAGCAAAGCTAATTAATTAGTGATGATTAGCAGAACCTAATCCTCATATTTATCATTTGGTCTTTTCAAATTTATGCCCATTGTGTTGCCTGCAAAGTTCATACATTAGTGATTAGCAGAACCTAATCCTCATAGTTATCATTTGGTCTTTTCAAATTTATGCCCATTGTGAGTTTTTATATCTATTCTGCAAATATATGGAATGATTTAGCTGTTCTTTCACGGATATTTTAATAGTATAAAATATCTATATTTCAGGTTCTTCTTGCTCTTCATCAGAAAGTAGCTCTGGGAATGAAGATCTTCTAACCGTCGAAAAGAGGGTTTTCCAGATGCATTTTGGTCTTACAAAAGGCTTCATTGGCAACTAAGGTAACAAGAAACAGTTGCACTGAAATAAATGACCTCTTTAATGTTAGAGAGATGCTCTTTGATATAGCTCTGTAGAATGAATCTTCAGGCATATCAGAGGCCGATAGTTAATGAGCTGGGGGACGACATTGAATATGATGATTTGTTGATGTCTTTTTAGTGAATGCTCGATAGTTGCTGATGCTATTTTGTTCCCAAAAGAATTCTTTGATTTTGCATTTTTAGAGTTTAGCTTTGACAGTGCATAAATTGTAACGGAAACATCCTAGGATTTAATCACAAAGATTCGATGCTTCTTTTATTGATATGTGTCCTTGGCTGAGACATAGAGTTCAGAGAAAAGGCATTTCGAGTATTAAACTCTTCTTTTTTCTACATCCGATCCACTAGAGAATTACTAAAAGTATGCAAGTGTTTCAGATTTTGAAGAGGGAACTGGATCTTCTTCTGAAAGATGCAGGTGGTTTTTTTTTTTTTTTCTTTTTTCTGTTGATGAATCATCTGAAATTATAGTCTTCCTTTAATGGGAACTTCATTTACTGTTAGTCTTCATTGTTTCTCCTTCTTCTCACTATTGGTGTCTTCTTCTGTGAGCTTATTGTCTTTTTTTCTTTTTCTGTGATTTTCTTATTTTGATTGAGATTCATATTCATAAATCAACTTTTTATGATCCTGAGACTTCTTTTTTCTGGGCTGCCTTTGCTTGAGTATAATGGGAAACAAAATTTCTTCATCCTTCAGTAGTCTTCTTGTCGATTTTTGCATAATATAAGTTTTCTTTTTTTTGCAGATTTTATCTCTGAACTTTCTTTTTGAGATTTCTGTTATGGAAAAGAAGAATTTTGAGATGATGTTTTGTGGCCATTTGTCCGGCTACAACAACTCAAAATGTCTGGGTAATACTTTAGGGAGTTTTTTCTATAATTGAAATGTGATTAGTTGTGGGATACATCTGTGTTTTTTGGTCATAAAGGGGCTCCTGCTATGACTTGCAGTGGTTTTTTTTTCCCCAAGTTTTTTGCATCTGTTTTTTAGTGTTCATTTGTTCAAAGATTACATCTTTATTCTGTAGCCTTTTATTTTTTACTACAGTATGGCAATAAGGAGAGCTTGAAAGGTGCAAGATGTTGGAAACTCTTGTGCTTGTTCTGGAATCATAAATGTTGGTGTTTTCTTTAGGTGTGATTTTAATCTTAAAACGTTTGTTCTGCTGTGAAGCCAATTATTTGGGTTGGGACTCAATGGAACAATGACGATACATGCTCAACAATTTTATGTCCTTACAAACTCTGTAACTGCTTCTTTATTTGATTAATTCTGACCTTGAAAGCTATTGAATTGAATCTTTTAACTTTGAGATTAATTTCTGTTAATGTGTCTTTTAGGGATTTTGAGTGGCATTCACAGCCATAATTATGTTCCATGCCAGTTACCTCCGAACCTTACAAGCCTTGTAACTTTATGCGACTATGGAACTTTTGTTTTGTGTTTTTGTTTATTTGATTCGTCTATACTAATGAAGAATTATTGTTTCTGTAGAAATCTTCCCAACAATAATTTCAGTGGGAGGCTTCCTTACTCACTCACTGGCATTTCTGCTCCTAAATATTTATGAGTTTCATGTTTATGATTTTTGTTTCTTGAGCATTCTAGACTTTTCTGGGCTGTTTCATGAATTTTTGTGTCTGTTTTTCTTGAGATTAGGAATGTCAGCCAGAATTCACTATCTCCATCCGTTGGAGACATCTTACACAGGTGAACAAAGACTTCTTTTTTAGCTGCATCATCTAATCTAGCTAGGGCCGTTCAGACATTTTTAAATGTTTTTTTATTTTGCATACCAAGCCATTCAAGTGCTTAAATCTGCAGCCCTAGCTATATTAGATGATGGTATGATTACTACTTGTTAAAACTATGAGATATTCAGGTTTAATGGTTGCTTTGAAGGCTTATAGATTTTGAGTTTCTTTTTTCCATTGAAAAATGAAGAAACCTATTGCAAATTGTTTCTTCTTGATATCACATCTGAGAAAGAAGAAATCATGACTTCTTTTTGTTACCTTCACTTTTTGGACATCAACAGCTACATCCCTTTAATTGTTTTAGTTTAAACAGTCTAATTGTAGTAAACATCTTTCTGAATATCCTTTAGGGTGTGGGAATAATAGGTGCATTTTTCTCACTTAAAGATCATTACCCAGAATTTTTATCACTTAAAGCTCTTGTTCAACTACATTTGAGTGCCAAAGATGATATTTACTTCACAGTTTTGGAGTCAAAAGGCCCTTTTTCTATTTATGGTCCTCGACCAGCTCCTCAGGTTTATAGCTTCACTATTTCTATTATTATTTGTAATTAATATATAACAAAAATGTTTCTTTTCTCAGCGATTTCATATCTTGTGTTATAATTAGGTTTATAAGCATAATTCCGATTGGTTAGCTTTCTTGTGTTTTTCTTACTAAGTTTCTTTAGTCAAAGTCCAAGCACTTCAATTGGTGTTTTCCGACAAGTAACCTTAGTTTAGGACTTTGCAATTTTTCTTCTCTATTGTTTGTTGCCTGAGATCCTTTCCTTGAAAAAATTAGGTGGAAGAACTTATTCAGAAAAAGGTGGCCAAAGAACTGGCTGAAAGAGGATTTCAAGAGTTTATCAACTTTCTAAAATCTGTAAAAGCAATGCTCCTCGACCCTAAACCGGCAAAACTGTCTTGGAAAAATGAAGAGAAGACTTGGCAACGGATTGAATCTCTTGAACCATACTGCATTGATATGTCAAAGATGAAGAGCAAAGGAAAACTGTTGGGATGGTAACTTTCTCCTCTAGCTTACTTTAAGAAAAAAATATATTATTATTTAAGCCACTGTAAAAAGTTTAGAAAGAACAAAATGAAGCTTCTTTATATCATGTTGTGAAGTAGATTTGGGAGGCTTTTTATTTTATATATTTTTTGGCGGATACTCAGAAGAAATGGGACTAGCAAAAACATCAACGATACTAGCTTAGAAATTGAAGGTAAACACATTTTAAATATTTTTCCTCTCTATTTATAGTTATTTTTAGATCCTTACCTTTGGCTGGATTTTTATTCTCCATTTCTTACGGGTGTGAAATTTTTAGACTAATGCTGTTGTCAACTTCTTGATGCATCTTTGCCGGAGATGTGAAACCTTAGAATTTATTGAAGGCAGCCTTTCTTTTTAAAAAAACCGGTTCTCTCTTGCCTTTTTTGATTTTTTTGGGTCTATATTCCACTTTTTATGAATTGAAGGATGGAACTTCTTTTCAGCCCTATGGGGTTTCTATACTTCGTTGTGTTTTTGTTTTGATCGGTGTACTTTTAAGCTGCAGTTATCTGATTACTTGCCACTTTTCTTGGCTCATTGTTGTAGATTATTTTCCCTCTAATTACGTGGATTGTTTGTATTACCGCTTAATTCTTTTTCCTGTTCTTTTAGGGTCTGGTTTAAAATTTTGTTTGGCCCTCTCTGCACAGCCTTTTTTGTACTTTTGGATTCCTGATTGCATGCACTAGACAACTAACATCCAGTGAGAATCTTTCAGGTACTGGACAACTAGCATTCAGTAATCTTATTAGACTTGTGCGTGGTGTTGCATCTTTAGATGGATGCCTACTGATTTGGATTCCGTTTTGTGTTTTAGGATTCCAAAATCATTGCCAGCCCAGTGTGATGAAAGTGGTTGCTGCTGCAGCTAAGGCTGCCATTACCTTTTATTTGAAGAAGAAAAATCAAACGATGCTGATTTATTTGTTCTGACATGTGAATGTTTCTTAAATATGCACTGCCATGGATTTTAGATTCAAAGTTCACCTTTGCTTTCAAGTGATTTGGATGGAGGCAAACACTAATTTTTTAGATCTATGAGCGTGTGATGAATTCTCTTGTTTTCGAATGAAATTTAGAGGCAGAAAAGAGGATATAACTGATATTCACTTGTTTTTTTTTTATTTAAAGCATCCCAGTACCTTTTTCTTTCACCTGCGATGAATAAGGCTGATTTGGAGTTTGGGATTTCTGAAAGGGTGGTTACAATGACAATGATGACCAAATGGATGAAAAAGTAGAGGAAGAAGTGGAAGAAGTAGAAGAAGAGGAGGAACATGACATTAATGGAGCTGCTGAAGGAAAGAGCATTGCCAGAGATGTCACTGGAGTTGATGAACAAGATGACAATGGAGAACATGCTAAGCGACTTGCTCCTCCTCCTCATGGTTTAGAAGTATACGTCGATCTAACAAATAATCATAACCTAACAAGTTGTGTTTGAGATTATAAAAAAATCACCACATAATTGAAAATAAACAAAATAGTTCCTATTAAAATAAATAACCTGGCTTACTTATCAAAATTAAACCCCTAAAGAACTAATCACAATTCACGGCGCTATCGTGCCGTGATAATCTAGCTAGTGATTATTAAAGCCTCTATCTTGAATAATACTCGGAAAGTTATAGGAACATGGAATTTGGGAGCTCTTCTAATGGACTAATGGAAATGGAACCGGAGGAGTATCACTTTAATTTTTTTATTCACTCACATACTTATACCAACTACTCCCTCTGGCCATAGTTCCGGATCATACCGGAAGAGACCCGGAATCGGACTGGCTGTTTCAGAACCGAAACCGTGGTATACGGTTCGCGAACTGGAATTGGAAATGTCTAAGAGAACACCCTCTAGGTAATAACTAAGGATACTGGTTTTTGCACATAATATGTGCAAGAATTTGTACACATAAATGATATATAGTTGGCTCAATAAATTTTTTTTTTTTATCCTTTTATTCCTCTTCCCTTATCTCTCTCTTTCTGCATTCTTCCTCTCTCTCCACCATCCTTTATGTTCTCTTTTTTTTTTTTTTTTTTTCGTGAGACCCACTATCCCACTCCTTAAAGTTTCTATTTTTATAATTAACCCCCTCAAGTTTAAAATTTTTGTGCCCAAAAAATTATACACATAAATGATAAAAAGTGAGCCATTTTTGTATATTCTATTTTTACCCTTCCAAACTATTCTCTTTCATATTCCTCTTCCTCGGTTCTTCCTAATTTCTCAACGCCTGCTTTTTTTAGAGTTAATTGCAAAAAACCCCAAACTTTTCCTGAAATTGCAACTTACCTTCTAAAGTTTTAATATTTGCAATTAACCCTTAGAGTTTTAATTTTTTTAATTAACCCCTTAAATTTTTAGTTTTCGTAATCAACCCCTTGAAGATTTAATTTTCGTAATTAACTCCCAAAAATTTTAATTTTTGCAAATAACCTTCTAAAGTTTAACATTTTAGCAATTAGCCCCCTAAACTTTTACTTTTTACAATTAACTCCCTATAGTTTAATTTTTTTGCAATTAACCTCCTAAAGTTTTTTTTGCAATTAACACCCCTAAAATTTATTTTTTTGCAATTAACCCCCAAAATTTTAAATGTTTGTAACTACCCCCAAAGTTCTAATTTTTACAATTAACCCCCATAAGTTTAAATATAGCTCTAATAAAACGTAAAGACGAATCAACAAAGAAATAGCAACGTCGTAATGATAGGCCTTATACACTAACAATCAGTGACATTTGATGGTAAGATAATTAAAACAATAGTCAAAGACGAAACCCAATTAATATTTTAAGGGTTAAGTGTAAATACCCCCGTGGTTTCAAAAACTAATAAGGACCCCCCCTCCCCCCCCCCGGTGGTTTAAAAACATGTAAAGAATCGCCCTCCCCTGGTGTTTTGCCCAAAATCATAAAGTAACCACTAACTAACAGCAGGGACTAAAAAAAATAATAATGGCAGGGACTAAAAGGAAATTACTTCAGCAGGGATTTTAAAAAAAAAAGAAATTCAAAAAAAAAAAACTGGCAGACTTCAGTTCTGCAAATTTTTCATTGAAATTGCAGAGCTTCAGTTCTGCAACCAGAAAATTGCAGAACCAAAGCTCTGCAATTTCCCACCAAAAATAAGAAAGGAAAAAAAAAAAAAGCAACCCTGAAGATGACGACGACGCGAAGACGATGACGATGGGAGGGAGAAGGATGACGCGAAGACGCGGGGAGGAGGGAGAAATTGCAGAGCGAACGGCAGCAGAGGAGACGACAAAGAAAAGAGGGGGAAAAAAAAGAAGAAAGACCCGTGTTTTGCCCAAAATCATAAAGTAACCATTAACTAAAAGCAGAGACCAAAAAACAAAAAAAAAACTAATAGCAGACTAAAAGGAAATTACTTCAGTAGGGATTTTAAAAAAAGAAAAATGCAGGGACTTAAAAAAGAATTCAAAAAAAAAAACTGGTAGACTTCGGTTCTGCAAATTCTTGATTGCAGAACTAAATTGCAGAGCTTCGGTTCTGCAATTTTTGGCCAAAAATAAGAAAGAGGAAAAGAAAAAAAAAATTGCAGCCCGGAAGATAACGACGACGGCGGGAGGGAGAAGGACGACTTGAAGACGCAGGGAGGAGGGAGAAATTGCAGAGCGAACGGTAGCGAGGGAGACGACAAAGAAAAGAGGGGGGGGGGGGGGGGGAAGAAGAAGGAAGAAAACGATGAATAGTACTGTTTTTAAACTTTCCTTTTAGTCAATACTGTTAGTTTTTTATTTTTTTGTTTTTAGTCCATGCTGTTAGTTAATGGTTACTTTATTATTTTGGGCAAAACACGGGGGGTCTTCACAGGTTTTTAAATTGAACAATATTATTTTTAAATTTTCTTTTTAGTCCATGCTGTTAGTTTTTTTTTTAGTCCATGCATTTAGTTTTGTTTTGTTTTTTTTTAGTCCGTACTGTTAGTTAATGGTTACTTTATGGCTTTGGGCAAAACACGGGGGGTTCTTCACATATTTTTAAACCATTGGGGGTTCTTTACACTTAACTCATATTTTAATCTGTAACTGTTGTTTCGAATATCTTCCAATTAAAGGTCATTGATTAATGTGTGTAACACATGTCATTACGGTGTTGGTATTTCTTTGTGGCTCTATCTTTACGTTTTACTAGAACTATATTTAAATTGTAGGGGGTTAATTGCAAGAGTTACAACTTTAGGGAGTTAATTGAAAAAGTTTTAAAGTTTAGGGGGTTAATTACAAAAAAATTAAACTTCAGTGAGTTAATTACAAAAAGTTTAGGGAGTTAATTGCGAAAAGTAATAGTTTAGGGGGCTAATTGTTAAAATTTTAAACTTCAATGCATAATTGCAAAATATTTAAACTTTAGGGATTTAATTGATAAAGTAAAAGTTCAGGGGGGCAGTAGCTAAAATTTTAAACTTTAGGGGATTAGTTTGAAAACTAAAAATTTAGGGTGTTAATTACAAAAATTAAAACTTTAAAGAGTTAATTACAAAAATTTTAAACTTTAGGAGGTTAATTACAAAAACTAAAATTTAGGGACTAGTATAGTGAGTGGGTCACACGAAAAAAAAAAAAAGAACGGAGTACAGAAAGGATGGTGGAGAGAAAGGAAGAATGCAAGAAGAGAGAGAGAAGGAAAGAGAAATAAAAGAATAAAAATAGAAAAGATTTTTATTGGGTCTACTACATGTGCTTTATGTGCATAAATTCTTTCACATATTATGTGCAAGAAATATTATCCAATAACTAATATCATTAATAGTAGATGGAGTAAATTTTTTTACTTTTCCCATTGGCTCATTAACGATGGAATACGAACCCCCAAGAGAAAACTTTTGTACTCTCCCATAAAATTTAACAGTGGAGAAAGTAAAAGAGAATGGGAAAACAAAGAGCACAATTAATTAACCTTGACTGAGACTTCACTAATAACAAAATGCATTGACCAAGAAGACTTGACTATGTTTGGAAACATAGATCCAAAATTTCAAACCAATTTTGAAGGTCTTTTTGCAATTTGTAATAATTTTTTAATATTATTAATAAAGTTTTTAAAATTTTCAATAAACTTTTATACAAACTTCATAACTTAATTTTGTACAAATGCATAGAATGATTTCTCGTGATTAAAAATTCAAATCTCGCCCGCTCTAAACCTACACAGAGAAGTTCATTAGCTACTAGAGTGAGAATTAGTAAAGGTTTAAGCAAGCTTTAGCTAGCGGATGTACGTTCGTACATCTTTACTTTACCGATCGAGTGCTCCTTTATTCTTCTGTATCTTTTATCTACTTTTGAAGACAAGATCATAATTAGGGGAATTAATAAAAAGAATTAATTCTAAAGTTAGTGAAATCACATAATTTCACTTTGAACGATGTGAAATTATATAGTGAAACAAATTGTTTCGTTAACTTAAATAGGATTGTAGGTAATCTCATCTCCATAAACAACAATATAATTAGATTGAACCCTTATGTATTCAGATCTAGATCATAATTAAACACAGAAACTTGATCCATATAGAACATCATAATACATTAAAGAAAACAAACCCAAACCCCATCTGGAACAATTTGTTTCCGATCACCACTAATACTTAAGAAGCTGCAAACCAAACTGAAACAATATATAATATTTGATTACTTATGGCCGGCCGGAGTTCACAGACACGAGGGTTGACCGATCGATCGATCAGCAGAGTTCATCACCTGGATGAGAGCGAAGTTTTTGGAAATAAGATCTGGGATTCGCCTCAAAAGTGTTTCTGGGCATCCGGCAGTTTCTGCCGGGGGCTTTCATCATCCTGATTCCTCTTCCTCCTCCTCTCCCGGAACAGCAACAGCATTTGCAGCAGCAATACAGCATGGAAACCACAGCTAAAACGATGAGGATGACCAGAGCCACATGGAGCCAGTTGTGAATCATTTCCGGCCTCTTCTCCGGCGGTATAGCTTTATCAAACCATCCCAAAAATTGGCCCCACAAGTCCTCCATGGCCAGCCAGAGTTGCTTCAACTTCACCACCAAGTCCATGAAGTTCTCTTTTCCCATCTCTTGCTCTTGCTCTTGCTCTCTCTGAGAATGTGAAGTGGTTTAGACTTTGGAGGGCTTTAAGGCTTTAATTATTGCCTCTTTCTTTCTTGAATAATACAAGGAAAGTGATGGGAAGATGGTAGTTGGGAGCTTTTATTGCCTTTTCTTTTTCTTTTTCTTTTTCTTTTTCTTTTTGTTTATTTTCTTTTGAAAAGGCAGTTAAAATTGAGTAATACTACGATTAATTTATCCGAAATTTTTTTAATAATTGATGTGACATGTATATATTGATCAATAATGTAACATTAATAATTAATTTATAAAAATGTAGACAAGAAATGCATATTGCATCACTAAAATTGAAATAAAGTAATTGAGATTTATATCATTACTGGTTAAAATTATAACTAGAATTTCCTATTTTACCTTATTTAAAAATGACTGCTTTTTATTTATTTAATGTATAACAAGTAAACTATTTCATCTCATTAAAAGAGTCGTGATAAGTGTAATTATTTATTAATTTTTAAGTATTTTGCACAACACCAAATTTTTGCTACCAGAGTTTGTTTTGAACTATAGGATGTTATTTATTTATTTTGACTTAATGACATTCTATATTCAATGATATGAAAAAATTAGGATAAAAGTCCATATTAACAATTTATTTATCTCGAGGTTTGTATAAACTATTAAACTAACCCTAAAGTTTGGGGAAACTACCATCACCCCCTTAACTTGGGACAAAGTATTAGGTGGCTAACAAACACCATGTCAGCTGACGTGTTGTTTGTTAATCCACTCATTTTATTACATGTCTAAAAGCTTTTATGACTAAACAAAACATGTCATTATAATTAAAACTTTTTTTTTTTTCCCAGTACTCCATCCCCACACCTCCCAAACCCCAACGCAGCCCATCACCACCAAGGCACCACCACCCCCAGTCTCACGCCTCCCCTTCTCAATCCATCCTCACCTTCTCCAAGGCACCCCCCCCCCCCCCCTCCAATCTCACGCCTTCCCTTCTCAACCCATCCTCACCTTCTCCAAAACCTCCTTCAAGCCCACTTTCCACATCTATTTCAAATATCAAAATCTCCACTTTCCCCACCATCACCACCAATTTCACATTAATTTGTTCATATTTAGGAGAATATTGTTGTTCAATGTGGTCGTATTTAAATTCTGAACAAAAGATGGTTTTTAATTTAAAAATGAACACCACCTTGTAATTCCCAGATTGAAGAAGTTAACACAGGATGCTACCTAAGGTTCTGAAACAAATTCCAGTAAGGCAAAGAAGAAAGAAGTCAAAGAACTCATTTTTCTTCCCTTTTCGAAAATTGAGGAAGAAGGTGGAGGGCTGTGGTGTTGTGTTGAGGAAGAAGGTGGAGGGTGGTGCTGGCGGCGGGGGCGATGAAATGTGAAGGAAAAGTTTTATGGTGCAGGTTGAAGAATGGGGATGAATTGTGCTGGTGGCGGCGGTGGCTCAAGGAAAGAGGGAGTAGGTTTAGGGCATGTTCTTTTTGTTTTATTTTAAAAACGATTTTAGTTTTAATAGTAAATTTAATATATTTTAATTATATTTTATCATTTTCAATATAAATTTTTATTATTCAGCATCTACTTTTTACATTTTCAATACACTTTTTACATTATAAAACTATTTTTCAAAACTTATTTTCAAAATCGTTTTCAAAACGATGAAAAAGAACATGCCTTTAGATAAAAAGTATGAAATGTTTAATGATGTGTAATAAAATATGATTAGTAGATTTTTTAAAAAAATCCACATGGCAAACTTTGGTTGGTTGTTACGAGTTGGGGTAGGGAGTGGGTTAGTGACGTGGAATATATAATTGAATGTATTCCACGTGTCAATATCTGAGTGGATTAACAAATACTACGTCAGCTGATGGTGTGGTGTTTGTTAGCCACATAATACTTTGTTCCAAGTCAAGGGGGTGATAGTAGTTTCCCTAAACTTCAGAGTTGGATTGGTAGTTTACACAAACTTCGAGGTAGATAAATGTAATTGACCCTATTAACAAAGCTGGTAGGGCTTATTGTCATTTACGTGTGCTAGGGGCCTCTTCGTTCAGCGCCAACAGAAAATGACGTGGGAAGAATACGTAATATGGCTTACGAAATGACATCATCTTTATTTTTTTAATCATGATCATCACTAGTAAAATACTACTTTTGGTTTTGTTTTAACTTATTACACACATATTAATAAATTTGATAAAATTAACTTGTTAATCTTATTAGATTTATTTAATTATCCTAAAATATCCCGCATTTTTATCTTGAACATAAAGTATTATAACCTTATTTAATGATAAAATTAGTATATTACACTTTTTTTTTTTTTTTGTAAGTTGTAGTTTTAATGAGTTTAATTTTGAAACTCTACAATAAAAATGAATGATAAAATTACAATAAATAAAAGCAACTATGGAACAAATTACAGTATTTGTTGTTGAATTCATAAAACATCATAAATTTAGTAACAAAATTGAGAGACTAAAACATCGTACATTTAGAAACGGAGAGAGTATATACTATCGTATCAAAAAATTAAAAAAGATGTCTTTCTTTTTTTTCTCTTTGGTAAAAACGAAAAAGAATGAAATGTGAACTAGTATTATATTATGCTAGGTCCCAAGGAAGGTTGGGACAACAATAAAATGATGAGTCTTGTGGTTTTTTGAATTGGGCCCCTGTCTTTAAGAAAGTGTCATTATTGTACTATTTTATTTTATTTGTTTTAAATGTCACCTCATTATTTCCATTACAAAAAATAAATAAATAAAGTTGTATTTTTAAGGACACAGAGATTACTTCATACCACATCAAAGGCAAAGGACCTTTCAAAAACTCCTGGAAAAGAAAAAGAGGTGGTTGGTCAATGACTAATCAATGAAATTGAACTTTCGCAATTTTCACCATCATCATCTTCACCATGGAAAATGGGGATGATGCTAACTAAAACTTTTCTTTCCCAATATGCTGAAACTAAGGGACATTATTTTTTAAAACGATTTTGAAAACATATTTTTAGAAAATATTTGTATAATGTAAAAAAAATATAATTGAATAATAAAAAATTATACTAAAAATAATATAAAATAATTATAATATATTAAATTTACTGTTGTTGAAATTGAAACCAAAACCAACAGTCCCTGAGAAGGAAGCAATTATGCTAAAAAAATTTCCCACAATTGCTTCTTTTCATCTTCACCATTAATTGTGATGAACACAAACAAACAAACAAAATTGATACAGTTACCCCTTCTTTCTCAAGTCCAAAAGGGAAACAAAATTTAAGCCCAAAAAATAATCAGTAAATAACAATAATACTCCCTAATTTTACAACAGGGGCGGCAACCAATTATGGACAGCTTAAGAGTAGACTACTCAAGAGACTGTGTTTGTATATTTGGAGGGTAACAAAATGGTTATCTATCAATGGCTGGAAGCTAAAGAGTTCACCTCCTCCTCTTCCTGCCTTTTCCCAATTGACCTGATTTAAATGCATGTTCTTGTTCTTGAAGGAAGGCTCTTGCTTTCCCATATTTCTCTGCTCTTTCTTCCTCCACTAGCCTCCTGTCATTCTCCTTCACCGCAAACAAGAAGTGGTTGTCTTTACGAAGTTCACGTGCAGCGCCTTTAGCTTCTTGTTTCAACAGTTTCTTCAGCTTTTTCCTCTCAGCTCGTTCGCGATCTGGATCATAATCTCTTCCCTTGACAAAGCTGCAGATTTACATTCAGAAAGTAAAATAAGTTACTACTTGTTTTTAGTATGTAATCAAGATAAATCACATAGCTGATAGAAGATATCTTGAGTATTTACTTCTCCTCAAATTTAGGATTAAGCATCTTGATAGGCACTGGTTTTTTCTTCCTCATTTGCAGCGGCTGTCGCAAAGCATGATGCTCATTGGCTTTCTTCTCAATGAGTTTGGCAACATCCCTGAGATTGTTCTGCAAGGTCTCTGGCATATGATCTTTGTCTGCTAATTTTCTTAATAACTTTGAAATTGGTAAAAATATTTCGGGGAAGGCCTTTAATTCTGCATTAAGGTTGACAAATCCTTTCAGAGTTTCAGTAACTGCCGCGAGAATACTAGCTCTGTTCACAAACATTATCAAAACCTAATCAGTTGAAAACAACCTCAAAAAGGGACGCCACTGACTAAACAGATGCTGTATAATAGGCTTGGAATTTGGCAATGTACACATAAATAGACAAATTATCAGCAATGATGTAATGATCAAATACAAGCCCTCTAGTAACCGGAAAAAGAAAAAAAAAGACTAACCTGAAATTATCAGAGCTGAAATGAGGGGAATCCTCAGGCAAGTCCATCAGCATAAGAAAATTCAAATTGTTGATCTCTTTCACATCACTCTTTATACAGAGTAGAGGTTTCAGGACTTTAATTTCCAAAAGATGGTTCAACTGCATGCATATTAAGTATGTAAGTAGTCATTGTGCAACTTAAAAGCAAGTATAGCTTTTTCTAGGTAATATATAATAAAATTATACATAGAAGAGTAAAGAGCTTATATAAAAACTGAAAAATCTATTAAGTGAACCTAAGAGATCCACAGGACCCAAACCTGATGATCTTCAGGTTCTCCTTCTTTCTTGTCAAAAGCAGATGTAAGCATAGCTCGTATAAACATTAGAGCCTCGGGACAAAATTTTCGAGATTGCTTGGTTATCTGCACAAAATTTTAAAAGATCAAATAATAAACAATAATGGAAGCTTCAAAATGGATATGGTTAGCAGGAGTATGGAAGGTGAAACGGTATCTAAGCTATGATAAAGATGAACTTACAGATAGCATCAAAGAACATAAGAAAGAGCCAATTACAATGTCCCGACCAGACATAATTGGACAGCGCATCAAATATTCACAAATCAACAAGATTGTCGGTGTCATGACTGCATGCCGAAAATCAGAGCATGGAAAGATCATGGACCACAGCCGCAGAAGAAAGATCGTTTTCAAAGAAGGCCAACAACTTTTCCCTTTGAACACAAAAGAGCGGAAGATATGTAAGATACTAAGGAATACGGCTTTGTATCACAGAGGAAAAACATGGCTAAATAAACTCTATGCCATAGAACTATAGGAGAACTGAAAATACAAAACCAAACCTGTATTTTTCACATCCTCTGAGAATTGTGTGCGAGTCCGCAATAATCGTTGTCGAGCACATATGGCAGAAAAGTATGGGATCTCTGCACTCATTTCCATCAATGGTTTCACAAGTAAATTCAGCAGCTTAAACTTCAGCGGCTTCTTATTTGCCAACACGGCAAAATATTGTAATAGAACACCGTAGAAGACCTGAAAATGATAAAAAGCAGATAAGTTAACTAAAAAAAATTTGTACGAACCATGCAAAATGCAAAGTTCAACTAACAAGTTCTAACTTTGACAACTATCAGCAACATGTTATCTCTGGGGCAGCATGTGTACAGAGAAATAAAGAAAACAGCTATTTTCTCCATAAGTGTATTCACATATCAGCCAACTAACAGTCCGTATTCATCTAGAGCATACTCCAGGGAATCAAAATATTGCACTAATCCAGTAAAATGCTACACCATATCAGAGTGTCAGTGCGAATTAAGGATTGATTCCACACCTGCATCTTTCTTTTGTTTTCTGCTGCAACATTAATAGCATTAAACGCACGAATTCTCCTAATTGCTTCAACAATCTGGTCGTCAGGACGATTCTCAAGCAATGAAGAAAATTCTTCCAGGCTTTTGGGGGCCTCAATTGTATATGGAAGTTCCCCGCGCAGAAGTGCATGCCGTTTGGAAGTTTCTTTTATGTTTTCAGCATCTCCTGTTCTCTTTTGACTTCCCTTGTTTCCTGGTTCCTTTTTTTCACTTTCCAACTGATCAATATCATCCTCACTATCCTCCAGATTGGCCAAATCATCATCATCACTCTGCTCCCAATCCTTCAGTGAATGAGCTTTGTCAGCTTCATCATCTTCATCCGTTCCTTCTTCTTCACTATCCTCCTCACTACCCTCCGATTCCCCTGCAGAGGAAGCATCCTCGCTAACATCCCCATCATCCCTCCTCAAGACATTTTCCAACCATCCCAATTTATTTGGCAGCTCTTCAACATTAGAAAAAGAATCACCAAGGTCATCACCAGACAAAGATCTCAGCTGCTTGAGAGATGCATCATTGTCATCGGAACCATCAGATTCCTCATCACTTGATCCATCAGCAGCAATCATCCTCTTCTGACGCTGTTCCTGAAATTGAGGACCAACATGAATTTGAAGGGTGTTAATGAGTTCTATATGGATTAAGATTAGAAAGCAACTTAATCAGGCCATACCTCCAATTGCTCCAATCGCTCTTTTTCCTCTTGGGCAATCTCTTCAGCAGACTTCGTACGGTCTGATGGGCGGGCACGCATATCCAATGCCATCTCACTCACAAGTTTGTCATAAAAATCAGGTTTTTCCTGCCATAGTTATGGCAAAGGAAGAATTGTTTAGAGAAAATGGAGAAAGGATAGCTTTAAAATAGCACTGCACATAAGATGAGATATATGCATTACTGCAAAACTTGTTTTAAGGCCCCACTAAGGGGGAAGTTGGATCAATATTTCCACGTAGACCAAGACAATGAGTAAAAGAACAGAAAATTCAAATATCTACACTTCATAAACAAAAAGAGCCCCAAGAGACGGAAACCATAAGAGAAAACAAAAGGTAACCCAAACTAAAAGCAAAAAATTAGATTTTAGAGAGATTGTATGAGGGTAGGGAACATACAAGTTGAGCAGCAGCTTTATTCTGGACTGAAGATGTCTCACTTTTCTTGGCTTCATTATTTGAACTAGGATTGTTAACCAAAGCTCTCAAAGCCTGCATCTTGCTAGGTTGGGTCAATGACAATAATGCATCAGACTGCACCAAGGATGTAAATTCTTGGTCCAGTTGGTCAACCAACTGCTCATTTTCCTCCTTATCCTTTGCCTTCTCTGCCTGGAAGAAAGAAACACGGATCTTAGACGTATTCACCAGTAAAATAAAAATACTTTCCAAGTAGCTTGAAATAATCCACACTAAACCTTATCACAACCTTGAAGAATTTACTTTTGAGTATGATTTCCTCCATCACCTCCTTCTTGCTTTTCTGCCTCTGCAATAGCCAAAAAAAAAAACGCACATCTGTCAGCAGCATAAAAAATGTTTATCCTTTCCCCCCCTTGGTTCACAATGGTAAAGGATAAAAAACAACAAGAAGCTGGAGCAGGTCTAAATACGAACAAGAAAATCCCAAAAAAAAACTCTGCAAAATACTCCCAAACTGACTACAATTCAACCCTACAAGTACAAGTGTAAACAATTAAGCCTTTACCCAACTATGTGAGGTTGGTTTTATGGATCATATCTCGTCATTGTGTATAATCGAGGCAAGTTGTTTCATAACATCATTGCAAGGACAAATTAAATTAAAAATTCAAAAGCCTGAGTAAGCAAGAAGTAACCAATATCTATGAAATGGGATAAGAATCTCACAGCCTCATTTCCAGCTACAGCTGCTTGCTCAGAATTCTCCTCCATGGGATGGTTAAGCTGTCCAAAAACAGCTGACTTCTCTGGCAGAATAAGATCTTGTGTCATCGCAACTCACTGATGACTTAGAGAAAAGAACATAAAAGGGAAGGAGTAACCCATAACTACATGTATTAACAAGTAAATGTAAGAACAGCTATGCCTGTGGATAAACACCGAATGAAAGACGAAAAACGAAGCTGCAATCTCTTGAAAATCATGGCACTTTTATAGCTTAACCAGAAGAAAGAAAACAAACTACTATACTGTAATATACATCCTTATAGTAAATTCGCTTATGCACTATTAGTAAGAGTTGCATACTTACTTCCACTCTTAGTTTCCCAATCATCCTCATCCTCATCAAATGGTACGTCATCTTCAAAATCATCGTTTTCAGGGAAAAGACCACCTTGAATCTCCAGTTCTTCTTCTTCTCCATCAGATAAATTATACTTGCTTTTCTTGCTCAATTTCAGCTATCATAGGTGAAAAAGAAAGGTCTTAAAAAACCACTAAAAATTACAGTAACTGTAAGATATCACAATACTCTGAACTCAACCATTTTGTTCAACGCTGTGTCTGTTTTTTTGTCTATTTTCTTCTTTTGGGTTTGGGGAAGGGGTAGGGGGTTGGAGATGTGAATTTCATCCAAGTCATTTGTGATTGTGTAAGCTCAGACACTTCCACCATTGGAATTGTAATGAATAACAAAAGCTAGTTATGTCTTTGGCATGTTATAAAAGATTGAGTAATTCAAATTCAGACGTTCAGAAGCTTAAAATATCAACAAGACAACGCCTTCCCCGAGGAACTAACCTGCCTTTCACGTTGAGATCTCAGAATACCCTTATCAAACTCACCAAGAACCTCATTTTGCTCCCCAATTCGCTTATCCAGAAAAACGGATGACTTTCCACTCTCTTTATACTCCTTAAGCAATGTCTTCTTCCTCTGCAATCCAAATTAACCACACAAAAAGAAAAGAAAAAATGTTCAGAAGCCATCAAAATCCATAAAAGCACCATCAAACCCGATAAACAGCCAATTCCTCATATTCCACCAGTCAACGAAAAATAAAAGAAAAAAAAATGCGCAGATTACGTCAACTAGAACTGCAATGTCTGGTAAAGCACATTTCTTGAAGGAAAATAAAATTTCTCAACTTCCTTAATTCACCTTTTCGATGGCGAGGGAACGAGAGAGCCCAATACGGCGTTCTTCACCCTTGCGCTTCTTCCCAAGAATATCGAATTTCCTCCGCGACCAAATTGTCTCAAAAGGGTTTGGCTTTGGGGCTTTGTGCTTCATTGCTACAGCATCTGGACCTGATTTTCTACTGCTCTTCTTCTTATTTTTCTTAGGCTTTTCGCTACCTGAGCTGGGTTTCTTCTTCCCCATGGCTGTTCCTTTTCCCTTTTTTCCTTAGAATCCAAATATATTTGATGCTGCTTCGTTCTGCACAGAGGAAACCAGTCAAGGGTTTTAGGAATTAGGGTTTAAGGGCAAGAAATTGAAGAAAGGAAGAAGAAGACGGCGAAACTGAGTCAGATTGGCCTTTGGGCTGGGCCATAACCGTTTTGGGTTACTAACGGATCCTAATGTGTCATGGGCCTAGAAATTCGGCTCTTCTCTTTCTTTTTTCTTTTTCTTTTTCTTTTTCTACCTTTTATTTTTCAGTGCTACAATTATGTGTTTTAAATTGAAATTTTATTGATCACATTCACGTAAAAATATCATCAAGATTCCAAAACTGACAAAGGTAATATACTTACGAGGTGTTTTATGATGCTTTAAAAATAGTTTTGAAAATATATTTTTGAAAAATAATATTATAATATAAAAAATATATTAAAAATATAAAAAATATACATAAACAGTAAAAAATTATATTGAAAATGAGTGTAAATATCATTGCAATCCCCGTCAGTAAAGTGGTATGAGTCATTATCTCTTTGTAGTCGAAAAGATGCTAGTAATTAGTAAAGTTGATGACACCTTTTGTAATTTTTACATCTAATCCTGGAGGGTCGGTTCTCTTTCTTCTCTCTCTTCTTTCTCTCCTCCGATACTTCTCAGTTAAGCAACCTTCCTCCTCCCTCCTTTTTTAGTTTTCAGTTCTTAGTTTTCCTCGTTGTTAAGGTGTTGGTCTCCTTCCTTATGGGGTGGTTGTGTCTTTTCATGTGGGAGTGTTTAGTCTCCTCTTTTGGAGTTGTTTTGGTATTTTTAGTAATAGATATTTACATGTCTGGAGTTTTTATTGAAAAAAGTTATAAAAAAAAGTAAAGAATAAAGACGTGTGTTGTCTTTGTTACCAGATCTACTTGAGAAGAAGTGGAAGGTAAAAATACAAAAAAAAAAAGAAAAGGAAAAACAGTGGAAAGTAGACTCACACCGGTTGAGGGACGAATTCATAGCCGGAATATCCAACAGCAGTATGACGTGTTCGTGCCAGGTGAGTTTGGGGTTACCACCATTTTGAAAAAAGAAAGAAATATCTAGTACCCAAAGTATGATGTTGCTGCAAAGATAAAGTTTCTAGTGACAATTTTATTAAGTTTTAACTTCAGTTGTAATATTTTTTTTAAGTACTGGTAGTTATATGTATTAGAGTTTATTAAGTCAGGAATTGGTTTATTAAGTCAAGGAAATCAATGGTCTATGTTGACCATTTTGTAGGATCATTTGATCCATCAAATTTATTATGAATATAATCTACTTATTTTTGGAAGAAAAAAAATGAAACTTTTTGTAAAGGTAATATTCTTATCATATAGTTAATTTAGAAGTACAATTGAAATCGATATATAAGATCAGATCAGAAGATTGTAAATTCTTACAAAAACTATGCATGTGTTAACTATTATAAAAAAAAATTACTTTTGTTTGAGTGATTTTAATATATACTCCCTCCTCCGTTCCTCATTACATCTTATGTATATCCAAATTTACCCTTACCTACTTTCACCAATTATCTCACTTATTTAGAAAAGCCCTTTAGAATTGGAAAAGAAAATTTCCAGTCTCCCATAAAAATTAACTGTGGAGAATTGGAAAAGAAAGAAAGAGCACAATTATTTAACATTGCCTAAGACTTTGCGTTACTTTTGTTATTTTCATGGCCGCTGATTCCTATATAACCCAAACATTGGGGAAAGAAAGAATTGAAGTAGAAACTTAATTACTCATTCGTTTAAGATTAAGAGATCCATGTCTAAGAAAAAAGAAGAGGAAGTTGAGTCCATGTCGAGTAGGCTACTCGAAGTAGCAGCGTTGGCGGCCGCCGGAATAGGTGTGGCCGCCTGGGCAGCTTCAAAAATTTTCGGATCACAAACACCCGTGAAGACGATGCTAAAAAGCCTAAAATGATGAAGGCACCTGGACGCAACGGCGAGCTGATCGAGAGGGATGGCTTCGTGAGCAACACCTCCTCATATTTCGGCCAAAGTCACCGCGACAAGAAAAAGGAGAAGGCACAAGGCCGCTAATTCAATACAACTCCTGAATGTTGAATATCTGTATTAATTATGCTCTTCCTGGCTTTGTGTCAGTGTGTCTGTGTGTGTGTTCTACTTTTCATAGTTTTCGCATGTTACTCCCTCGTCGGAATTAATGGTGGCTTTTGTAAATCTGCGTGTTTTCCGATCACGTGTATGTACCATACCGTGAATGAATGTGTTGTCTACTCTTGATAAAGAACCTACGTCTCGATGAGATTAATAGTGTTTGGAATAATGCTTTTTCAAAAAAAAAAAAATACTAATTCATGCTTCTTCTTCTTCTTTTTTTCATCATAATTCAATTTGTCAATATAGAGAGCAAGAATGTCGCAGTTCGAACTTTTGCCTGCTTCACCTCTGTTTTCCTTCTCACAATAAGAAAATAGGTTTCATGATGTGCCATGAGAGTCTCATTTCTATTTTCATTGTGAGATGATAGACAACAATAGATATATGTGAAATAGATATAAAAGTCTGATCCTAACTAGAATTTTTGTGAATATTATTCTCAAACGCCAACAAAAAGGTTGAGCTACATACTCTCTATGTTCTCTAAAGAGTGTTTCTTTAGAAATTTACACATAAATTAAGAAAATGGAAAAAAAAATTTCTTTTACCCTTTATTATATTCTTCTGTTTAACTACAAACTTAATGAGAATTTCTGTGATATATGTATATCTGGAAAGAGAATGTAATTAATAGATCAATAAAATTAGGGGTAAAATAGAAAATTTTTAACTTTTTACAATAGAGTTTGAAAATGAACACTTTAAAAAAAAAATCTTTAAAGAAAAGACCGAATATTAAGCAAGCTTTCAAATTTCATTTATTTTTTTGCTATCGGCTCATGTTCTAATTTTTTTTTTCCAGAAATAAGTAATTATATTCATAATAGATTTGATAGATCAAATGATCCTACAAAATAGCCAACATAAACCATTGATTTCCTTCAACTTTGAAAGTTGAAAGAAAAGCATGAGTTCCTGACTTGATAAAACCCTAGTATAAATAACTACTAATACTCAAAGAAAATGTTACAGTTGAAGTTAAAACTCAACAAAATTGTCATTAAAAACTTCATCTTTGCAGCAACATCACACTTTGGGTACTAGATCTTTCTTTCTTTTTTCAAAATGGAGGTAACCCCAAACTCACAGGGCACAAACAACACGTCATATTCCTATCGAATATTCTGCCGACTATGAAATTCGTCCATCAACCGGTGTGAGTCTACTTTCCACTGTTTTTTTCCTTTTCTTCTTTTTTTTTTCTTTTTTGTTTTTTAACCTTCTGCTTCTTTTCAAGTATATCTGGTAGCAAAAACAAAACACATATTCATTCTTTGCTTTTTCTATAACTTTCTTCAATAAAAACCCTAAATCTGTAAATATTTACTACTAAAAATACCAAACTAACTCCAAAAGATGAGGCTAAACACCCCTTCAAGGTAGGACAAGATCACTCCATAAAGATGGAGACCAACACCTCAACAACAAGGAAAACTAAGAACTGAAAACTAATTACAAAAAAAAAAAAAAAAGAACTAAAACTAAAAAAGAAGAGAAAGTTCCCTCCACCTCCATTAATGGAGAAGGAGGGAGGAGGAAGGTTGCTTAACTGAGAAGGATTGGAGTAGACATGACCCCGGTTCCGGTTCTAACTGGAATCGAACCGGAACCGAATTCACCGGTTTCGGAACCGGAACCGACTTCATACGGTTCGGTTCCGGTTCTAGCTGTTGAGGAATCGGAACCGCCGGTTCTAGTTCCGGTTCCTGTTCCGAACCGTCGGTTCTCCGGTTCTAAGCAAAATTAAATTTGCTATTGGAGGGATTCAAACCCTTGTGCACATAGAATGCTCAACTTTAAGTAATCTAGTTTTGCCACTCGACAATTATACTTTGATGAATATTTAGGTGATTAATTATTTATATATATATATATATTAGTTTCATATATTTTATAATTTGCAATTTATTTTTTATCATTGATAAATTATTTAAATGATATTTAATATCTTGTTTGGTTCTTATATCTATTTTTTCATATTAATAATTAAATTAATATTTGAGATGAAGTAATATTATAAATTAAAAATGTTAAAACTTGAATTTAAAATTATATTACATTATAAATATTAAAAAATTTAGTTTCGAATATTTACAATTAAATAAAAAAAATTTTGAACATAAAATAAATTAGTAAAATTCGGAACCGAAACCCAACCGGGAATCAACAGTTCTGGAACCGAACTGGAACCGTTCCTTTTAGGTTCCAGTTCCGGTTCCAATTCTGATATTTTGGGAACCGAAACTGGCGGTTCCAGAATCGAGATCATGTCTAGATCGGAGTAGAGAAAGGAGGGTATAAAGGTTTAAGCAAGCTTTAGCTAGTGGATCCGTACAACTTTACTTTTTTTTTTTTTTTTTTTTTGAAATGATCCGTATAGCTTTACTTTAATTCTCCTTTACCTGAGTGCTTCTCTATTCTTTTTTTTTTCACTTTTTTATTATGATTATTGGTTGGTGGGATTAGAAATCCAATTATTTAAAGTAAAAAAAAAAAAAAAACACTTATTTGCAATTACACACATAAAAAAAAATACCAAGAGAAGGGATCGAATGTGTACTACTCCATAAAGTATACACAAGAGAGTAAAGATTATTAGTGGAACGAAATAATTTCAATCACTTTGAAAATATAAATACTAGCATTAAAGAGTACAACTATTAGCAAGCAAACATGAACACATATAGAACATTATAATACATTAAAAATAAAAAAAAAACCCCATCTGGAACAATTTGTTTCCGATCACTACTAAGTCTAGAAATATAGGACAGTATAATATTTGATTATTGATGGCCGGCCGGAGTTCACAGACACGAGGGTTGATGAAATGACCCATTATTTGAACTAGGATTGTTAACCAAAGCTCTCAAAGCCTGCATCTTGCAGGGTTGGCTCAATGACAATAATGATGTAAATTCTTGGTCCAGTTGATCAACCAACTGCTCATTTTCCTCTTTATCCTTTGCTTGGAAGAAAGAAACGCGGATCTTAGACGTAATCACCAATAAAAGAAAATGCTTTCCAAGTAGCTTGAAATAATCCACACTAAGGCTATGTTCTTTTCCATTCCAACTTCAAGAAAATCATCACCTTTTGTTATAAAATCTTATACAAAGAAATAACTTTAATTTTTAGTCAATTTAAAATTCAAATTTGAAAATTCCCTCAAAATCTCCACTCACATCATTACCACTTTTTATCAGCTTAGGATCCTCTGTTACACTCCATGTTACATATCTTAATAACTCATCGTAAATATTATTTTTTAAATTAATTTTTTTTACCAATGCTATTCATTGGCACTCTACATAATTTTAATATTTTTTTTTATTTTTTACATTAATCTTGTATTTTAATATAATTTTATAGTATTTTTTAATCTCAATAAATTGAAATAAATATACCCTAAACAAAAATGGGTGAACCCTTAGTCCAAAAATTTATTATAATGCTAATTAATATCATTGGTGAAAAGATTGAAATAAAAAATAATATTTATGTTAAGTTATTAAGATGTGTAATAGGAAAGTGTAACAGAGGATCCTAAGCTCCTTTTTATCTCTCATCTACACAATTTCACAAAAGAAAATTCTCTCCAAAAAATTTCACAAAGAGAACAAAGCCTAACCTTATCACAACCTTGAAGAATTTTTTACTTTCCAGGAATGCACGTGAGTGGAGCCCACATAATTTTTTACTTTCCAGGAATGCCCTTCATCGTATCCCATGCGCAGCACACGTGAGGTAGGACGATTTCAAATTTTTTGCCGGGAATTCACTAAGGGACCATTTGAAAATGAAAATGCAACTTGAGGGATCAAAATGAACTATTTTTAAGATGAGGGACCAAATCGAACTAGGGATGCAACTTAAGGGACCAACGAAGTCATTTACCCTTTTTTAATACTAATTCATGCTTCTTTTTTTCTTCATCGTAATTCATTTTGTCAATATAGAGAACAAGAATGGTGAAGATATTTTACCCGTTTCACCTCCGTTTTCCTTCTCACAATAAGAAAATAGGTTTCATGAGAGTGGAAAAAAAAAAAAATCTTTAAAGAAGAGACGGAATATTAAGCAAGCTTTCAAATTTCATTTGGCTATCAGTTCATTTTTAGAGTTCCAATCTAAACATACCCAAAAATTCATTAGCTACTAGAGAGTGAGAATTAGTAAAGGTTTAAGCAAGCTTTAGCTACTGGATTTGTACATCTTAATTATATATAGTTTAGTATCTTATTTTTACTTTACTTTGTCCCGCGTTACTAGGAAGTCACACTATTAATCAATCAATTAGTTACTTTACTTTACCGAGTGATCCTTTATTCTACACTACTTTTGAAGACAAGAGCTGATGCGATCCGTCTCAGTATATAAAGTTGTCAAAAGAGGAATAAGGGTGTGCTTGTTTTGGGGTTATGGAGGTGGGAAATGGGAATGAAAATTAGAATGATTTATACGTGTTTGGTTCAAGGTTTTGATAACTTGGGGCCCACCACCATTGTCAACTTTTTGTCAATTCTCCATTCCTTTCCATTTTGAGAGGTATGAGAATCATTCCCCTCCAAATTTTTTTATTAAATACATATTTGTGTTTTAAAATTATAATTAGTAATAATTGTCCTCATAATACATTTAAACACAAAGTTTATGACATAATAAAAGTTTAAAACCAAAAAAATGTTAAAATAATTGCCTTCCTTAATGATTTCTTTTTAGTAAACCAAACACCATCAATAGTAATGATAGTCATTCCCCATCATAAATAAAATAACATAATTGTAATGATTCTCTCTATTATCATTTTTCACTATTATCATTCACATTCCTATTTCCATTCTCTTCAATGAACCAAGCGCACCCTAAGTTAAGTTGCATGGACCAAATCCCAATAATTCATCAAATCCATTTGGGAGCTGATTGGATTCGGCCATGGGAGATACTACTGTTCATCAAATCCCAATAATTCAAGGTGATCAGATTTTAATCACACACGCATGCCTATACTTGCTGGAATCTTGGTGAATTGTGCGTGTCATTTCTATACCGAGGTTCTCAATATTTCACACTCGTGGATCGAGGTTGTGCTTTGTCCATTTGTTGACGGGTCGAGGTTTCACCAACCAAAGGAGCAACCGGACTTTTTTATTGTGTTTTAGTCCATTCCCGGGCTGGATCAGATCAAGAGCATAATTAGGCAAATTAATAAACATAATTACTTCTCCTTTTTTAAATCAAAACTTCTACAGATCGATGTGATACTTTTTTTTATTAAACAGCCATTATGATTATGTGGTTGGTGGGATTAGAAATCCATTTATTTATTTATTTAGTATGATAAAAATAAAATGGCCAGTATATAATAATTAAGGGACATCACCAATACTTTCCTTCTACCAATTCCACTAATAATTCTTTCCAAAGATTCTGAAATTTCATATTCCTTGTCCTTCTATGATCAACTTAATTAGTTGCTACTTAAATATTATGCCAGAGGACTAGGAGAACTGAAAATACAAAACCAAACCTATATTTTTCACATCCTTTGAGAATTGTGTACGAGTCCGCAATAATCGTTGTCGAGCACATATGGCAGCAAAGTATGGGATCTCTGCACTCATTTCCATCAATGGTTTCACAAGTAAATTCAGCAGCTTAAACTTCAGCGGCTTCTTATTCGCCGAGACGGCAAAATATTGTAGTAGAACACCGTAAAAGACCTGTAAATGATAAAAAGTAGATAAGTCGGCTAAAAAAATTCGTACGACCCATGCAAAATGCAAAGTTCAACTAACAAGTTGTAACTTTGACAACTATAAGCAACATGTTATCTCTGTGGCAGCATGTGGACGTACAGAAAAATAAAGAAGACAGCTATTTTCTTCATAAACGTACTCACATATCAGCCAACTAGCACTCTGTATTCAATCTATTGCAGGTTATAGTCTCTTAACTCCAGAGAATGCACTAATCAAGGAAAATGCTACACCATATCAAAGTGACAATGCGAATTGAGGATTGATTCCACACCTGCATCTTTCTTTTGTTTTCTGCTGCAACATTAATAGCATTAGACGCGCGAATTCTCCTGATTGCTTCAACAATCTGGTCATCAGGACGATTCTCAAGCAATGAAGTAAATTCTTCCAGCCTTTTGGGAGCCTCAATTGTTTATGGAAGGTCCCCATGCAGGAGCACATGCCGTTTGGAAGTTTCTTTTATGTGTTCAACATCTCCTGTTCTCTTTTGACTTCCCTTGTTTCCTGGTTCCTTTTTTTTCACTTTCCAATTGATCAATATCATCCTCACTATCCTCCAGATTGGCCGGTTCATCATCATCACTCTGCTCCCAATCCTTCAGTGAATGAGCTTTGTCATCTTCATCATCCTCATCCGTTCCTTCCTCTTCACTATCCTCCTCACTTGCCTCGATTCCTCTGCGGAGGTAGGGAAGGATTGTATGGAAGGAATTAGGTGGTATCCAAAGTGCGCACGAAAGGGGCTAAGATTGACACTTTCGGTCGCAGGGGCTAGCGACAGTCGCGACTGTTCTTCAGCTACTGAAAATTTTCGCAAGTCACTGTTTTATAATTCGCACCAAGGTCGTACGTGTTGTCGTACACTCGGCAGACGCGAAAACTTTTTTTTATAAAATTAATTTCAACTCTTTGCGCTGCTGCGAAATGGTTGAAGGATTCCTACCCTCCCTGTTTTTCATTTTTAATTCTTCAATTTTCAAAAATTACTGAATAATTCATTTTAACTCCGAATTAACTTCTGTTCATTCCTAAAGAGCATTTGAGTCCTAATCTTCTGTTCAACCCCAGTTTTCCATAATCCATTGTTGGATCTGCTCTTTTCTCGTCTCCGGCTGGAAGATCTTGTCCAGTCAGGCCACCAGAGATGAACCCCAGTTTTCAAACATCAACAAAAGTTCTTTTAATTTCTCCCCCAGATGATGAATCAGTTCAATTCCTCCGATTTCTTGTAGCTTGGCCTGGGTGGTTTTCATCAAGATCAAGCTTCCTCCTTCCATTCCATTCATCATTCTCTCTGCTCTCAATCCCATTCTTTTTCATTCCTCAACTTCAAAAGTTTCATTTTTGATATGCCTATATCCACATACACATGATGGGTGAGATCTTTTGTTTCTAATTTAGATTCATGAAAGCTTTGCGAATCTCAGAATCATGTCAAATAAAACAGGCGTAAATTATATTCCCAAAAAGGCAAAAACAAACACTTAGATAGAAATAGAAAACAGCATACACATGAACATGAAGGAAATTAAGGCAAGACATGACAAACTAATACAGAAACTGGTTTTAAGGTTTCTTGTTTTTGCTGGCATGGAGACCACGAAAGTAGCCTTTTGGGTTGGCCGCAAAGTCTCTCCTCGGAATCCGAAAGTTCCTTCCGGGAGCTTTCATCGTCTTACCAGCACCACCACCTCCCCTGTTTATGCAACACCAGATTAACAGCGCTAGTAAGAATATTGCAAGGACGGCGTAGTTGCCGTGGACACGGTTCCAGTTTCCGATCAGCTTTGCTCTTGTTTCCGGTGAAAGATTAACCGTCTTCTCCAGTATCCACAGGAGTTGTTTTAATTTCTCCGCCAGATTGTAAATCTTCTCATCTGCTCCAATTTCTCTCATTTTGGCTTGAATGGTTTGCTTTAGTTTCTCCAACAGATTGTAAATCTTCTCATCTGCTCCCATTTCTTTCATTTTGGTCTGAATGGTTTGCATCATCCAGCTCAAATTTCTTGTTTCCGGTGGAAACACCTTGTCCAAACAGGACGTAATATACTCAAACGAAATCATCTCACCAGATATTTGGGTCTGTTCTTGTTGATTTTGGTAGAAATATATGGACGTGGAAATAGCTGTTAAGTAGGGGAAGGAAGGAACAAGAATGAAGAAGCTAGGAAGCTCTTTAAACTCTAAAGTCAAGAAATTAAAGTAAACAAAAGTTGTTGGTGGGGGCATCATAGATCATACTTTATCGGTGCTTTTGTAATGACTACTAAATTGGCCTAACCAGTGAACTAATGAATATAGCGCATTTGAAGATTCTATGAATTATTTTGCAAATTTGCCGAATTTAATTGGCAAAATGTGTGGACGTTCTTAACCCTCAAGAACACAGTGTGGCAATTAATGGCTCCTTGGCCTCCTTGGCGGAGATGATAGTTTAGTAGTCTATGGTATTATATGGCCAGAATCATCAATTTCATCCCAAAAAGACAAAGATGGAGATTCATACTACTTAGCAAAACTAGGAATACTCAGTTGCGGTTATTGCGGAACCAGGCAGCGGGATCTCTCTCAAAGTCAGCCCTGTAAATTTGGAAGTTCTTCCCCGGAGCTTTCATCATTTTCCCACCGGAGAACAGATAGCTTATTCCATAGCTGACAAGAGCCCATCCTGCAGCCGCCACAGCTGCCATCAGAAAGTTACAAATCGCCATTCTTGCTTCGATAATTTGCTTCAGCCGTCGCAGAATTTTCAATTTTGTGCCTCTCCTCCCAAAATTTATTTGTTTATATAGCCACTCATGAACAGAGCCCGCCTCGGAAAACCAGAGGTCGGAGTGACGGAAAACGATGAGTCACAGAGGAGACGATGGTCTGCCTTCCTTTAGGTTGAGGATGAATGTACACATAGACACACATATTCATTAAATTTGATCTGGGAACTGTTGAAAATGCAACACGAACCTAATATATTATCGGTCAATCCAAACACCAGCGTAATTGTCACCCAAAAAACAAATTTTCCCACCTTGACATGACCCGAATTGACGTGCCATAATTTTCCAGATTTTATTAATGCTCGCAACCTTGACAAAAGCAACAACAATTGAAGTAAAAGCATAAACGCATCAATTCTAAACATGGCTTTCGGAAGAGTAATTAATTCATCAGTATATTCCAGCATGAAGACCACCAAAGTAGGCTTTCGGATTAGCCTCAAAAATGCATCTCGGAATCAGGTATCCCCTTCCTGGAGCTTTCATCATCTTACCGGAGGTCCGGCTGCAACACTTAAACACCATAATTCATCAGTATATTCCTCCGATTTCTTGTAGCCTGGCCTGGGTGGTTTTCATCAAGATCACGCTTTCTCCTTCCATTCCATTCATCATTCTCTCTGCTCTCAGTCCCATTTTTCGATCTCTTTGAGTTTGTGTGTGCTGCCTCTCACACTCAGTGAAGTGAATTTGTGGGTAAAATATTGATTTTTCCTTAAGACTTTGACAAACAAACAATACTATCACTTTGCGTTCTTTCATGGATTCAGTTAGATAACGCATTCGATAAGAATACTATCCCAATTAATCCGCCAACGAATCTGCTTCCAAATGAAAACTGTTATGAACAAAATAGTAAAGGTAAATGATCGGTTCATTTGTCCCTCAACTGAGACAGTTATAGATCTTTCCTTGTCGTGAAAATGTTTGATTTTCATCGCCAACTTCAAAAGTTTTATTTTATATAAGCTTGAGGAGTCTTCTTCTTAGTGACGGCAAATTTTCTACCCATTTTTGAAAATTCCTAAATTTCTACCCAAAGCCGTAATATTCAGAACAGTGAAATCTGTTGTGTTCTTTGGGAGGTAGGGAAGGTTGTATGGAAAGAATTAGGTGGATTCAAAGTGTGCACGAAATGGGCTAAGATTGACACTTTCGGTCGCAGGTGCTCTTCAGCACACAGAAAATTTGCGAATCCGCACCAAGGTCGTACGTGTTGTCGTACACTCGGCAGACGCGAAAACTTTTTTTTATAAAATTAATTTCAACTCTTTGCGCTGCTGCGAAATCGTTGAAGGATTCCTACCCTCCCTGTTTTTCATTTTTAATTCTTCAATTTTCAAAAATTACTGAATAATTCATTTTAACTCCGAATTAACTTCTGTTCATTCCTAAAGAGCATTTGAGTCCTAATCTTCTGTTCAACTCCAGTTTTCCATAATCCATTGTTGGATCTGCTCTTTCTCGTCTCCGGCGGGATGATCTTGTCCAGCCAGGCCACCGGAAGTTTTCAAACATCAACAAAAGTTCCTTTAATTTCTCGCCAAGATGATGAATCAGTACTTCAATTCCTCCGATTTCTTGTAGCTTGGCCTGGTTGGTTTTCATCAAGATCACGCTTTCTCCTTCCATTCCATTCATCATTCTCTCTGCTCTCAATCCATTTTTTTTCATCCCTCAACTTCGAAAGTTTCATTTTCATATGCCTATATCTATATACACCTGATGGGGTGAGATCTTTTGTACTCGGCCGGGCACAATGTACCATCTCACAGTCGTGGATGAAATTACATTTTTACCCCTGTCTCCAGCGTCAACAGGAGTTGCTATAATTTCTGAACCACAGTGAGAATCGTTTCATCTGCTCCCTTTTCTTTCAATTTGGCCGGAGAGGACTCCATTATCATCATCGGTTTCCCCTAAATTCCCTTCAAGTTTTTTTCTTGTTTCTGGAGAGAAAAACTTATGGTCTTCTCCAATTTGTTTCAATTTGGCCTGCGTGGTTTCCATCATCTTCATTATCAGTCCCCAGATTTCCTTCAGATTTCTTGTTTCTGGAGGAAACATTTGGTCAAACATGGCCAAGATGAACATAAAGGAACTCAGGTGGCCGAATACTTGTAGTTGGTTTTGTTGTTTATGGATAGGGATTTATGTAGCTCAGTAAATTAACCATAGCCAGTCAGTGAAGTAGAAAGCAACAAAGGAAGAAGCAGGGAGGCTCTCCCAAGTCCACATTCCAAGGTAAAGCTAAACGCATGAAAAAAATAAACAAAAGTTGAGGCATCTTCATTAGTGCGTTAGTACGGAGAAGAGTATTTTATTTTTTTCTCATTTTTAAACTTTACATGAAAGTAATGTTCTTGGTCATTTTATATTCTTAAATTTGAAAGTGAATAGTGAATAATAACTCAAATCATTCATTGATCTATATGCTAGAATTAATGGGCAGGATCGTGGTTATAATTTATAAATACTACATACCTGGACGTAATTGGTCTGCATGATCTTTTCTCTCCAGCTCTCACTATTATGGTGTGTATTGGTTGGAGTGAAGAGAGGGACCAAGAGATATTACATATAAATAACCGTAGGTGACCTTATCCCATCAGAGGTCTGATAGCTATCTCGTACATTATCTCCACAGTTATACTTCATCCAGATAATGATTTTATCAAGTTAGCAGTTACATACAATTCAACTAGTAGGTAGTTACGTATAATGCAACTAGGTAGTGGGTTATCTGATAAAAATAGTTAAATATTTATATAACTGTACATGGTCATGAAGTTCACTTTACGTAAATATCTAACATTCTCCCACTTGACAAATGACCTCGTGAATAGATGAGTTTTCAGTCAAGTGGCCACGTAATATCATAATATTTATCCTATATCGTCACTAAAAAGAATCATGGTGGTTGATCACAGTTTTAACAACTAAATATAGATAAATTTAATGAGGAAAAATGAAATAACAACAAAAGGTTCATTTGTGGTCCAAATATTAAATAATGTTACGAAAAAATAACAATTATGTGCACAAACGGGAGTTTAATATTTCTATAATGTGTCGAAATATAAGAGAGCAATCATTTAATTGATAAGACCCCATGGAATCATCATGTTCCAAAATTTATTTAGCACCATTCTCATATGGGTCTAACATAAGGTCGACTCTTATATATGCTCCATGGACACCCATCAAAATATGAATTTTCTTTAGAACAACATTCACAATCAATGTGCTTTGTTTAATTTAAGCACTTGTTGTTCTCAGTAAGAAAAGAGTAGCGAAAACTTCATAATGCATTCTGGTTTGGAAACCAAGAAGTTCATTATCAGATAGCCATATATGATAGCCTAACTCATAGCAGCTAATGGGTCGAATATGAGTTATATGATCGAAACAATTATGCCGGCAAAATATTATTATAGCTTCATACTCATATACGTTATTGACTCGTTGCTATCGTTTGCTATCTTTCTTACCAGTCATTTGTTGGTTTTGACTCCCACTATTCCTCTACTTCATAATGAGGAATATCTGAGTTAAACCATCAATGTGAAATTAACATTTCAGATCCAAACCAAACATTCATAAGTCATAGCATCAAAATATTTATTCCAATACATAATGTGAACATAACTAATTTGGTCACCTTAAAAAAGTTGCACACATCAACTAACACATAATTTACTAGAAAACTTTAATATACACAATATATAGACTTAAGAATATTGTATTCCCACTAAACTTAATGTATATAAATTAACAATAATATTCCTCTTGACAAAATGAAGAAAAGAAATTACATTGTTAAATTTATATACCATAAATGGGAGTTTAATTTCTTAAAAAAATCATATAGATAATATATTTTTATCCAAAATTAATATACTATCAATTGTCAAAACATCCAATCAGACAAATCGGTTTTACATACTTAGTTAGCTCTAATCATAATGAGTAAGTTGTCAGTGATATGTATGTAAAAATATTGTGCAAGAACATTTGTATGTTCAATCTATTATACTTTCATAAGCATGTTTACTAGATATCATAAACTCCCAACATTGAGAGTAATTTGATAAGTGATCTGCACCTTTTAGGTGTATTATTTTAGCACTTGTTATGGCAGTTCTCACGGGCTTTTGTCCAAGGTTTTAATGTTTATTTGCAGTTTTAGAGATCAAGCCTAATTGCAGAAGAGAAGTAAAAAAAGAAGAATTTTGAAGCATAAAGAAGCCCACACAACTTGTGGGCCAAGAAGGAAGAAAAGCCAGCCACGCGCAGGTCTGATGGAATATGTGGCAAAGCTTAAAGGAGAAGCAAAGGAGTTTTGGGCAATTACCAATCCAAGAAGAAATTAAAGAGAGAAGTTGGGAGTTACCAAAATTGAAGAAACTCCATGTGCTTAATTAATTCTCTTTCCAATTAGAAGAATGTTTCCTTATTCCATTAGGAGATTGATTAATTGCTGTTTTGTTTCCCTATATATATGGGATGATTTCATACGAAATAAGACACACCACTTATTAGAGAGAATAGTTCCTCCAGGGGCTTAGCTCAGTTGGTAACTTGGCAGCAGATTGCAGCCAAGGACGCAGGATCGAGTCCTGGCAGCCGCAGTGTGGGATTTTCATCCCCCCAATGTGGGGGGTGGATCCTTGTGGGCACTAGGCACTGGTCCTCCTGCCAAGGTTATCGCTGAGTCACCCTGATTTACCTCCCACACGAGGCTCATGGGGCTGGGCGGTGTGGGCCCTGCGGGCGAGGGATATCGCCTTTTGCAGCCAAAGAGAATAGTTTATTTAGTTTAATATTAGTCTCCACTCAAGATACTTTTCCCTTAATATTTTATTAGTTTGCACTCAAGTTGGAAGTTTCAATTATTAGATAATATTCAGAATTCCGTATTGTTTTGTGTTGCTCTGTTTTCCTCTGTTCTGTTCTGTTTTGCTCTGTTTCAATCGCGACTTGGATTTTTTCCGACGGACAGTCTACCGTTTGGCCAAACCGCCGGGTACCAGATACCGAATTCTTAAATTCCAGTACAGTATTCTATTTTCTCTTTTAATGTCTTCTTTTATATTTATGTGTTTTTCGTGTTTTATCATGAGTAGCTAATTTATTAGTTCTGGTATTATGTAAGAAGCCATAATCCATGCATGTATAAAACCCAAGAATTAATCTAAGGTCTAATGAATTATGTTTCTAAATTGCCTGTGTTTATATGTCTAATTACTAAGATTCTATTAAGCCTGATCAACTTATTTTAATCTGGTAGAGTCAGTGAGTGGCACAACTACCGGCCGAGTAGTACAGGATTAATTGGGTGATAATTTCTAATGCATCGTCAGTATGAATTATTAGTTTCGGGTTCTTCTAGTTCTTAATGCTTCTATTTGTTAATTAATAAGGTTTGCGAGGACTCGCGGTCTGTTAGTTAACGTAGTTAGAGAATAATTCCTTTGCAGGGACTCGCGGGGGATTATCGAGAATCTATGGGAGAATTGGAATTATTTCCGGGGACTCGCGGTAATACTATAACTGAAACGGCATAAGTAATTAGACAAGTTAAGAGGTTTATGATTGCATGCATGAGATTAGGGTGAATTTACATAATACCGGAATTTTCTCTCATTAATTGATACATGTTTAAGTCTTTTATTTAATTATTAGTTTAATTATTATTTTACTAAATTTAAGTGACAACTCTAAGGTCTCTTAAGAGACACAAAGGTGACTACTAGTCATAGTTTGGTTTTATTTGCGTGTTGAATTGGAATTAGAATTAAATTGCCATATCTGTGGATTGACCCTGTCTACTACTGTGCTATATTTTATTAGCATCTTAATTGCAGGTTTTAAACAGTACTTTTACTATATTTGGTAGACCCACGACAAGTCCTATCAATAAGTGAGGTAACGAATAGTGAATGTAAATTTCAAAATAGAGATTGCTAAAATTTTCCACATTCATTATTTAAAATTCTAGTAGTGAAAATTCTTGTGTGTAAATTCCAACAAATTCTTGATCCATCCATATGTCAACTGTTAAAGCACTGAATCATTTACACTCAATGATTTCATTGTTTAATGTGATATGGATCAAGATACACACAATTAATGATTCCTTACCAATTCATCAATAGCAATCACAAGTAAGTGATTTTTATCAATAATTATTGAGTGAACTGCCCAAAATGTCATTATACTTTTTTAGAATTTCTCGTTTGGTCACTAAACTTTTTTTTCCCTAAAAATGTCACTATACTTTCCAAAAGTTGCTGAAAGTGTCATTTTGCCGTTAGTCCGGTTAGTTTTGACGGAATGGTTGTCACATGTTTGTCATGTGCCCTTTTTCAAGGGTATTTCTGTCATTTTACTGTTCTATTTTTTAAAATTTTTTTTCCTTCTTTCCAAATTAGTATTCATCTTATTCCCAAAATTCTTCCATCTTCATCCTCCCTCCTCCACTGCCGTCCTCCTCTCTTTCCTTTTTACATTTTTCTCCTCTAATTCAGTTGATTTTTTTTTCTTCTTCTTCTCTGTTTTGCTGATTTGGTAGTTTAGGACCGAGCTGATTTCAGTAGTTTAGAATGGAAGGAAGCCGAAGAACACCGGTAGAAAGCAGCGGGCAGCACCAGCGACGAACAAAAGTCGCAGACTGGAGGCCGACGGAAACCCAGCACCTCTGGCAACCCAAATACTCTAAATCAGCGACCAAACGTCCTTAATTCCGGCAGTGGGATGGAAGGTTTTCCTAACCCAGTTTAAACTCAAACTTTTGTGCACCAATTTGGTTCAGCAGTTGCCAATTTACAGCAACCCAAAATTTGATGAACAGTAGAAGCCTTGGCCTAGAAATTGGAAAGAATCCCGATTTTGAATTTTTGATTTCCTTCCAAGTACGAAATTCTCCCAACCGATTGGAGATAGCGTAATCTCTTGAAAATATGCATCAAACCGGAACGGGCAAGGCCAGATTCCGGCCAAGGCCGAAGCCCTCTATGCCGCACCACCAAACACCATAGTCGGTCAAGAGCTCCAATTTTGGTTTAAAATTCTTCCTTTGAGTGATTAATCAATCAATTAATTAAGAGAAAAATTGATTTTGAGTGGGTAATCTTAAGACTTAGAAATTTTGTGGTTGAAGGAGGTGTTGATGGTTGAAGGTTGGTGGTTATGGAGATATGGGTGTGTGGGGGTGAATCGGTGGTGAGGAGGAAGAGAGAAAGAAGAAGGAAAGAAAAAAGGGTGAATTACATTTACCTCCCCTGAGGTTTGCCTAAATAATAAATAGGTCCCTCAGGTTTTAGAAAATAACATTTCAGTCCCTTAACCATCCAAACCTCCAATCCAACACTGTTCATCGTCTTCCCTGCGTCTCCATTGTTCTCTCAAAAAATCCCTTCTTCTTTCTCTTTATTGATTTTTTCTTGTGTGTTCAGTTTTTCATCCAAAATCCAGAAAGAAACATGTAGAAAATCATATTTTCATTTAATCAAAGAACTACAACTCAATCGATGTCGTTGCCAATGGTTGAGTCGCCCACGTTGAACCGGAGGTAGCCACTATTATGGGGTAATGTTGGGACGATGAGAGACGAGAAGGGAAAGAGAATCGGGAAGGTTGCTGATGGGAAGGAGGGAGTGCACCGCTGTGTGCTGCTTCTGTCCATGTGTGGTGCTGCACCTATTAGTCCTGGCTCTTTACAAAGTCTTGGCTGGGCTATGTAAGAAGGCTTCTGAATAAAAGCAAAAGGAAAAAATTGCAACAGAAAAAAATTGACTTCTAGTAGGAAAATTAATCGGGTAGTTGCATCAGGGAAAAATTTCTAACCCAGATGAATAGTGATGGAGACGGCGGGGGCGCAGGAAAGACGATGAACAGTGTTGGACTGGAGGTTTGGGTGGTTAAGGGACTGAAATGTTATTTTTTGAAACTTGAAGGACCTATTTGTTATTTAGACAAACCTCAGGGGAGGTAAATGTAATTCACCCAACAAAAATGAAAAAGGAAGAAACATAGAGCAAAACAAAGAAGAAGAAGAAAAAAAAAATCAACTGAATTAGAAGAGAAAAATGTAAAAAGGAAAAAAAGGAGAGAAGGGAAAAGGTGGCGGTTGGTGGAGGGAGGGGAGGCGGACGGCAATGGAGGAGGGAGGATGAAGGTGGAAGAATTTTGGGAAGAAGATTAATAGTAATTTGGAAAGAAGAAATTAAAAAAAAAATAGAACAGTAAAAGGACAGAAATACCCTTGAAAAAGGCCACATTACAAGCATGTGGCACCCATTCCGTCAAAAGTAACCGGACTAACGGCAAAATGACACTTTCGGCAACTTTTGGAAAGTATAGTGACATTTTTGGGGAAAAAAAAAGTTTAGTGACCAAACGAGAAATTCTGAAAAAGTATAATGACATTTTGAGCAGTTCACTCATAATTATTCAATGAGTGTGGAGGAAACATATATTAAGTAAGTTCAATTATATTTTCTACATTTCATCACTTCTTATTCTCCCCCCATTTGTTTGAGATTTTAAAATCATTAAGTATCTTTATTCTCAAACAAAAATATGAGAAGTGTAAATTTGAATAAACAATTAATATACTTTAAACTATTTAAAATAAGGTAGAAAATGATATCGTTTAGATAAAAGAAAACTCATTTGGTATATTCAACTTTTCAATATACTGTATTTTATGGTATAATCTAGTAAATGTATAATTTACTAATTTTATTTATAGATTAAGCAATATAACTCATATTTAAAAATAAGTAAATATCTCAAATTTACTCTATGAGATATTTTATTCACTTGTTATGAGTTTCTTTAATTTTACAAAAATGTGAATTGTAATCCAAAATCAATTCACTAAGATATATTAAGTATCAGAATACTTCAAACATCAATTTTGATTTTTCTCTTAAATATTTCTTACAATAGAGAAAAAGTAGTCTTCTTTGACTTTTATGTTCAAAAATCTTTTTATTTTTGTCCACTTCATATAATCTTTAATACTTTATCATGTGACATATTACTTTAATGAGTCACTACAAGCTATTAAAGTGTAAAGTTCTACACTTGACTTTTTCTTAATTATACACATTTAAAGAAATCATGATTAACCATAAACTCAATATGTAATTTAAAAAGCTGAAATTAAAACATAAATTCATGTGACAAATTGAAAAATTACCATAAAAATATTAAAATCTTACTTCAATATGAATTTATTTAAATTCCTTAAAATTATTCACAATTCTTTAATTAATGTAATTAGAATCATAAATTGCATAATAAATATCATATCATTAGTTTAAATTGCACCCAAACTTCAAGGGACAATTATCCAAACAATCGAGTAAATTTTCAATAATTATTGGAATAGGGAATAAATTATCAAGTAATCAAACAATACTTGAATTGTAATTTATACAAACAATATTGATGCATCAAATGACATAAATACTCCATACCTTTGTAAAGGAAGGCTTTCCAAGTTAATGTTTAGCTCACCTACTTTCAAATTAATTTAATAAAGATAATTGCCTCCCTTTGGGGTTGACAATTAACTGATTTAGTTCACTTATTTTTTCCGTAAAGTGGAGAAACTATATTTCCTTTAGGTATTATAATAACTCCTTATTATAGAAATAAAATACCTTTGGGCAACTTTTAATTGTATACTCATAATAAATAATCATAAATAACCCAATGAACGATATAATTAGCTCACTTTGGTGAAAACTAATTAATTAACTTTAATGTTCATAGAGGTTAATTACTTTAGTGATCAACTTTTACAATTATGTGAGCTCAATTTCAGTAATGTCAATCAATTGAACTATTGACAAAAAAATTGCTGATTTTTGTGCCTTATATATATAATCACTAAACATTATGTGATTTGATCATATACTTTGGCATCCCCAATAATAGCAAACATTAGGCAGTAGAAAATAATGAATTTACATAATATTTTCAAAATTAAAGATATGCCATAAACATTCACAGGCATACATTTAGGGGCTCCCTCTGTTATACTTTCATGTTACACTCCCTCTTACACATCTCAACAACTTATCGTAAATATTATTTTTTAAATTAATTTTTTTTATCAATGCTATTCATTGGCATCCTATGTAATTTTAATATTTTTTTATTTTTACATTAATCTTGTATTTTAATATAATTTTATGGTTTTTTTTTAAATTTTTTAATCTTAATAAATTAAAATAAATATACCCTAAACCAAAATGGGTGAACCCTTAGTCCAAAAATTTATTATAATGCTAATTAATATCATTGATGAAAAGATTAAAATAAAAAATAATATCTACGTTGAGTTATTAAATATATAACAAGAAGTGTAACACAAAAGTGTAACACAGGATCCTGAGTCCATTTAAGGAATCAATATAGACTGAAATATGATTTAATAAAATAACCAGAACCATTAAAGATGATGATCTGGTTCCCAAAATTAGAAAATAGTGTCCCCAAGTCACTGTTTGCTTTATTTTAAAAGATCCAATGACATGTACAATAATCCTTGAGGACATAATCATAAAAATATTGTTCATGATGATTTAAAATAATTTTTAACTTAGAACCAGCCCAGTTATGCTGATCTTATTGAAAATAATATTTCCAATTAAGTGTACACAAATTATACATCAAAATAAGCAAAAATTAAAGTTTACTGAAGACTACTGCTAGATATCAAATAGCTCCAGCAGCAGTAAATCAAATTATAATCAACTAAATTGGGTTGTCATGGAACACACAGCACAAATCCTTAATTACAAAGTAAAAGGCAGCGGATCGAGGCTTAACAAATTAATGCTTTTAAGTTTTAGTCAAATACTGAACCTAATTTTACTTTATGACGTCGGATTGGGTAATACTGATGATGAATGGTCACAAATCAATTACTTTATCATGTTTAATTGATTTACAACAAAAATTGTCCGTCCATAAGTCTTCAATTAATTAAATACTCCTCATGAATCGATGAAACGCATATGATCAACTTATATCCGTATAATTTAAACCCATTGATTCTTGTCAAACCGTAGAGAAATCAATGGGTTATATCGGAATCCAAAGATTAAAATTATAAAATCGACAAAAGGCATCCATCGATATATAATTCATAAATTGATTTACAAATTATAACCTCAATCTGGCTCTGATACCGCATGTTAAAATTAATGGGCAGGATCACCAAACTCATGTGCCTTGATCTGCATGATCTTCTCTCACTACGTTGGTTGGAGTGGAGAGAGGGACCAATAGATATTACATATAAATAACTGTATATGACCTTATCTCATTAGAGGTTTAATAGTTATATCTTATATTCCCTCCACACTTATACTTCATCCTTCATCCAGATAATGGTCTTAGTTAATCCACTTTACGTAAATATCTTACACTATAATTGTAGAGGCTTTGAGAAATATTAGGAGAAGAACAAAAGGCTGTGAGAAATTGGCCAAATTATTTTGTATCATCTGGACTTTAGAATTTACATTTGCATTTGGGACGCAAGATAGAAGAGGAGAAGCTTCTCTTTTCTTGGAATGCTGATCTATATCTGGACTAGTTACTCGGTAATGACTGAAATTATCAAATGTGAACAGTTTCCAATGCACAATTCAATGAATGGATGCTTGCTTGGTTGATGATCATGGAAGGCGGACCATCTAACTCATCGTTTCCTGTTACCCTTTGTTTTTCCAAGGTTAAATTGTCATATAAACAAACCATTTTTCCAAGGATGGAGGCATTCTACTGTAATTACAGCAGAAGCAAATTAATTGTCAAGAAAACAGCAATGGGATCCTGCGAGAGCAAAGAGTTTTCAGGGGATGGTGGCGATTCTTCCATGACTGAGCTTCAAAAGAGAGAACAACGTGAGAAAATTGAATCGCTCAAGGCAGCTGCTGCGATCGCAGGATTGGCTCTTGTTGGCTGGGGAATATGCAAACTTCTCTCTGGTTCGGATGGTGAAAATAGGAGAACCATGAAAGCTCCAGGCCATAATTTCCGCATCTACAGGGATGACTTCGAGAATGACCCTTCTGCTTGGTTCCGCAACCATCGCGATTGAACTAAAGAAAATTGGTTTTTATGATAATCCCGAGTTTGAATTTTACTTCTTTTCTTTTGAATGACTAATATGATGAACTATGAAGTTGATGATTCTACTTTGTATCTCTTCTGCCATGGATGGAAACTTGTTATATGTTCTAATTGAATATTTGTGTGTTTGTTTCTACTTTAGATTCCGGGGAAAGAACTTTTTCTTGCAACATCAACAGGAGTTGCTTTAGTTTCTCCAACAGATTATAAATCTTCTCATCTGCTCCAATTTCTTTCATTTTCGCCTGAATGGTTTGCATCACCCAGCTCAAATTTCTTGTTTCCCGTGGAAGTCCAAACAGGACGTAATATACCCAAACGAAATATTTGAATCTGTATCTGTTCTGGTTGATTTTCGAAGAAATATATGTAAGTAGAAAAGGCTATGGAAGGATTAAGGATTAAGGAACAAGAATGAAGAAGCAAGGAAGCTCTTTAAGCTCTAAAGTCAAGAAAAGTAAACAAAAGTTGTTGGTGGGGGCATCATAGATCATACTTAAATGATGATTTATGCATGTTGATGTTCTTTATCAAAATAATTTCACTTTGTCGAATTTAATTGGCAAAATGTGCGAACGTTTTTAACCCTCAAGAACACAAGCGGGATGGCATACTTAATTCTACGGAGTATTTGTTAATGGAATGGGCAACATTAATGGCTCCTTGGCGCAGATAATAGATTAGTAGTCTATGGTATTATATGGCCATTTTAAGAACTATAATCAGCTTAATCAATCAAACAATATTCAAATAGAAGTTATATATTCATTCAAAGCAGAAACCAGAATCATCAATTTCATCCCAAAAGGACAAAGATGGAGATTCATACACACATACTACTTAGCAAAACTAGGAATACCAAATGTCAGAACAAGAAATAACTTAAATCCAACAAACTGTGGGAAAACAAAAAAAAAAAAAACAGATTATGACGACATTCGGTTGCGGTTATTGCGGAACCAGGCAGCAGGATCTCTCTCAAAGTCAGCCCTGTAAATTTGGAAGTTCCTCCCCGGAGCTTTCATCTTTCTCCCACCGGAGAACAGATAGCTTATTCCATGGCTAACAAGAGCCCATCCTGCAGCCGCCGCAGCTGCCATCAGAAATTTACCAATCGCCATTCTCCCTTCAATAATTTGCTTCTGCTGTTACAGAATTATCAATTTTGTGCCTCTCTCCCCCAAAATTGATTTGTTTATATAGTAAAGGTTTGAGAAAGTTTTAGCTAGTGGATTCGTGCATCTTAATTATATATCTTACTTTTACTTTACTTTATTGAGTGCTCCTAAACTACGAAGTCATTAGTCACACTATTAATCAATTAGTTACTTTACTTTACCGAGTGCTCCTTTATTCTACTTTTGAAGACAAGAGCATAATTAGTATCAAAGGTCATGTATGGTATTACATGTGACATATTTTGAAATATGTTTTAAGATATATTTCAAAAAATTTTAAGATAGTTGTTGGCTTAATTTTACTTTACCGAGTGCTCCTTTATTCGAATTACTTTACCGAATGCTCCTTTATTCTAGTTTTGAAGACACGAGCTGATGCGATCTGTCTCAGCATATGAAATTCTCAAAAGAGGACAGAATATATTCACTTGAATTGTGTGAATGAAATCAAAGCTGAACAAATTAAAGAGGTCAAGATTAATTCGGTCATGAGATTAATATTGGAAATACAAATTTCCAAGCTTTCAGAGATGAAGAGGGCTGAATTTTGCGCAAAACTTTGAATTCAATTACTTTGTTTTTGTTCAAACTATTTTTATATTCATTTAACCATATTTAGAGAGATTCACAAATTTTGGATAATCACATAAATTTTAATTTTTTTTCAATTAATATTTGAAAACAAAAATATACTGAGAAAAATACTTTATTTGACCCACTCTGTCTGAGAGGTCTAATATTTGTGATTAACATGATATGAGTGATAGCAACTAAGATGACTATGTATTACAACTGGCATCAAACTAAGATGCATAAATGGCGATACCGTGGTTGTTGGTTGAGGTACCTCCTTCAGCGTGTAGTCTACATTCTTTCTCATGTCTCTGCATTATAGGTGGAAAAAAAAAAAACAAATATAACTTCATCAATAACTTCGAATCTTTCAATCAGCTTGGCCAACTGACATCAGTATGAACAATCAAGTATCCATTCTCACATTAAAACAAAAACACAGGTAAGAGCTTTATTAATAGAATTGTAAATTCTGCAAATTTAGTCTAAAATACAAAGTTTAAAACTAACCAAGAACACAAAACAAATTAACAGTGAAAGCATGGAAGCCAAAACCAACTTCATACAAAAAAAAAAAAAAAAACACCAAACCTTCATCGTAATTTTCCTTGATCGTTTTTGGAGTCCTGATTTTAACTGAAGGCACAAACCAAAAAGTAGTTTCAATCTTAAAATACAAGGCAAAAAATAAATGAAAAATGTAATCTTTGTCAAATGAACAGTAAATTTGAGGAAAAATATATTCACGAAGCCACTTCTATTGAAGGAAAATCATAGAGATTGAGAAGACAATTTTTGTAATTGTAATAACGCAGCAAAAAGCAGAAGTAATGTTAAATAGCACATATTGATAAAATAGCTAAGGAACGTAGATCAACTTCTTTAGATCCACAACCTACAACTGCATAAAACATACACAAAATCAGAAAAATGTAATATTGGAACAGATGAAAACTAAAAAAAACATAGGGAGGGTCTCGCATTAAGGTTAAACAAAGCTAACCTATTAAGTTCTTCTTTGCTGCCACTTTGGACTTGGTTTGATTCTTCTTGTTTTAGACTTATCTTTATCATTCTCCCCCTCCTTCCTTTTCTTCTTCTTTTTCGCCTGCTTCAGGTCCTCTTTCCCCTGCAATATCAACAATTTCAAACCATATACATAAATAATATAACAAAAAGCAGGTATCAAAATTTCGAAAAAGGGAGGACACCCGTAATTTACATAAATATACACTAAAATGCTAAAAACAAAATGAAGAAGCAAAGAGTATATATCAGATTATTGCAAACATTAGCTACACAGTCAGCGAATATCCAGCACAGGAAATCCACATTACACAAAACCACATTAACATCTATAAAAAGGGTTAAGTGTAAAGAACCCCCGTGGTTTCAGAAACTAATGAAGAACCTCCCGTGGTTTAAAAACTTATGAAAACCCCCTGTGGTTTGCCCAAAACCATAAAGTGGACGGAAAACTAACAGCAGGGCCAAAAAAATAAATAAAACTAACGGCGGGGACTAAAAGGATTAAAAAGACTATAAAAAAAAAAAAAGACGATGGCACTGTACATCATCTTCTTCCTTCTTCCATTTTTTTTTTTTTTTTCTCTCAAGAAAATTTCTAGTGCCCAAATCCTAGCTCACAAACGGATTTCTTCTTGAAATCTGAGGATTCCCTCCTCAATTTCAAGTTATTCCTGATTAACTGATTGATTAATTAATCAAACAAAGAATTTTTTCTATCAAATTTTGGTTTTTGACCGATTTGGATCTTGGAGACACGAAGAGGAGGGGTTCGGCCTTGGCCGGAATCCGGCCTACCCAGCTCCCTTTGTTGAGTTTTCTGAAGTATTAGCTAACTCCTAACCATTTGGAGAAGGTTTAAGCTTGAGGGCAGCCACCATTTCAGATCTGGGATTTATTTTCTGATATTTAGGTTGCTAATTGCTTCTGCTCCGAAACTGCTGGCCAAAAAGTGTGAAGATAAAATTAAAATCTGCTTCCCAAAAGATTCTTTGGAAACAACACAATAAGCTGCATAATATAACATCACATCAGAAGAGTTGAAGTAAGTCATTTAAAATTAGACTCATGTGGTATGATCCTAAGGACTTTGAACTCCAACAAGGATAGCACATTCCTCAAAATACCCGACTACTTCAATTTGAGGCAAAACCAGTAAAATCTTTGAATTATACTCATTTAAGCAAAAGAGGTCTTAAGCAAAAGCAAAAGGTCTAGACAAAAGCAAAGTACAACAAAAGTTACTTTATGATATGTTGAACAGGAAAGGAAGCTCCCAGTGAACCATAATTATACAGTAATCATTGCCAAATAAGTAAAAAATGACTTACAATTCCTGCTATGGGATTTTATGTTTTACACAACTAATGAAATTGTATCAGGCCCTCAAAACATTAGCACTTTTGAGTGTTTTTTACCAATTTATTTACTGCTGATCTTAGTTTATAGCCAAAACTTATGGAGAAAGCAGACCTGGAGGTGCTTTGTCATCAGGTTTGGCTTTTCAAAATTTTGAGTCAGAAGTCCACTTTGTTTTTCAGTAGTTTTTTTATTTTCCCTTTTTTCCAGCAGTTAAAGTAGCTTTGTATAAGCTTAAGTTAAAGAAAACAGGCACGTTATCTGGATCAGTACCCAAATAGTGCACAGAGATTCAATTTCCCACTCTTAAATTTATGAGCGCTAAACATGAGTTTAAAAGGCCACAATCTATATCCGAGGTTTAGCACTTACATACTGCTCTGGCAGCCGCTGAGAGTCCTTTAGCACCTTATTTTTGTCATTCATGAAATACAGAGCAGTCTTCCCAGAAAAGTCCAAAATCCTTAGCTGCATGACAGCAGAGACATCCAAATGGTTACAACAGGTACAAATAAACAAAACCAAATGATCCTGACACCATTGAATAATAAGTAAGTATACATTAGAATTTTAGAGAGAGATTGCATGAGGGTAGGGAACATACAAGTTGAGGAGCAGCTTTATTCTGGACTGAAGATGTCTCACTGTTCTTGGCTTCATTATTTGAACTAGGATTGTTAACAAAGCTATCAAAGCCTGCATCTTGCTGGGTTGGGTCAATGACAATAATGCCTCAGACTGCACCAAGGATGTAAATTCTTGGTCCAGTTGATCAACCAACTGCTCATTTTCCTCCTTATCCTTTGCCTTCTCTGCCTGGAAGAAAGAAACGCGGATCTTTGATGTAATCACCAATAAAAGAGAATGCTTTCCAAGTAGCTTGAAATAATGTACACTAACCTTATCACAACCTTGAAGAATTTACTTTTGAGTATGATTTCCTCCATAACCTCCTTCTTGCTTTTTTTGCCTCTGCAATAGCCACACAAAAAAAAAAAACAGCACATCTGTCAGCAGCATAAATTTTTTTTATCCTCATCCCTCCCCCCCCTTCTCTCTCCTTCCTCCTCTCTCTCTCTCTCTCTTAGGTTCACAATGGTAAAGGAGAAAAAAGCAGATCTAAATAGGCAAGTAAATCTAAAAAAGACTCTGCAAAATACTCCCAAACTAACTACAATTCAACCCTACAAGGAAAAGTAACAATCGACTCTGCAGATTTCACTCCAGGGCAGAAATTTCACAATTTGGAAAATCCAATGCGTGTCGAAGTAACACCATAGCAAGGGAAAAAAACACCAAAGCCTTTAACCCACTATGTAAGATTGGGTTTATGGATCACATTTCATCATCGTATATAATCGAGTCACTTTGTTTCATAACATCATTGCAAGGACATGAAATAAAAGATCAAAAGCCTTAGTAAGCACGAAGTAACCAATATCTATGAAATGGGATAAGAATCTCACAGCCTCATTTACAGCTACAGCTGCTTGCTCAGAATTCTCATCCATAGGATGGTTAAGCTGTCCAAAAACAGCTGATTTCTCTGGCAGAATAAGGCTTGTGTCATTGCAACACAGTGATGACTTAGAAAAGAACATAAAAGGGAAGGAGTAACCCATAAGTACATGGCACTTTATAGCCAACCAGAAGAAAGAGAACAAACAAACATAACGAACCATATTGTAATATACATAAGCATCCTTATAGTAAATTCGCTTATGCACTGTTAGTAAGAGTTACATACTTACTTCCACTCTTAGTTTCCCAATCATCCTCATCCTCATCAAATGGTACGTCATCTTTAAATCATCGTTTTCAGGGAAAAGACCACCCTGAATCTCCAGTTCTTCTTCTTCTCCATCAGATAAATTATACTTGCTTTTCTTGCTCAATTTCAGCTATCATAGGTGAAAAAGAAAGGTCTTAAGAAACCACTAAAAATTACAGCAACTGTAAGCAGCGGCGAATGCAGAACTAAATTCCTGGAGGGGCGAGCGTCATTGGAATTCTTTTCGCGTGTCATTAAATAAAATACATACCAGTAAAGTATCAAAATAAACATAACAATATATGTCCAAAAAAAAAAAAACCTTAATGAGAAATTTAAAAACAAAGAAATACTAGTGAAACAACTAATTCTTGAAGCCTGAACCACCACAACCGGACGCATCAGTAATACGAGATAATCGTGCTCTGCGTTCCCTAATAGCTTGATAATGTTGCAAAATTACTTCATTTTCAATTTGGACAAAAATCTCCTTCTCAATATATGATATCAAACAATCATTCATCCACTCATCTCCCATTATATTTCGCAATTCCGTCTTGATAAGTTTCATCGAAGAGAAAACCCTTTCAACATAAAACTATAAAATAAAAAAAAAACAAGCATCACACAAATTATTAAATAATTAAATATTCAAAATTAATTAATCAATAATAAACACACAATGACAAATTGATAATCACAATTCTATATATGAATATTAAATTCTAAATTAATAAAAATTCTAAAATTTAAAACAACGTTGCTATAGTATATAATCATTCATCACATATATAATAAATTATAAAATTAAACTACTAACAATAAAAAAATACACAAAAATTAAAATTTAAAAAAATAATTAAACTTACAAAAATACAAGCTAAAAAGGCCAAAGGGAGGGAGAACCGGAGAAAGATGCACGGCTGCAGACTGCAGTGGACGCCGCAGGCGGTGCGCGGTGGTTGTTTACGGAGCCGGAATGCTGCCTCTGAGCCTTGGCTGCTGCTACTCTGTTTTGAACGGGCAAGCAAAGAGAAGAGAGGAAAGAATTTTAGGAAATGTTAGGTCATGAATTGGGGGAAATTGAATTATTGGCTGTAGGTTCAAAATGGGGAGGGATTAATTTGCAAAATCCAATTTTAGATCAGGCCCTTAATGTTTTTTTTTTTTTGCTTTTTCCCCTTATTAAAACGACGTCGTTTTACTAAGGGGGCAAAAAAAATAATAAAACAGAAAAGAAAAACTGAAGACTTCATCTTCTTCAGCGTATCTTCTTCTTCGAGAAGAGTAAAAGCGGGGCAGCAGCTGAAACCTAAGTTTCAGCTGCGTCGCCGGCGGGGCGAAGTCGATGGGTAGTAATACTACTACCCTTCACTCCCGGAGAAAGGCGGGGCAGTGGCACCCCCTCACCCCACCTTCTCTCCGCCGCTGACTGTAAGATATCGCAAAACTCTCAATTCAACCATTCTGTTCATTGTTGTTTCTATTTATTGCCTATTGGTGGGATGTTTTTACACCAAAATAACCAACTCACTTTTGATTGAAATTCAGTGTAATGTATGAGTAAGGTCGTCTCCTCAGGGAACAGGACCAACTATTTTCCTTCCAATTAATTCGTGAATAATGCTTTTTATGGAACGCATTCAGAACTTGAACATACAACTTTTAAATAACACAACTTTAACAATTAAAATTCCACTAATGAAAACTCTAGCAACGAATGAATTCACACCGAATTAAGTAATATGTTCATTGACTCAAAAATATGTTTATGAACAAAAATCAATCAGTTATGGTTACCGGCAACACGCACATGCATAACTCATTCCCTCTTAGTTTTCCGATCGTTAGGATGACGCATCTCTAACTAATCTCCTAATTAGCTAGTAACCTAGAGAGATGCTCTACTAGATTACGCAGGGCCATTCAACTACCCTATTATTCTCCCTACCTGAAGGTAGTCTTACCACTGATCGGACTCAAAGAGGACGCCTCAATTTATCCGATTGGTTTTCCATTATTGCAGTTTAACTTAAGTGTGATCAATACCTAAGAAAACCTGCTATAATGTTTGAACTATCATAGAGTATAATAAGAACTTCCATTCATAAACTAGAAACCGTTTAGATCTCACGAACAACTTAATTCAATGCTCATCACATCATTGCCAGAGAAAAGAATCTAGCCACTTACCATACTCACAAAGACTAGAATTAAAACAACAATCATACTGGAAACAAAATTACGGGAAAGAAAATAAAATGAATTGGAATTAAACTTCAAAACTTAAAGAAAGAAAATAAGAACTTCATATGCACACTAGGTGCATCTACCGAAAACAACTAAAAGAAAATACAAGATACCCGTTTGAAGTTCTGAACTCGTTTCGATGCGAATTCACTTGCGGACTTCTAAAAACTTGAAAAGAAAAACAAAGAGACTATCTAAATCCTTGATAGGAAAGTACCAAGCCTTTAATCAAGCTCTCCCCTACTCTTTATATGCGAAAAATAGAGAAAAAGAAATAAAACTGCAGCCATCCTGGAACTGCCTTCTCCGACGCTTGATTCCTTCAACTTCCACCAACCGTCAGAGGTTTTTCTCCAAACTTCAAAATCGATCCTTTTGCCACACCGAACTCAACCTCTGATTTGCGATCCTCATCTCGTTGGTCTTCTCGAACTGCTCCCAAGTAACCGCTCCCAAGTAACCGCTTTCAACTCTCTTTGAGTGAGAGAGATATTGTCTCCTACTTCTACTCCAACTCTAACTTGTAGAGACCTCAACTTCAGCAACTTCTTCTCACGTGCATCATATTCACCTTCATTAAATAATCTGCAGTAAACACTCCAAATAAGTGCAGAAATATCTAAAAGACCCCTGAACTTCTAAACAATTATGGCACAAAATTCTGCCTTATACCTATTTTCTTCTTTCTGGGTTTAGGGGAGGGGGAGGGGGAGGGGTAGGGGGTTGGAGATGTTAATTTCATCCAAGTCATTTGTGATCGTGTAAGCTCAGACACTTCCACCATTGGAATTATAATAATAACAAATGCTAGTTAAGTCTTTGGCATGTTATAAAAGATTGAGTAATTCAACTTCAGACGTTCAGAAGCTTAAAATATCAACAAGACAAAGCCTTCCCCGAGGAACTAACCTGCCTTTCACGTTGTGATCTCAGAATACCCTTATCAAACTCACCAAGAACCTCATTTTGCTCCCCTATTCCCTTATCCAAAAAAAAGGGATGACTTTCCACTCTCTTTATACTTCTTCAGCAATTAATGTCTTCTTCCTCTGCAATCCAAATTAACCACACAAAAAGAAAAAAAGTTCAGAAGCCATAAAAAAAATCCATAAAGCACCCTCAAACCCGATAAACATCCAATTCATCATATTCCACCATTCGACGGAAAATAAAAAGAAAAATGCACAGATTACGTCAACTAGAACTGCAATGTCTGATAAAGCACATTTCTTGAAGGAAAATAAAATTCTCAACTTCCTTAATTCACCTTTTCCATATCGAGGGAACGAGAGAGCCCAATTCGGCGTTCTTCACCCTTGCGCTTCTTCCCAAGAATATCGAATTTCCTCCGCAACCAATTCATCATATTTCATTCATTTCCTTAGAATCCAAATATTTTTGATGCTGCTTTGTTCTGCACAGAGGAAATCAGTGAAGGGTTTTAGGAATGGGGCATTCTATTTGCAGGAGCCAAATTAGTATTCACATTTTCTTGTGAGTTTACTAAAATGACTTTGTTTATGTATTATTTTTTTTTTTTAAAAACATTTTTCAGAAAATGTCGCCTGTAATGGAAAATGTCGCTATTTGTAGGGACCAACATTTTCACAAGCCAGTAATGGGCAACATTTCTTGCCAAAATGTCGCCTAGTACCGGCGACATTTTGGCCAAAAATGTCGCCCACTACAGGCAACTTTTGAAAAATGTTTTTTTTTTTGTCAAAGAAAAAATAATAATAATAAACAAGGGTATTTTAGTAAATTTACAAAAAATATTTATGTGAATAGTAATTTAGTTTCTTCAAATAATAATTCCGAAATTGGGGTTTAAGGGAAAGAAATTGAAGAAAGGAAGAAGAAGATGGCGAAAGTGAGTCAGACTGGGCTATTGGTCTGGGCTGGGCTATAATCGTTTTGGGTTACTAACGGATCCTAATGTGTCATGGGCCTAGAAATTAGGCTCTTCTTTTTTTCCTTCTTTTTTTTTTTTTTTCAATGCTTCAAATTACAATTATGTATTTTTTAAATTTTTATTAATTTTAAATTAATATCTCGTGTGCCACTAGCTGATCACATCCATGTAAAAATATCATCAAGGTTCCAAAAGTAATACTCCTCACATTCTATTAGAAGGGTTCACTTTGTATTATAATATGAACTATGGGAAAAGGAAGAATGAATTTGGTACAGTCTCGCTAGTCTACACCCTACATAGGCATAACGGTGGGAATCAAACCCATAACATTTGGGTGGCGTCTATGCATCACAACCGTTGATGCATTATCTCATTCTTGGTAATATACTTAATTAATTTGACGATATTATGAAAACTTGAATCCTAGGCGTAAATATCATTACAATCCCCATCACTAACGTGGTGTACAAGTGTAAGTGTGAGTCTCCGATGGTTTTATATATATAGTGTCTCATGTGAGTTGTATATAAGTACTCCAAAGTGGATAAAAAAAAGTATAAAATAAAAAATAAAATTAAAAAAATAAAAAATTGGATAAAAAGTTATAAAATAAAAATAAAAATTGGATAAAAAGTTATTCAAAAGAAAATATCAATCGTGACTGTACGGATTCCTTCACCTTTAAAAAAAAATGAAAATCATTGCTATTACCAAACGAAAAGTATTCTTAAATTAATTTGGTGAAATTACTCATGGATTGATGTTAGTCATAAGGTATGGCTTCTACTTAATTACGGACGATAGATGGTCACATCAAATAGAAAAAGAATATAATGATAGAAGTAAAATTCCAAATGAAAGCTTAGATTAGGTAAAATTACCTTTTAAGAAGATGAAAAATTAAAAGAAGATGGAAGAAAGTATAATCATTTGCAAACTACCAAACGCATAATCCAATTAAGGGAGCAATGAAAGGTAAAAAAAGGCAAATATGGATCATTTGTGTTTGTTCATCTTCCTGAGTTTATTAGTCAAATTGGAAGTAATTATGAAGATATTGGAGAGAAAAAAGGCTGTCGGTAGCTAGTCCTATGACTATTGTTTGTCTTTTTTATATAATTGTGAATAACTGATCAATGAAAAATTATTCAGTGCATCGGATGCACCACGTAGGATTATGTAATCAGACACATTCGTGGGTCATATGCTATTTTAGAGGGAAGTGATGTACATATGGGGGACCTAGAAATGTGAATACTGATTTATCATTGGTTTGTTGCACTGTTTTTATAGATACATTTATCTAAAACTTTTCCTTCATCGAGGGATGAGTAATGATTTGGAAGGTGAAAATTCTATCCCATGACACGTTTTAAATTTTGATAAAGACTCAATCAATTTTGTCAATTGAGAGTAATTATAGTCGTTTCTCTTGATGATTCCCAATCTCTTTGTAGTTGACAAGATGCTAGTAATTAGAAAAGTTAATGACACTTTCTGGAAAGGTAATATTCTTATCCTAGCTAGTTTGTAGGATAATTTAGGTGTAGATTTAAAAACGAAGTATAGAGGATCAAATCAGATGAGAAGATTGTAAAATCTTACAAAAATTATGTATGTGTTAACTATTAAATACTACTTATTATTATTATTATTATTATATAGAATTAGAGTTAAGATCGATTTGGTTTATTGAGTCGTATGCTCTTATGATTAAATGATCTTATGATACAGATCGTAGTGATTAATCAAGGGCGAATCCAAGGGAAATGGTCCCCAGACCTCTCCAACCTTCCTTCACCCTAATTCGAACATTGTGAGCAATAATGTTGCTACGTACTTACTAGGCAGGCATGAAGTTTCATACAAGTACTAGTAATTTCATCCGAGCTACGTGTTGTTTTTTATTGAAATAATAATGATAATAACAACAAAGAAGGAAAAAAGGAAGAGGAAATTGCATACGTTAAAAGGAGGGGGCTATAGTAGACGTCAAGAACAAGTCATCCTGAGTGGGACAACGTTATACATAGTAGATCCAAATTTGCCTAACTCTCAACTTTTGTTGTGTTCTTCAAGGCCCTCAAACCTTCATTGGACGAAGGTACCATCATCGTTGTAAAGTTTATGAAATGGCTACTGATCGAGGTCCCTTTTGTCAGGAACGCTCATGTTGTGATGCTTGTCAAAATTTTGTTAGGTTGACCGCCAGCGTAAAATATCATCAACTAATAATGAATCGTATATATTATATAATCAACTCACCTTTTATAGCAGGAGAAACGCTTATTTTCCATGTTGCACGTGTATAGTTATCCATAACCAATCTTTTATGTGATTGTTACCAGTTGCATCAGCAAATTAAGAATGTTTAACAAGTAATTAGCAACTAGCACTACAAGAGACGACACACTTAGAGATACCGCTAAAATTATTTCAAATAGGATATTTACGGTCTCAAAACAGTTTTTGAGACAATAAATATATATGTTGTTTCTGTTACGGGCGTCACAAAAGAAATTAGAAGATCAATCTTAAAGAAGAAAGAAGGGGAAATTATTAAGTCTCTTTGTCATTTAATTTCACATATAAATAGTAGTATATTATATCAAGCGAGAAGCCAGAAATCTTTCTGTCTCTTGGTGGTAATCAAATAGCCTCCAAGCTTTTTGCTTTTTCTTCTCACGGCTATGGCCATGCACGTAGCATTCTGGATGCAATACTCCACCACTCCTCCTCCTCCGCTGGCGACCTTCTTATTATTATTATTGTTATTATGACTATTATGCCCACTTGAAGCCCACATCATGAGAAGCCTCCACGTTGTTATGAATCGCTTTTTCTGCCCTAGAACAAGGAGTGCTACCTCTTGCTTTTTCGCCTCTTCCAAAATTGCCGGACCTTTCTCTTTCCCTCGTGTCACGCTCACCTCTATTTTCACCTGTGTATATCAACAGACAAATTCATTAAAAAAACAACATATAGTATAAACGCTAAAGTTGACAAGTTTATAGGTCAAATTAATCAACATGAATAACACGAAAGTATCTATATTGTTACAAACCTCGGGTCTCTTTTGTTGACACAATATTTTCATGCAAGAGAGAAACTTGGGAACTCGTGGATTCATCTCTTTATTAGATTCATGATCACCTGTTCAAAAATTCAGAAATATTAAACTTTAATCAACCAACTTAGCTAGAGCAAGAACCTGAAATTAATTAACAAAATGAATTTCTGCAGACCTGAGGATGAATAATTAGAACCCTTTTTTGTAACGTGAAGAAGAATCACCACATCATGGCACTGGACAGTGTGAGTTAACGCCCATTGTATCGCGCTCTTTGCTTCCGGGCTGGAATCCACCACCACCATGATTTTCCGGCCAACAGCCGCTGCTGCCGGCGGCGGCTTCTGATCAATATCCTTCTCAAACTCCCCTGAATCATTCTTCTTCTTTCGATCTTCTTCTTCTTCTTCAACACATTTGGCAGATTCATGATCAGGATGGCTCTTGGACTCTGCATTCCGGGTCGGGGACCGAATCCGAACAAGAGGCCGGATCCTGTTCAAGCAAAAAACCGGCATTGTAGCCCCAATCCGACCCATTAATTAAGGGAAAAACAAGAAAAAGATGAGGAAAGCCTGGGTTTATATAACAAGATTATGAACAAGAAGAATCAATAGAATGAAGTTCATAATGGCTGGGGGGCCATAGAAACAGAATTTCTTTTGGTTTTTTTGTTACTTTTGTGAGCATCTTTAGGCGTTTGATGATGATGATTTTAACTTTGGTTTCCTTTAATTATTTTTCTGGGGGTTCTGTGGGCTAAGCATGAACGTGGATGTCATGAAGATGTAGGACCTTGGAGTTCGATACCATTACCATCCCAGCTGTTTTTGTTGTTTTTATATTCTTGGATATATATATATATATATTCTCTGCAGTTCTTTCCTTGGATTATACTCCATATAACATGCAAAAATTTTATGTATTTATTGATTTTTTGGAATTAAGAAATTGACCCTTTCAGCTAAAATCTCTTTGATTAATTGTTGTTACTGTTTGATGTAACGGGAGTTTATTATAAGACACATTTTTTTTGTTACATTAGAAGAGTTGAGTTTGAATTTTTTTTTTTTTTTGTTCTGTTAGAAGTGTCAAATTTTGATTATTTTACTTCTCATATCATTACTAATAAAATCACGGGTGGTTCACAATTAATCGACCTTTGAAAAGTAAGGACGTTAGTGGAAGAAATTGTGACAAATTATTTATTTTATGTGTTGTACTTTACTATTTATAAAAAATTGTACATTCTCCAAACCGGACTCTTCTAATAGCAGAAAGAGAGGTAATAAATTAGTTGAAATAAGTATCACCACTCTTTGATAAAAAAGAACTTGAGAAAACATTTATAATTAACTTTTTTGTACTCTGCCATTTGTTTAGTTTTATATACTAATATATCCGAAGTTTTTTCTCAATCGTCGTCGCTGAATGATTTCCAGTGCCATTAATATAACTGTGTCTTTTTTATTCCAAAATAAAAATAAAAAAATTTAAACAGTTGATATTTAATAGTTAAAACCATAGTTTCATTAGAAAAAATTATTCAGCCATTGAATTTGGCATTGGATTCATTTCCAATGTAATTGCATAGCTCATTATCGGATGACAAAATGATTCAGTAACAAGATGGTATTTATCCTCAAATTAATACTTTAAATTAAAAGGTTAAGAATTTTATTTAGAGTAATGATAGTTTTAGCAACAAATCATAGCAATATTTTGATAATAACTCATGTGACATACATTCATTGGTTACATTTTTATTAATATCAAATAATTGGCCAATGAATGCATACCACATGAGTTACTATCAAAAAGTTGATATGATTTGTTGCTGAGTATATCATTACTTTTTTATTTATTTATTTATTTATTTAATTAGGAAAACCAAATAAAAGGGCGGCCCAAGTTTACAATTGTGCATAGATGGGTGTTTGGGCCTGAGATACAGTAATTTTTATTTATTTTTGGTGTGGGCCTAATATGATATTAGAGATATTTCAAAATATTGCATCGCGTGAAGAAGGAGCCTTTTTAACGGTCTTCTCATAATTAGGCTTCATGGCCCGATCATCCAATTTAAAGTGATAAGTATTAATTTTAAGATAAGACTAATTAATAATTTTAAGATAATACTTTATCCTAAGGGATAAATATTAAATACTTTACTAATAATTTCCATGTCATTATTGAAATGGTAATTGATAATTCACTTAAAAAATTTACCAATAAATCAATTATCTTACTTGGCCTGGTATATCTATTTTCTTGTCCTGTTTTTGTTTTAATTATATGATCTTTAAAAAGTTAAAATTATTTTTTAATAAAACTAGTTATGGACACACTCAAAACTTTTCTTCTTTTTTTTCTCCTTTTAAATTACAGTTACAGATACAATTCAACACAGCACAATTTAACGCAAAAAAAAAAAAAAAAAAAACTGAATATTAGTAGTGGAACTATACGTCACAAATACAACATGAAGGCGGCTGAAGATTATATCAAAGTAATCACTAATAACTGTTATCACTAGAACCGTCTCTCTTTCACGAAATACTCGTAAATTCTTTTAGTTGTCGTGACATAAGAAACTTAACCAAAACTCAATCAAACGCTTAACAACATTGTTAGACATTTCCCAAGCTAGGTCAATACATTTGTTTGATTGAGTGGACAGAGAGAATCTCTCTACCATTAGGTGAATTATTGTACCATAATTTATGCCAAATTGTTAGGTTAGGTCAGCTTAGAAATTTTAATACACTATTCAAATATACTTCACCACAAAATTATCAAATTAAGACGGCTATGCATTATTTATATTTTCTATATTTTTGGGGTTGAAAATTTGACTTTGAATAGTCAACCCACTGCTAATTTATTTCAAAAGTCAAACTGTCCCAAGAGAAAGTATCAAACGATTGTCAAGTCAATGCTTTCAAAATGAAAAGAAAAAGAGGTATGGCAACGGGGAGAAACAATTTCTAGAAAATTACAAGAATATATAATATATATTTCAATATTTACTCTTTTATTTTATTATTATGTGTCATAATATAAAAAGACTTATTTGACTCGAACAATATCATTTTACAAAATACAACTATATTACTTTAATGAGAGATGATTCGATGCATTCGTTACATCAAGTAGGATCATCCCGCACACATATAATAGAGAGAGAGAGAGAGAGTTTTACTTTGGAGGGAAAAATGACGTACATGTAACTTGTAAGGAGTCCATGAATCCGTACAAATTTGAATTGCTAACTGAATTGTTGACTTATGATATACTATTATTTTTAAAGATACAACGGATCTTTTGCTATTCTTCCACAACATATACATATGGTAATAATTATATGTAACCTCAATAGCTTTTAGTAATATTTAAATTTGATTTGTCCTTCCAATTTTTTATGGAATGTTTCAAAATAAAAGTTAAAAAGGAAGAGAAAAAAAAAATCACCAATAAGTATTGTTCTATTAAAAAATTACTAAAAAACAAAAGAAAATAATAGCAACTTCCCAAATAAAATATATGAGAGAGAAGGTAGGAGGAACTAGGAAAGGAAAGCCACAGCGTAAAATATTCGACAGAGTTTTGTTTGGGAAATCCTAAAACCTCAATCTCCTCGGCGTCTGCCTCTGCCGGAAGTATAATCCTAAACCCAATAGGAGACGACATTAGAATTCACCAAGAAAATTCCCCACTTCTTCAACCTCCCCCGTTTGATCAGTTTCATCCATCTTCACATAAAAATTCCTTCTTTACTTCTCTCTTCAACAACCCACGCAAGTTCTTACAAATTCTGTTGAAGTGCTTGGTGGGATTTCTGTGTGTATCCACAAGTTCTGTTCTTGTAAGTTATCTGATAGTGTTGTTGAGATTACGGCTTTTATTGGTTTCAAAGTTTTTGTTTTTATTGATGATGGGATTGAATTTTTTCTTTAAAGATTGGAGCTGATTCAGCTGAATGATGGGTTCTGCTTGTTGTTGCTTCGGGGTTCCTGATATTGATGAACTTGCGAACGAGAATGGTTCAATTCGTGGCGGAAACATCCTCTGTTACAATAGCTGTGTTCTTGGGCTTTTGCACTGGGTACGATTACGATCCTCGTTTCTCATAAAATCAAAGCCAAAATTCATGTTCTTTAGTTGTTTATTTGGACTTTCCATACCGTAGGTGATCATGATTATATATATGCTCATTGAATGCATTTTGGACTGAAAATTCCCCTGCCGCACCCCTGGGTTGGGTATTTGCTTGAAAACCTTTATCTTTATCTTTGTGTGAAGATTTTCTGTTTGAATTGATACTTGCACTGAGGTTGTTCTTTAAGAGTAATTAACATCAATTCACTGCTTCAGTAATTGAAGGGGAATGGAGAAGTGGGGGAAATTTGTTCACCTTGGGGAGAAATACCTTGTTACAGTCTTTTCCCTCAGGTAATAGGATAGAAAAAGATAGACACTTGTGCTAGAAATAGGAGAATTGCTTCTAGTGTCTAAGTTTATTTAGAATTTTGTTCATTTTTCAAACTTCGGTCCCTTGTGCTTTTGTGGTCTCAAAACTTGGTTTTACTTGTTGCTTTAATCCACTGCCTTAACAAACCTGAAAAATGATCTGGAACTATTTTCCTTTTTGTTTTGGTATCCAAATTTCCCATATGACTTTGGCTCCAAATTGAAGTCCTTGTGTGCATTACACCATTCACTTACATGGTATGTCTCATTTTTTGTAATTTCTGAGTGCCTCACTGTGTTGTTGCGCTTAGTTTATTGATTCAATTTATTGACATTAACGTACATAGCAGTATCAAGCTCTGTTTGAAAGAGGAAGTCGAGTCCCTACATCTGATCAAGAGTCTGTCCCTTTAGATTCTGAGATAGCGCTTACTGATTCATCTGCCACCAGATCATCTGATGGAACTTTGCCAGTTCATTCAAACCCTAGATATTCACTAGTGTCGGGGGATGCTGTTGTTGGAGGACAAGGTAGAGGCTCAAGTCATTCACGTGTGGAGCCAGAACCATTTTCTGTAGATGTTCAACAACCACCGAAAACATTGAAAATCAAAGATAAGCTTGTTAATGCTTATGAGAAAGGGGAATCCAAAGAATGTTGTTCAAATTCCCCTTTGAAGGCCATCTCCTCAGTGGTGCTGAATGGAGTGGAATATTTTGTTCCTTCATCGGAAGACGAGGATGTTTGTCCCACATGTCTAGAGGGTATTCTTTCTTTCCACTCTTCGAATTCCCCATTTCAAGGAATCTGCATTGAGATTAACTTTATTTCAACCACTATAGTTGAACCTTTTATTTTCTAGTTAGCCACTATTAACAGATGGTTGACCTGTTTACTTCTTTAAATGTTACGGTTGCAGAGTATACAGAAGAAAACCCAAAGATAATTACTCATTGTTCGCACCATTATCACCTTGGTTGTATATACGAGTGGATGGAGAGAAGTGAAACCTGTCCTGTTTGTGGAAAGGTAACTTTTCTGTTATGTGTTTTGCTTTTGTGTTGTATTTGCTAAAGATCCATTTGGACACCCTTTTAAGCTCTATCTAAGCCTGTCCTCAGCTGAGCTATCTGTTAAGAGTCTTACGATCATTCTTCTTTCTTTATTGTTCAAGTTTCATAAAAACTGAAGAGACCAGAATGAGGGTCCGCTGGGGAAATTCCCACGGTGGAGGAATTTTAAGTCTTGTCCTGCTTTGTAAGAAAGGATTAGATTTTTGTAGGGAGTTTAATTGTATGAGGCTTCTAAAATATTCTGTTTCGTCTTTGAGTGCTCAGTTCCTTTTTCCTTAGTTGGTTTTTCTTTTGTCTTAGAAAAACTTTGGCACAGTTCATCCTACATGATGTTTTTGGCCTTCCGAATTGTGTTTTGGGCCGATTGGTTGCTATCATGTGGAAGTGGCATGTAGAAGATCAGCATGGTATCTGCTTTGTTTAGTCTTGAAGAGCCCCCGGGCAACCGTGTTTTCGGAGTTGATTTCAATTTCATCTGGTTTTTGGCTGTGCAGGTGATGGAATTTGATGAATAAACACAATGATGGGGGTGACAGAGGAAGACTGAGACCACAAGAGTAAAGAGGTAGAACAAATAAATTGGTGTAAATATTAGTTGAAATTGAGTTTAGATTTGAAGCTGATTTTTCAGAAGTACATAAGATGTATAGCCTGGTCCATGAATAGTAGTACTCATCTCATCATCTTATTGGCCTTTAAATGGAGGTTTCCTTTTCTAAAGTTAAAAACATGTTCATTCTTCATTCAGCCAAGGTGTAAATCTTTATTTTTACTCGTTCCGTCTCATTAAATGAGTTTCATTTCTAATATCATTAATGTTGAAAACAGTATTAGAAATATAACTTTTCAGTGGGACAGGAGGAGTATATTTACTATATAAGTTTTGTTTTAGTTTTGGAAACAGTACTGTTTTAGTGGGACGGATGGAGTATTTGTTCTCTCTCACAACGCACAACTCGGGATGAGTCTGCGTTGGAAATCCGATCCGGTGGGTGGTGGTGGTGGTGGGTCTGTGTGAGCTGTCTGAGATGACAGCAGCGCATAAAGGCATGTTGTGATGGTTCGTTCGTTCGGTTGGTTGAGCACTTGGAGACAGTGGAGTGTAAAGAAAGGAGCACATTTGTCCTGGGAACTTGGAAGTGGAACAAAGGCACTCCTGTCCTGGGCTTAAGTTAATGGTGGGTCTATTCGATGAAAATTAACGTATATATCTGAATGCTGAATGAATTGATCAAATATTTTATAGGTTAATGTTGAAAATACGGTTATTAACACCTGAAACAAAATGGTTAAATCAGTTATTTTTGTCTTGTTTTTGTTTGATAATTATGTTAATCTGAATGTTGAAAAATATCAAAAACATACTTGCCCTTGCACTAATTTTTAATAACTACATAAAAAATATTAATTTTATAATAAAATGTTATTTAATGTTAATAAAGAAGATATAAAACATATAATATAATAGTAAATAATGTTTTATAAATAAGTAAAATATATGACTTTTTAATAATTTTTTAATACAAAAATAGAATAAAAAAGTAACTAATTTATGATATTATAATGAAAAAATATAAAATATGGTGTATGTTAATAAAAAAAATTATAAGTAATTTATAATTAATTTTTTCTAAAGCAAATAAGCATTACTTAATCGACTAAGGGTATGTTCATTATCACGTTTTGAAAGAAAGTTTTAAAAACATATTTTTGAAAAAGAGTTTTTTAATATAAAAAATGCATTGAAAAAAAAAAAGTGTACTGAGAATTATGAAATATAAATATAAAGTGCAAATCTTTATGAATTTGAAGACATGGTAAAGAACAAAGGGAGTATGATAAATTTCATTATCTCTCAATCAAATAATTATCATCTCTTTCTAACTGGGTGATATTTAACTACTAAAATTGAATAACGTCACATATGAAACTACACGTTTTTTTTTTTTTTTTTTTTTTTTTTTTGGAACAGCTGATTAAGTGGGTGACGGGATTGGCTACCGTTTTCTTAATCATCAACAGAAAAGTTTTACAAGCAATGGAGGAGAACATAATGAGCCTTACCCTCATAAAAGCGGTGAAACAAATTTTGGTTGGATGCAAATTACAACAAACTTGAAACACTATGAAACCTTCCTAACCCAAATGTAAGGCACCCCTTGTTTGTCCAGGTGACATAGTCCCCTAAACACACGAGGAGCATCCCTCATGGAATCAGGGCCGATCCTTAACCTTCGGAGGCCCAGGGGCGAAATAAATAAAAGGGGCCCAAAGAAAAATAAATATGACAATTTAGTAATTTATATTAATTTTTAAATTTTTTTTATAACGTTGGATTTCAACTACAATAACAAAAGAAAATAAAAATGCGCTCTTACGACAGCCATTTTCAAACAAAAATAAAATTAGGCCTTGTGTTGATAAAAAAAAAATCACTCTTGTATTAAGTTTTTAAAAACAAAAGCAAATATGGGCCTTAAATATGGGTTTTGAACTAAAATAAATAAAATAAAGACACACCTTTATATTAACTCATTTCAAATAAAAATAAATATAAGCCTTAATATAAACTTTTATGAGCCTAAAACACTACTACATTATACTACATTTACAGAATAATTGGGCACCTGCAATCATTGGACCTTGGACGGTCGCCCGGGCTGCCTTGCCCTATGGGCCGGCCCTACATGGAATATATGAACCTATTGAGCAGCACTCGACTTTTTCGCCAACCAATCTGTGAGAGCGTTGGCCTCCCTATAAACATGATGGAATGTGAAGTGATTCTCTAATGCAACCCAGTCAATCTGCTGAAGATACCCAACGAAATGCCAAGGCCATCGTGCCTTTGCATTAATAACTACAAGTTTTCTTAATATGGGTGAAAAGAACTGAAATGCCATGAAACAAAGGTAAGATTTACTCTTCCCGTCCCTTTTAAAAGATTCTAACAAAGGGGGTTTATTTGATTTATTAAAAAAAATAAAGGGGTTTAATGGGTCCTAAAATACTTTGGGTGTTTATTTATTTTTTATTTTTTTGAATAAATTGGGTGTTTATTTTATTTAACCCTAAAACTGTAGGAGTTAAATTGTACCTTTACCCTTTATTTCTCGCGAAACTATATGCAAAAATAACGTTTCGCATGGAGGAAAATGAATTCAAAGAAATTTGTACATTTCCTCAAAATCCAAATTTTAATATGAAAATTTATTTTCAACGCCAAAATCAGTTCCCTTGTGCATGCATTATTATGAAAAAATAAATTTCCCTCAAAATAGCTCATTATATATGTATATATTTTCCTCCCTTAAATTCCCATCGCTATTACAGATCCGTACATGAGATTTTCACCTCATACGGCTCCTAAGATATGTCACAGAATCTCCTAAACAAATGAATGAATTCTCCAAGAACAAATCAAATCCAAATACGAAAGGAAAGAAATTCAAACCATCCATAATATTAATTCAAACAGTATTGATCACCGTCATCATCTTCCACTCCAGCATCATGCAGGCATGCATGGAGATGGAGAAATGTCTTACAAAATATATGAAGCCATAAAAAGATCCATCATATAATTAGAACATAAAAGCACGTACAAATTCAAATTCATTGCAGAATCACTTAAATATATACTGGCCAAGAACTTTCCCATGATTCAGATCACCATCATCATCATCATTATATATACGCACTTAGATTCATGTCCAACAACAACAGCAGCAAATGTTAGGATGATGATGATGGTGAAGATGATGATCAGGCAGCGAAGCATCCAAGATGGCAGGGAAAGAGCGAATCTAGAGTGAGGTCAAGTTCATTCCTCCTTGCTTCTTCTGCATTTTCTTCTTCATACTCATTCCTCCCACTGTTTTATATTTGTTCATCCAAATTCAGTATATAAATATCAGCAATTAATTCAAAAAGATGCATATATATATGCTTTTAGTTATAATTAAATTAAATTACTTGACGTTTAGGCAAGGAGGCAGTGGGTGTGGGAAGAGGAAAGAACCCGGATTTGAACCGTTGTTGTTTTGCTGCTCCCACTGTGCCTGCTGCGACATTATCTTCTCTTTCTCCTTTATCTATACATACATATTTACAACAAATCTTAATGTTCAGACAGACTCATTTCCAGAAAATGAAGGTTTGATATAAAATTAAGGTACCTTCTTAGCTAGCATGTTGTTTTGCTCTTGAATGGCTCTTTCCTATAAAAGATCAGAGATTTCTCAAATTAAAAGCTATGAAACAAGCTATACAAATTAAAGAAAACTCCTAAAGTTCAGAGAAGATTATCACCTTTTTCTGAAGCTCAGAGATTGACTCCTGCATGAGCTGGTTCTGCATGAACATATTTACGGGTTGGGTCAGGTTGACGGGTCAGGAAAGAAATTAGCAATCCGCCATTGAAGAAGGGAAAAAAAAAAAAAAAAAAAAAAAAAAGAAGAAGCATTTATTAATTTACTAATGAATTCACCTTCCTGGATCGGATGTGTTTAAGAGCAGTGTCAAGAGTCTGCTCCAGATTTTGGAGGTCTTTCTGGCTCATTGACTCAAGATCCTCACCCATGTAGTGCCTGCAGAATAATGAAGATGAATTTTTACAAAGATTTTTGAATTTACATCTAATTTTAACGTTAATTAATGAAACAATTTAATTACCTATGATTCCTTTGCAACAGCTCAATCTTAGATTTAAGTTTGGAGTATTCCAGGGTCCAATCAGCCTGATCATCAAGTTCAGGGTTACTGCTGGCAGTTAATCTTCTCTCTGCATATGAATACCTTTCGTATCGCTCCAGAATACTCTCCATGCTTTTCCAGTTCAAAATTTATCAAAAGAAGAAAGAGAGAGAGAAAAAAAAAAGTTAAGACTACATATAGTAGGTTCGCTCGAAAAATTATTGAATGAATCCGCTGTATCCTTAAAACTGGTACAACGAGCCAATAAGAAATCATTAATTCAAATTTATATTTACTAATTCTTAGCGTCCTTACGGATACATTATCTTTCCTTTGAATATATATATATATATATACACGTGGTGAAACAGATGTACTGAATATTTTATCGAATTCCGAGATCTATTGCTTGTGTCTTTCCAAAACTACACAGGAAAATGGACTATTTGAAAATGTATTTGTCAATTAATTACCAAAAGGGTACTTAGCTAAATGCTACTATTATGGTTTAAATTAAGTTACGAAAAGGGTTCTCTAAACCCAATATTAATTAAGAGGACAAATGAAATATGTTAAAACACATAAATCAGATGGACATCTGTTAAAAATATTTGTTTAAAGTACTTAATTTCAATTAACATTTCAGCTAAGAAAACGTTTTATAAACCAGTTGTCCAAAAAAAAAAAAATTTTATTTTTTAATAACATCTTTTGAAATTCTATTTATAATTATTTTTTACAGAATACTTTTATAAACCTCCAAATACGGTTAAGAAAAAGGTATATATATATACACACACACATATGGAAGAAAAAACTAGTTGAAATTAAAAGCTAAAACTCTGTTCGTTTAGGTCAGTTTTGAAAACATGTGTTGAAAACTTGATTATGAAAAATATTTTTTGATGTGAAAAATAAATTGAAAATATAGAAAAAGTGTAATTTAAAAGTAAAAATGTGTATTAGGAATGATGATAAAAAGAATAAAATACAAAATTGTAAAAACATGCTAACGAACAGGGGCTAAGTTATATATCCATGGCAGCTTATAATATAGTCAAACAAGAACTATAAAGCTGAAATTCTTGGAAGAAAGAGCAAACAAATATATATATATATATACAAAGGAAAGTGGAAATTTGAATTGACTTAATTCAAATTATTCAATATTACCTGTCAAACCATGTTGAATTATATATAGCTAAAAAAGGAAAGAGAGAAAGAGTAAACAAATGAAGCATCAAACTTAATTTCTTGAAGAAAAAATTGCTTATAACATATATATATATATATATATATATTATATTAAAAAAGAGTTTTTCCACTTTGATGTAAAGCAATTATGCCAGCTGCTCTGTGCATGATCCAACAGACTAACATTTTTGAAGAAAAAAACCACTGGATCTTAATCCTACCATGCCCATGCTGTTCAACTTCAAAAAAAATGGTGGATCTCATCATTTTCACCCTTCAAAATACAATCCAAACCTCACTCCACAAAGCAAAAAATTCAAGCAAACCAAAGCAAAACATAAACAAACAAAAGGGACAGCAGCAAAAAAAGTAAACCCTACTTGAAAAAAAAATTAATGAATTATTATACCTAGAATCAGAAGAATACTCAAAGAGCTTCCCTTTGTGGGAGAAGACAATCAGAGCAACCTCAGCATCACAAAGCACAGATATCTCATGAGCTTTCTTCAACAATCCACCCCTTCGCTTCGAGAACGTCACTTGCCTGTTGATCTTGTTCTCTATGCGCTTCAACTGTACTTTTCCTCTCCCCATTCTTTTTGGTTCTTGAGGATGAAGAAATTAAAACCAGGAGGAGAATGAATTAACTGAGTTCAGAGCAGGATCGATACAGGAGAGATCTAAAAAAAGGAAACCCTCAAACTTGTTTTTTCATCTGCCCCCTGGATTTATTTCTATTCTCAGAGCAAGTTTAAGACATAAATAGACAAAACCCAAATTCCTGTTTTCTTTTTTTACTTATTAATTTCTAAGGTGGGGAATAGGCAAAGGCAGTAATGTTTATGTTTGACATTTTTGACAGTCTTCAAACTTAGAAAGTTTTATGTCAACTAACTATCTAGGATGGTTTAGTTTCATGGTTATTAACATATATGTTTTCAAATTTATTTTAGTATTCACTTTGTCTCATTCAAAGAATCTCTTTTTTTTTCTTTTTTTTTGTCTCATTTAAAGAGTCAACTTTCGATTTATTTACAATTCATACCCTTACTAATATAAAAATGTGTAGTTTACAATTAACGATTACTTATAAAGTAAGGATATAAATAAAAAATATGGTGTCAAATTACTTATTTTCGATGTCGTAACCCACAACCCAAAATAAATTATACATTTTGAAAGTGGACTCTTTGAGTGGGACGAAGGGAGTACAAATTTTTTTTTTCTATTTAATTACACTTTTTAAACTTTTAAGACGTATGAATGATTACATTTAAATATTCATTTTTCAAAACATATTTTGAAAATTTTGTTCTCAAACAAGAGATCAGTAGCGTAGCCAGGAAAAAGAATTTCAGGCAGTCGTATTTTTTGTTGTTGAAAAATTAGAGCAATGTAAAACATTAAAATTATATAGTCATGGGAGGTTTTGAGGGATTTTCAAAGTTTAGACAAAAGAAATATTCCCTCCAACAAAAAATTCTTTCCCTAAACCAAATATTTCTCAATTAAGTCACTAAAAAAACAGAGCCTGACAGAGATACCGTACAATTAATACCAAAGTAGAACTCAACCTATATATCGAGTTGAGATCGATTAATAATGGAGTTAGCACTAATATAATAAGTACAGTACTCTCAAAACGATTCCACTTTGTATACTAAAGCAAAGTAATAGTTCATCGGTTTCATTGTAACAATCATAATTATAATACAAAAAACAGTACGACTCTATTAATAACACCGGGAGGGAGTATTATTTGCATCTATATTACCTAAAACAATGCGATTTAAAGGTCATTAACGACTAACAAACCAATCATACACAAGAAGATCAAAGTGCCAAAAACAAAACCCCCCTAATAGGAAAAAGAAGTTTAAAAAAAAAAAAAAAACTCGGAAAACTCGCATTCCTGTTGCTTCCATTTGGTGAAAAAACGTGTTCGTGACCAAATTTATGCTGTCCCAAAAAACACACACAATTTGGGAACGGGATGTGAAACCACCATATGGGGCAGAGAAGGGGGAGGGGGGGGGTTTTTTTTTTTTTTTTTTTTTGGGTAACTCTGAAAGCCAGGTATTTAAGAATGCGTTGTCGATTGGTGATTGGTGCGGAGGACTTTGATGCGGTAATGTCTGGTGGATATGAACGTCCCAGATCTTTAAGAAAGATTTCGTACAATTTTAAGAGATAAAGAAAAAACGATCGTACGGACAAGAAACACTATACATGGGATGGGACCCGCTTTTCGCTAACTCTAGATTGACGGCGACCATGTGATGTAAGAAGACTCAGACTTTTCTGAATTTGGCCCAGCCAATTATTTTTTTGGAAATTCGCGATTTTCTTTTCTTATTTTTGAAAACATTCAATACTATATGGTAGTAGGTAGTAATTAACTAGGAAATGTCCTAGCGATCTTGGCACATACCCGGCTATTTAGAGGTCGGGGTTAATCTGTTAATGTTATCTATTTAGATGCGGGAGGCTTCCTACTTCATTCTTCTCTGTAATAGATAACATGATTATGAAATATAATGATGTATTCAAAAAAAAAAACTAATATTTCTTTAATAGAAAAGTTTACTTTTACTTTTTTTGTTCCAATAAAGTAGTTTATTTTTAAATTTTTTACTCCTCCTATTATTTTTAATATAATCATGTGTAGTCAACAATTTATCCATATTTAATAAATAAGAATATAAATATAATAAATAGTGAAAAATTAGTTCTACCTTGAACTTCATAAAAAGTTCTACATTGGTTAAGTAGATCATTCTAATAGAACGGAGGGAGTAATATTCTTTCTTTTAAAAAATTCTACTGTTAAAAATATTTTTTGTTTCAACAGAATAGTCTATTTTCAAATTGTTTACTCATCGTACTCTTGCTAATATGATTATGTGTAGTCCATAATTAACATACATTTAATTGTAAGGACTCAAGTGTAATAAATGATGTCAAATTAGTTATTTTATGTGTTATACCTAACATCTGTAAAAAGTTATACACGTGTGAAAGTTGATTTTTTTAATATAACAGAGATAGTAGTTGAAAATTTGGAATTTCCCAGGTTTGGTAATAATATGGTATGTGTTGCCGTTGGTCCTTGTTGTTTTGGTCTTGGCCTCTCAGGTTAGACATCCAAATGGAGAAAGTATTGAGTGTACTATGTAGAAGTAGTAGTAAAGTTTGGAACATGTTTTGATTAATTAAGCCCTGGTGGTCAAACCCTAATTTTACTATCATTTTGCTTTTTATTTTTTTTTATTTTTTGAGGAAATATCTTAGTTATGGATCTTTAATTTGTACTAATTAAGAACTTTGTGTGAATACTATAAAAGCTATTAATTGGACATCAATGGTATTCGAGTGGGCCCTTCACGAGGGTGATTTAAGTGTAACAAAATGTCTTAAAGTCGAATAGGGTTCGCGAAGTATTTGATTTATTAGTAATCTCCCATTCATGATGTTGAGAGATTTTAATGACTATAGCAGGTCAGAAATAGGGAGTTGAATTGCCACAGGTCGCTCTTTTAAACCACCAAATATTTAGCCTTGGGGCAATGACCAATGTACGCTAGCAAAACTTTCATCAAGTCTTATTCACACGTCGCATTTGACGCTGTAATGACTTTAGAGCGACGAGAAGAACAGAGCCCCATTCCCGAGGGACTTGTATTTGCACATTCAACTCATAATAAAAATAGACGACAATAAAATTGTAAACAAAACCTTAGTTTTTCACTAATAAGAAAGCAAAATATGAGAAATAGTCAAGAAAGAATGTATCATTATAAAGCACAACATTATTTGTTGTGTACGGCTCTGATTGGATATAAACGGAAAGGAATTATAGAATCAAATCTCTTCTTAATTTACCCAAGAAAAAAGGGCAACCTCCATTAGCCACTAATTAATGAGAGGAAAATTAAACTACGGTCCTATTACGAAACTATTTATCGTTTAATAATGATTTTGGAATCTTAGATGCATTGTATATAGTGGCGGAGTCACGTGCAATGCTGGTGGGGCAATTGCCCACCTCATTTTTCCAAAAATCCATTTCATAATTCATATAATATAAAATCTGTAAATTTAGTAGTATTTGAGTACTTTTTCCACAAAAAATTGTACTTCATCCATTCCATTACAATGATTTATTTTGACATATATACAACTTATTATGGGTGTCAATGTACAACACCTAAAATAGCTAATTTGTCACACTTTATTCCATTTATATCCTTACTTATTATGTATGACTTAATTGTGGACAACATGATTATATTATAAAGGGTATGAGTAGTAAAAAATTTGAATGTGGACTATTTTATTGGAACAACAAATATTTTTCAAAATGGTCTCTTGTAATAGAACAGAAGGAGTAATAAGTAAGGGCATAGTTGAGATTTACAAAGTAAAAATGCAATACTTCTTAATTTGTATGCTTAATTTTGTAATTCTTCTTAATATTATTGAAAAGTAGTAGGGAAAAATAGAAGAAAAATATGTCATGGTGATGCCTATTGTGAAGGGGGAAAAAAACTATTGCGTATATTCACATCACAAAAGTTGTTCTTGTTAAAAAAATTGTTTAAAGCAATTTTATTTTATTTTTTTACTTTGTCAATAAAGAGTTAATATTACATAATAATATATATAGTATTTTTATAGATTTTATTATACCTTTAAAGAAATTATTTTATTCTAAATATTTTGCCCCCTGATTTTGGAGACTCGACTTCCCTAAAAATTGCATAAATCATCTCTACAAAGAATAATTATATAGCTACTTCTTTTCACATCTCCCATAATAATAATAATAATAATAATAATAAATTTTTTTTTTGGATGAAATACTTCATTCTCATTAAGAGTTATAATCTATTACATCAAATGCTAGGGCTATGGGGAGGAGAATAACAAAGTGGGAAACCTCCTGCAGAGTCCAGCCAACTTTGCACTATAAATAGATATAACTAACAGAGGTAAAAATCGAACCCCTCAACATCTGGGTGGTCCACCCTGCGCACTAACAGCTGGACACAAGCTCGTTCCTAATAATAATAATAATAATAGTGAAAATAAAAAGAGAGAAAAGAGACAAGATATCATTAATTCTCCCAACGTGTGTACCTCCTATGTGAGCCCGTCAGGGCCCCCCTTATTTCTTGTCAATTTTATTAGCTGAAAAGGGAAAGACGTGCACTACCTTCTATTTTATTTTATTTTATTTTTCAAATGTCTTTTTCACAATTATTCAAATCTAATTTTAGTTCTTCAAATTTATATTCCAATTTCAAAGACAACGAAAATTTATTTTTACTTTTTATATTCCTACTAATATAATTATATATACATATAGTTCATAATTAATTTAATTTTACAAAATAAAACGAAGTTTCCTACAAATTATTTGTTTTAATTATTTTATCTTCAAATTCAAAAAAAAAAAAGAAACTAAAATTATAGTGGTACTATTTTAAACGAAATTCCTTTATGGAATAATAGCATTTATTTGCATGGCAACAAGTCATGTCAGATTTGACAGGTCCACTGTTTATTAATAGTGAGCATTTGTTTTCAGTTAATAAATAAATTAATTAATTAATTAAGTGGGTGTTGAGTAACCATCGTGTGCCCCGTTATTGTCCTTGGCTTTTTCCACTCTATTTAATGAGTTTATAACTTCATATTTCATTTACTTATTTATTCACGTATAAAGAATTTAATTTTAAAATAAAATTTATTTAGTAATTTGAATTTATACGTAACATATATTTATTATTAAAAATGTTTGTTAAATTATTTATTTTATGTATTATGTCTTGACGTTTATAATAAGTTATATATTTTTTTTCAAACTGAAAGTTTTCAATAAGACGAATAGAATATTATTTATGATTAATACAAACCCTCTATGGTTATTGTAAAGGGCAAACTGCATTAATTATGATCCTTGTAATTCAGTTTAATTACATCAAGGAACTTGTAATTCTCAAAAAAGAAAAGAAAATTTTAAAGAGAAACATCTTGATTGTAGTAAAAATAAAAATTAAATAAATTCTATCCCTCTAACTATAGTAAAAGTAGCATTTTGGTATTTCTATTCTAGCTTAGGCTGGGCTTATTTTGTACAGTTTTGAAAATATGTTTAAAAATATATGAAAAGTATACTGGAAAAAGAAAAACAAAGAAAAGTAGTTAAAAGTAAATATATATATATATATATATATGTAATAGGAATAATGAAAAATTATTACAAAATTGAAAATTGTAAAAACATGTTCCTCGGATTTTTTTTTTTACCTCCCCAAAAGATGGCTTTTCATTTTTGATTTTCAATCTTCAAATAAAAGCCCATTTATTTTTACCTTTTCAAAATATGAAGAAAAAAAAAACTACATTTTACTCCTCAAAAATTATCATCAATTTTACAATTTGCGTATTGTGTTTGAACAGTCAGTATAGAGAAAAGATGTTACTTAAGAAAGATACTTTTTAACCGTAAAAGTAATACTTCATTCATTCTCATAGAAAGATTTCAATTAGAATTGTATCTTATGACTCGTTAATAGATGTACATCTAAACTCTTTTTAATAGAGTAATTAAAGAAAATAATAATTTAGAGAGACAATTAAAATGTAATTAGAAAAAAAAAAAAAACCTCATAAATTAAGTAACAAAATAAAAATCCACACAAGACTTAAACTGTGGAACTGATACCATGTATGTAGAAAGTAAAATATTTGGTTCACAAACCATATGTCAAGATTTTGAATCATATTACTGTCAATTTTTTGTTCGAATTTTTGGGGTCATTCCAGTAATACAGAGACGACTCAAATGTAGTTCCCATAACAAGTAACGATAGTGTTTCAAGATCTTGAAATAAATGGTTGGAAGGTCCTTAGGTTGTGTGTGAAAATGGCTAGAGAGTTGCTGGTCTCAGTCCTTCTAGTCTATGCTTTCCCATCTTTGAATTGGGAAAGGAAGCAATAATTTCAGTGTAATTAATTTGTTGCCCTTTCTCGACAAGTGTCGAGATTAGACAAAGACGAGAATCCATCGTACCATCACATAGAATGTTGTGTATCCTTTTTTTTTAGAAAAATGAATAAATTAAAAAAGAAACTAAAAGATTCACATAAAAGAAGTTTATCTTATGACTCATTAATAGATGTAAATCTAGTTTCGTTTAATAGAATACTTAAATGAAGTAATAATTGAGAGAGACAAAATGTGATAAGAGAAATACTCATAAATTTAGATATCTCAACAACGAATCACCCATAATTCAAAGAGTAAAAGGTTTGAATCGCGTTACTGTCAATCTTTTGTCCGTTCATTAAGAGTCATTTTTTGATAATGCAAAGACAACTAAGATATAGTGCTTGTAGCAAGTAATGGTAGTGTCCCTTGGTGTTCAATAATATTAGGAGAAATTATTTAGTATATATAGTCCTCTAACGTGAGTTATATTTAGGTGCTCAGTTGTTTAATTCGGTGTTAAAAGGAAGAGAAGAAGTAAATTGTTGGATGATAGCTCCTTAATTGGGTTCATTTCTTATTACTACTCTCCCTGGTCCAAAATAAATAATGCTTTAAAGAGAGCTACTATTTGCAAAATAAATAACATTTTAACAACAAATTCAATTTTTCCTAAACTATCATTATTTTAACTTATTTAACTGAGAGTCGTTAATTATCTCAAATACTTTAATAGTATATACGTTCGGTTTAAGTGAAAACTAATTCATGAATTACAACTCCAAAACTCCTAATAGCAATAAATTATAATAATTAGAAATTTTCTTGTCATTTAATCAAACTACTTAATAATTTTGAAAAACTTTCCCATCTTTGAATTGGGAAGAGAAGCAATAATTTAATTCAGTGTACTTTTTTTACCCTTTCCCGACAAGTGTCGAGATTAGACAATGAAGAGAATCCATGGTACGTACCACATAGAATGTTGTGTAATCTCCTTTTCCTTTTCTCTTCTCCATTAAACTTACAATTATTTATATAATTTGAATTTATAACTCAAAACAAATTTTATTCATTTATTTATAAGAATGAAGAGAATATAATTTTTTAATATTTTTACAGTCAACACAATCTCTGTTCAAAATGCACAAATTTAACCTTTTAAATTATATTCTGGATTTTAATAATTTTGTAGTGAGTTTTAATTAGTATATTTTTCTGTAGCTTAAATTTTGAATGTGTATGAAGATTATTTTCATTTAATCTTTTATTTTAATTAATTGCCTTATTTTTAGGGGAAAAAAAAACCCCTTGACGGATCAAGGGATTTGTCATTCTTGACAACCGCTTGATCCCAAACCTTAGAATTATTAAAGTCTGATACTATTTATTAATTTAACAGGTAAGATCATTATATCCCCTATTTTTTTTGCACTCGTAATTTTTATTTTAACAAAAGTCATCAAACCCCAAACCATTTAATAATTGTTTCATAAAAATAAAATATAAAGTAAAATGAACTTTTACCAGAGACAGACCCTAGCTGTTTTTTCTGTAACATCAAACATCCATTCCCAAGAAACTAGAGTTACTCACTCTTCCTGTTGAATACTCCAATTAGCTAAGGATTTAATTTCAGCAAATTACTTGATAAATTTCCCTAAATAAATAAATAAATAAAGCCAAGATTAATTAAAAATAACATTGTCTTAAAAAAAAAAAAAAAAAACATGAACATATCCAATTTATTACATTAATCCATTATGAATCTACTATTTCTAATTAGAATTCATTTTAAAGATGGTGAAACTAATTACTCATCCAACATTTGTACCATTATTATTGCTACAATTTCTTGTTGGCACAAAAACTGCAACACCTACTTTCTCCGCCCTTTCAAACATTGATACATAAAATTACACACACATATATATAGGAATTTATTTAATTACATATATATATATATATTATATTGACCTTTTTCCCATTGCAATGTGTTTGTGATTTGCACTCAAAGCCTCCATCCTGGTAGGATTCCACTGGAATTTTGTGTTGCCTCAACATGACCACCAGCATCACCTCCCACTAGATTGTAACTGTAATTTATCCAACACATAAATCATTGATGGCTCCGGTTCGTTATTCCAATTTTTTAATACAGAGTGAAATATTTGAATGGGACGGAGGATTCCCCTTTGTGAAGCACTCTTTACGGTGTTTAAACTTTGTTTCCCTAAAACATGTTTTAAAAAACGTTCCTTATGTTGACAATGCAAATAATGTATACCTGATCAAGGAGTTGTTTATTTCAAGTGGCTCAAACAAACCCTGATCAGATCCAACTGTCCCAGGAGGTCTGTGTCTGTTGGGCAGATTAAGCTCTTCTGATGAGTTCCAAGATGATTGAAGTGCTGCAGAGCTTTCTTCTAACTGCATGTATGAATATATGTTGTTGCAAACACTTTCTCATTAAAATAAAAAACAAAAAACATTGTACCATGCGCTTTAGTTAAAGTACCTTGCTCCTCAAGGCATTGTTGATTTCCGTCAGCCTTTTCTCCTGTTAGAGTAAAACAGGAACAAGTATATATTTAGGCATACAAGTTTGAAGAGATGAGGCATTTTTTACATATTAATTACCAACTCATGAACTGGTTGTTCTAAGCAAGTTTGTGCAAGTGACCTTTTGCTGAAGATCTGAGAGTTGTTCCAGCATACGTTGTGTCTGCAAACATATACATGTTACAAGGTTTTAGAACAAGACATTTTCTAGTTACGCCTTTGTCTTGCGATTTATGTGTCACACTCAAAACATATACTCCCCCGTCCCACTCAAAGAGTTCACTTTAAAATGTGTACAATTTACTATGGGTTGTGAGGTATAACACTTAAAATAAGTAATTTACCACAATGTTCTTCACTTATATCCTTACTTTAGAAGTAATGGTTGATTATGAATCATACATTGTTATATTAGTAAGGGTATGTAATGTAAATAAATTCAAAATAGACTCTTTAAATAGGACAAAACTTTTTTTTGAAAGTAAACTTTTTGAGTGGGACAAAGAAAGTATAAAACGATGTGTTTTGTTACTCTTCAATTCAAAACGATGTCATTTCAGACTCACGATTTTGAGCCTAATTAGGAACATGGGAACAAACGTAAGAATTGCATACCTTTATGGACCTAATTTGCTTCATTGACGAATCCAGTTGCCGTTCAAGCTGATTGAAAACCCAATTATCAATAAGCAACCTAAGATGAACCTAAGAGGGGGAGGGGGTGAATTAGGTTCTTGACACTTTTAAAAATATTTTCTACAATGAAGAACAACTTTGAAAAACCATTTTCAAAGCAAGTGTAAAAACAAAGTTTACAAATTAAGTGAGGTGTGTGATTAGTGTTTTGCAAATCATAAAAGCAAAGTAAAGAAGACAAAACACAACCGATTTAGAGTGGTTTGGATTCCCCTTGAATCTTAGTCCACTACCCAAGTTCTACAACTTGGGATTTTCTAACCCTCTCAAATGAATCACTTAAAGGTGTAATTCAAACCCTTACAAATGCCAAAATTCTACCTCTAGAATTTAGGACTTTTTGCTTAATCTAACTCTAGACTAAGACTCCTTTGCCTAATGGCTAACAATGAATCTTTTGCCCCCGCTCCTTCCTCAAGGACTTAGGGTCTTACTCAAGACTTCATTGCCTAGCTACTAGGACTTTTGCTCAATCAACCTCTTGATCAAGACTTTCTCCCCTTTGCCTAATTTAACTCTAAACTAGGACTTTACAATTGCCCTAACTCAACCCCTTGAGTTGGGTCTCTCCTTTCTACTTGCTCCCCCTTTCTTCTTGCCTAACTCTTTACTCAAGAGTTGGACTTTTCTTAAATACAAATTGCCTACACTCAAACTCTTGAGTTAGGACTTTTCTAGATGTGTTTACAAGGATGAAATACTCCACAAATGGAGTTTACAATTCGTCACAAAAACAGGGCACAAGTGCCTCTTGACAATCCTACCTTAACAAGCTAATTTGATATATAGATAATTGAAATGAAGCTTGAAAGTGTTGTTAAAGTGTAGGAGATGTTGGGGAGAGCATTAGTCTTCATTTTGCAGCTTGGGGGGTATTTATAGGAAAAAGACGGCTCTTGAAATGATTTAAAAACGGACAAGAAATGGCAAACCCGAAGCTCTCGCGACAGCCTCTGCGACAGCAGCGACAGTCGCAGGCTGATGTCGCAGGCACGTGGCTGCTGCGCGCTGTCGCAGGCGTGCGGCATGGGGCTGTTCTGCGCGAGGTCTGCGCGCGGCGTGGGGCTGCTCTGCGCGAGGTCTGCGCGCGGCATGGGCGTCTGGGCGTGCCTCTGCGCGCGGCTGTCAGCGCATGTGCGCTGTGTCTGGGCGTGCGCACGTGGCTGTCAGCCCTTGTCGGCCAGATTTGACATCTTTTTGATTTGCTTCCCGTTTCTTCGTTTTAGCTCCGTTTTCTTCGCCGTTTTTTGCGTTGGTTCACTCGTGAACTCTTCTATTCATTTTCTCACTTAAAACACCGTGGGTTCCACCTTGGGACGTTCTCAGGGCGTATTTTTCTTCTTTCTTCATTTGCTTGCATTTTCTTCGTTTTTCATTTCTCTACATTTTTCACTTAGAAGAAAACCATTAAATTAATTCTCATATTTGTTAACTCATCAATCAAAATAAGGATTAAGACCAACCGGGTCTAACAATCTCCCCCTTTTTGATGATGACAAAACAAATATGGAATTCATGACAATAAATCAACACTTTATAAATTTGAGTATCTCCCCCTCAATTTATAATCTCCCCCTCAATTCCATAATATTTTCTCCCCCTTTTTGACATCACAAAAAGGACTTAGCATGCATAATAAAATGTGAAAGATGCATACAAATAAAGGAATGTACAACTCAAAAATAGATAAAATCGATTAGGTCATGAGTTGAACATTGAATTTTGCCTTTGACATTTTAAGCAAAATCAATCGATCTTTTGACAATTAACCAATTTTAAGATCTAATGTCAATGCTAGTTCAAAATTTTTCTCCCCCTAAATTCTAGCACAAACATTTCAAAGAGCTTAACTAATCAATTAAGAAGCATACAAGCTTCATTCAATTTAAGGAGCAAGTTAAGCTATGACAATTAAAGGATTCATTCTCACTAAAGAATGACCATTCTTAAATACATGAGTTTTTAAGAATTTTGAAATATGGCATTAACTCATGTTCAAAACAAGTTGAAGATATGCAAGCAACTTCAAATGACCCTAATGATAATCATGCATACATCTAACACACATTAGGATGCATCATGTCAAAGTCAACGTATTGGGTAAGCATGCAAAATTTTCAACTTTTCATGAACTTTGCTTTTCTTAAGTTTAAAAGCTTCATTTCTTCGTGCAAGCAAATTCCATTAGGCATATAAAGTATTTCAAGAATTCATGTATTCACTTTTCATGCATACTCTTGAAAGTTAACAAAAAGTCAAACTTTTTCTAAAATAATGCCTATTTTCTTAAAACTTGTCCATTTCATCATGTAAATCCAAACTAAGCACATGAGCAAGTTTTAATCAACATATGCAACATATAAAAGCAGTGCAACATTTTAGATCATGCATATGTGTGGAGTCAACCTACCGGTCAACACTTTTCAAGCTTAAACACATTAAGCTAGTAATTTTGAAAGTTGCAATTTTCAAGTTTTTGTAAATCATTTTATCATTCATGCAACTTTGAATACTCAAGTAGTTTATGCACAAAGTTTCAAACCATTGAAAGCATGCATATAAGTAAAGTCAACTACTTGGTCAAACTTATTCAATTTTAAGCATACAAAGCATACATTCTTTGAAAGTTGCAATTTTCAGCATTAAACCTCAATTTTCTCATGCAAGCAACTTCAAATCATCAATAATATCATGCTTAAAATATCAAATAAGCTACAGCAAGTATAATTCAAAAGTCAACCACTTGGTCAACCGTTTTCATGGAATACAAACATGCTTAATTCTTGCTATCTTCAAATTAAAGGTTTTCAACCTTTTTAACATACAAGAATTTTAAGATACCAAAGATGACATAGATCCTAATGCATCATTTTAAATCTAAAGCATGGCATTTTAGGATTCTATTACTCAAAAATTTATCAATCAAAAGCAAATTTCAAATTTTCTCCATTTTGCCAATTTTTATTTTTTATTTTTAATCTTTTAACTTCAAAATTGATCTTAGCACATTTCAAATATCATTCTAAGTTCATTAGATCAATTTTCATCTTCTAAGCATGCAAAAGTCTAAAAGTCAACATAAAATCAAACTTCTAGCTATTTTCAAATAAAGCTCATAAAGTCATAAAGACTTTCATTAACACATGCTTTCAATCAAAATGATTCAAGGATATGAATTTAACATACAAGTTTTATTTAAGCATAACATACATTTCATATCACATATCCATCATTTTGAACACAAGTCACACATGTACATCATATTCCACTCAATTGACATATAATCATCAAATCAATTATGGAGCACTCAAAGTGAGTTAGAGATGATACATGTTTCCTCAAATTAGCATTCATGAGCTCATTACTAATCTTGAAGCCATTTTTGCATTTTTTTGCATTTTTCACCATTTGGCTCCAATCAACCATCCTTGCTACTTTTCAAGTATCTCTTCATTGAGATTTAGTTCATAAAGTAGCATTAAGGACCTACAAGGAAATCAAGCACAAGATTTTGGTACCCAATACTTATTGGGTCCTAAAGGGTTAGTTTGTTCCTTTACTTTCCATACCTTTCTTCCTTTCTTCACATTTTTCTTATCAAAGCATTTGGAAGAAATATGGCCTTGTCTACCACAATAATTACATACAATAGATGCATTTAATGAAGGAACTTTCCTAACATTTCTTCTATAAGCATATGGCACACTATTGTAATTTACTACATTATGCCTATTCAATGGCATATGAACAAAATGATTCTTACTAGCATACAATGCATTATAGTTCCTAGAATCATTTTTCTTATGACAATGTCTCCTAGGTTCATTTTCAAATGAACTATGCACATTTTTGTATCTAGGAGCATAATGAGATGCATGAGCATTTAACAAATAAGTATCCCTCTTTGGGGTACATAAAGTAAACTTATGAAAATGACAACAATCATTATGCATATGGGAAACATGCATTTTTCTAGGCATATCAAAAGATGAGTGACATGAATTTACATCATTCTTACAATTAGAAGACTTTCTTTTCTTTTCATACAACCATGCATGATTTGTCTTCTTTTTAGCTTCTAATGGAGGATAGACTAGTTTAGTACTGTTTTTAGAAGCATTAACAAAAGTAGTAGAAGTGGAAGGCATATCACAATTTTGGTTACTTTCATAACCTAAGCCATGTTTATCATTTCCTACCTTTTGTTTACCTAACAACTTTTCTAAGTTGGTTTTTCCTAATGTCAATTTTTCAAGACTTGCACTCAAGTCTTCAATTTTCTTTTTCATGCATTCATACTCATTTTTCAACAAATCATATGAACTAGCCTTTTCATGCAATTTCTCATTTTCATCTAAGGCATTTTCGTAATACATTTTCAAATCTATGTACTTTGCATCTTCATTATCTAGCAAAGTACTCATCTCATCTACTTTGTTTTTCAACTCATCATTTTCGTGTTTCAAAGTAGAGTTTTCTTCATTTAAAGATGCAACATGAATTTCTAAATATTTAATTTTCTTTTCATGCATAACATTCTTTTTCAAGGCATCTATACATTTGTCATGCAATTTAGTGACATATTCATACATATCAAAATCAAGATTATCACTATCATGCATACTACCACTTAAAGAAGATTTGGAAGATTTGGTTACCTCTTGTAGATCACTTCCAACTAAGCATCTTCTTGTGGTTTCCTTCTCTTCCTCACTTGAGGAATCATCCCAAGTCCTTGCTAGCTTGGTCACCTTTTTGATGGCTTTCTTACCTTTAGCCATTTTGTGCAAATTGCGGAAAATAATGCACAAATAATCAAGCAAGCAAATAAGACTCTAAAAATCAAAAAGGTTGCAAAAATGATCTTAAACTCAAGGTTGTTAAACCTACAAATTTGAGCACTAGCTCTGATACCAATTGAAAACCCAATTATCAATAAGCAACCTAAGATGAACCTAAGAGGGGGAGGGGGTGAATTAGGTTCTTGACACTTTTAAAAATATTTTCTACAATGAAGAACAACTTTGAAAAACCATTTTCAAAGCAAGTGTAAAAACAAAGTTTACAAATTAAGTGAGGTGTGTGATTAGTGTTTTGCAAATCATAAAAGCAAAGTAAAAGAAGACAAAACACAACCGATTTAGAGTGGTTTGGATTCCCCTTGAATCTTAGTCCACTACCCAAGTTCTACAACTTGGGATTTTCTAACCCTCTCAAATGAATCACTTAAAGGTGTAATTCAAACCCTTACAAATGCCAAAATTCTACCTCTAGAATTTAGGACTTTTTGCTTAATCTAACTCTAGACTAAGACTCCTTTGCCTAATGGCTAACAATGAATCTTTTGCCCCCGCTCCTTCCTCAAGGACTTAGGGTCTTACTCAAGACTTCATTGCCTAGCTACTAGGACTTTTGCTCAATCAACCTCTTGATCAAGACTTTCTCCCCTTTGCCTAATTTAACTCTAAACTAGGACTTTACAATTGCCCTAACTCAACCCCTTGAGTTGGGTCTCTCCTTTCTACTTGCTCCCCCTTTCTTCTTGCCTAACTCTTTACTCAAGAGTTGGACTTTTCTTAAATACAAATTGCCTACACTCAAACTCTTGAGTTAGGACTTTTCTAGATGTGTTTACAAGGATGAAATACTCCACAAATGGAGTTTACAATTCGTCACAAAAACAGGGCACAAGTGCCTCTTGACAATCCTACCTTAACAAGCTAATTTGACATATAGATAATTGAAATGAAGCTTGAAAGTGTTGTTAAAGTGTAGGAGATGTTGGGGAGAGCATTAGTCTTCATTTTGCAGCTTGGGGGTATTTATAGGAAAAAGACGGCTCTTGAAATGATTTAAAAACGGACAAGAAATGGCAAACCCGAAGCTCTCGCGACAGCCTCTGCGACAGCAGCGACAGTCGCAGGCTGATGTCGCAGGCACGTGGCTGCTGCGCGCTGTCGCAGGCGTGCGGCATGGGGCTGTTCTGCGCGAGGTCTGCGCGCGGCGTGGGGCTGCTCTGCGCGCGGCATGGGCGTCTGGGCGTGCCTCTGCGCGCGGCTGTCAGCGCATGTGCGCTGTGTCTGGGCGTGCGCACGTGGCTGTCAGCCCTTGTCGGCCAGATTTGACATCTTTTTGATTTGCTTCCCGTTTCTTCGTTTTAGCTCCGTTTTCTTCGCCGTTTTTTGCGTTGGTTCACTCGTGAACTCTTCTATTCATTTTCTCACTTAAAACACCGTGGGTTCCACCTTGGGACGTTCTCAGGGCGTATTTTTCTTCTTTCTTCATTTGCTTGCATTTTCTTCGTTTTTCATTTCTCTACATTTTTCACTTAGAAGAAAAACCATTAAATTAATTCTCATATTTGTTAACTCATCAATCAAAATAAGGATTAAGACCAACCGGGTCTAACACTGATCCAGCTGCTTTGTTCCTAACTGAGCCAAGTCTTCCCCAAGAAAATGCCTACATTTGAGCAGCCATACCTACACTATAAATGCAAGTACTATATCCTAAAGCAATGGGGCACACATATACACTAACTAATACTCCCTCCTTCCGTTTCATATAAAAAATAATATTTTGAATCGTACTTCATGACTCAACTGTTTTAGGAAATTAACTAGCCCAAAATTTTCAACAGAAAGGGCTATCATGTTACAAACTTTGATTAGCAAATCCAAGTAATATGAAACTACCTTTGTATGCATAATTATTTCATTCCTCGTTTTACTAACATTTTTTAACATTTTCAATACACCTTCGGTATACATATATATATATATATATATATCCATTGCAACTTTGAAATTTTCAAAAAAAACCTAAATGAAACGTAAACAAAAGTACTGTTTATGTATTGAAGCTATGATACTCTAACTAGCTATCAATGTTGCATGCTTGAAGAAAAAGCTTACGCATGTCAGAGATGGCATAAAAGAAACTTGTCCAAGCCCAAGGCTTAAAGTTGTTGTTACCTCTGAGATTGTTGCAATACTTCCACTCTTGCTTTGAGCTTCAGGTACTCTTGGTAGTTACTCTGCCAAGAACAAGATTGTGGATTTCACTAAGAAAATGCTACAACCCTAGAACTAGCAACATGGAAGCACAAGTAGTGCTTTTGTTTTTTTTACATGTGAGAAATATATTGAAAATATAAAAAAAATATAATAGAAAGGCAAAAAAAATTGTATTGAAAATGATGAAAAATTAATAAAATATTCAAAACTTCAAAATCGTATTTTTGAAAATAACAAACATGCCCTGAAAATGCATGCTAATATATATTCAGGTGCACTTTCCCATCTTTGTTATTATTATTCTGACTAATATGCATAAATAGTTCATAATAATATTCATAACTATAAATTTATATTTACTTTTCATAATTTTTTGAAGTTCAACTTACCATATTTTCGTAAAATTTTCATTTTTTTTTTTTTTTTGGTCTTTAAAATCCTGATACAGATGTGCAAGTATTTCTATAAATTTCTCAAAGATAAATAGAAGCAACCTGTGAATCAGTGGAAGACTGGTTCAGTTCAGCAGCACCATAACTACATCTCTGATACCTCTCCAATGTCTTGGCCATACTGTAACACAATGTAATTAGTCAAAGAATCAGAAAGTGCATTTCAAATAAGTCCATCAATTGTAGTTAACTGGAACATGTAAGACTCCTCTTTCTGGGCTTGTTTGTTATCGTTGTTTTTTTTTTGTTTTGTTTTTTGTTTCTACATTAAATTTAATATATTATATGTAATTTTCATCATTTTTAATATAACATTTTATTATTTAACTATATATTTTTACATTTTTAATACACTTTTTACGTTATAAAATTATGTTTTAAAACATCATAACAAACAAGCCGTTGGTCTTTTCAAGACAACTTCAAAAGGGCACTCTTTTCTGAGTCATACATGCATCATCATTACTCTTGATCTGAAGGTTTGATTAATTTCATCCCTTATTATATCTAGCTAGCATTAATTAATGTCATAAAAGATCTCATAAGTACATGCATCTTAAACTAATTGACCAAAACTCATGTATTCATTTTATGCACAAAGATTAACACAAATCATAGAAAAAAGGTTAACTTTAAACTAATTGATCTTGTTTATTAAGGATTACCAAGATTTTCCTTTCCTTACTCATCTGGGGAATTCTAATTCTTGATGAAGAGTCTCTTGATCTGCATATATACCAGTCTAAATTACAGTTCTTTTCCCTTGTATATTCTGCTACATCTAACAAATTAAGATCTGAAACCACTGATGTTCTTGTTCTTGAGACTCAAAAACCTCACATTTAACCTCAATCAAAGGCAGAAATTAATGACAAAAACAACAAATTATACAGTTGAAATTGCACCTTGCGCCGCTGCAGAACTCATAGAGCTTCCCACGGTTGGAGAAGATGACGAGGGCAATCTCAGCTTCGCAGAGCACAGAAAGCTCATAAGCCTTCTTGAGCAAGCCATTCCTCCTCTTTGCAAAAGTAACCTGTCTATTTATCTTGTTCTCAATCCTCTTCAGCTCCACCCTACCTCTTCCCATTATAATATTATTCTATTCCTAATTAAAGAACAGTTTGATGCCCAAAGAACACTTTGATTATTTCAAAGAAACAAAAACCTCTTTTTTAATCCAACAGTTTTTTCTGTCATCCTTCTGTAAGAAGAACCCCTCGAAGAGAGAAAGAGTAAAGGCAACAAAACTGCAGTCAAATCGGATTTTTGTGGAAAAGAATTAAAGATGCTGCCAACTAAATTGTTTTTTGTTTTTGTTTATGTCTTTGTTTTCCTCCTCTCTTATCTTCTTTCCTTTTTCTCTTCTGGGGTAGGCCGGTTCTTGGTTTTTTACTGCAAACAAGGTACATATATGATCTGTATATATTTATGTAATATGGTCGCAAAAAGAGAAAGTTTTAGGTACACTTGTTACCCTCTACTATTGGGTACTTGGCTGTGAAGTGTAGAACATGCTTTCCCAATTCCTAGCCAAGAAGATAGATTGAGCCATAGTTTGCAAAATTTCAATCCAGATCGTAGGATCTTATATACCGTTCTACGATACCAAAATACCAAATCGATCATAACCCAATTCTATTCAATTCTGATATTTTTTTTTACACTAAAATTGCTCAAATAAGAATAGTTTTATAATTTATGTGTAATTTTACATATCCATATTTTGTGTAGATCTTACGATACTCCGATTTTAATCTTACACGCAAATCGATCCCTTGTGGAATCGCAATTTTGCAAACCATAAATTGAGCCATAGATATTTCTTTGGCTAAACCACTTTATTTATTCCTTAATTTGAGTTTGTTGTTTTTGATCGACACGTAGGTTGTTTCAAGTAAAATTAATTAATGGGCGTATGAAATGAAAATTACACGTATTTGTCGTAAATAGCGTTGATAGATGTGTGCAAATTTTGAGTTTGAGACCACGCAAGACAGAAAACCAAATTAATTAAGGAACCAATAAATTTATTTACTCCCTCCGTTCCCTTAGAATAGTTCAGTTTGTAATACTGAAGATAGTATTATGAAGCGGACCCTTCTAATAGAACATAGTGAGTAACATTTTTCTTTGAAAAAAATCCGTTGCCCTAAATTCGAAACAATTACACACGTATCCAATTTTGTTGAAGAAAAAAATAAAACTAAACTAAAGTTATGTGTCTCCATTCCATTAGCATTTTTTTTTTGTGTTAAGTAAAAAAAGAAAAAAATATAATATTTTTAACATTTTCAAAATAATAGTTGTGAATTTCTTTTTATTATTTAGTATTTTTTTCTTCAACAAAACAACAAAAACCTAAGTATTTAACCAAATAACTAAGGTCAGCTATATAAATAACAATTTTTAAATTAATTAGTTATATCAAGACACAATAATCAACTTATTAGGACATTTAAGTTTTTCTTAGCACATATTTAAAACATTATTTCAAAATTACTACTTTCGTCCCATGTAAAGTGTCCAGTTACAAAAAAATAATTGTGTCTCATTAAAATGGTCAAGTTTGAAAGAGTTCACTTTCTTGTCCCATTTAAATAGTCCATTTTGATTTTATTTACATTACATACCTTTTACTAATATTACAATGTGTGGTTCACAATGACCCTTACTTTTAAAGTAATGGTATAAGTGAAAAATATGATGGTAAATTACTTATTTTAAGTGTTGTACCTCATAACCCATAATAAGTTGTACACATTTTAAAGTAGACTATTTGAGTGGGACCGAGAGAATATAATAATGTGTTGACCACAATTAACCTTTCTTAGAAAATGAAGATATAATTGAAAAATATATTATCTAATTATTTATTTTGGTTAGGGGTGTCAAAAAAACTCACTAACCCAAAAATCGGCCAAATCCATTGGGTATTAACCCAATAAAACCCCCTTAAAATAATAATGGGTTGGGTGGGTTTGGGCTAAATATGTAATTTGCGGGTTTAGAGTAGCCCATTGGGCACCCTAAAACCCGCCCATCAGGGGTACCAAAAATACCCATCCAAAACTACCCTTAAAAATATAAACAAAAACCCAACAACTCACATATTTTAGTGGGTCCATTTTATTTTTTTCTTCAAACTTTTATTTTCTTATTTATTTTTCGTGTCATACAATTATTTTACGTTTTTTCTCCCATTTATTCTTTTATAATATTTTTAAATTACCCACTTATAAATACTAATTCAAAATTCGTTCGGGCTTAGGGCTGGACCAATTTTTGGCCTGGCCCAGTTCTGGACCAAGTTTGGACCAATTTTTGGCCTGGCCCAGTTTCGGGCCTCTGGTCCAGTTTCGGCCCGGGCCCAGTTTCGGGCCTCTGGTCCAGTTTCGGCACGGGCCCAATTTCGGGCATCGGATCAAGGCATGCACGGGTTTATATAAATATAAAAAAATTAAAAATTGTGTTTGAAAAAAAAATTTATATACGATTAAATATAAAAGTATACAAAATTTAATATTTCAAATTTTAGAATAGATTCAAAAAATTAAAATTCGATTTAAAAAAAATTAAAATGAAATTTAAAAAAAATTTTAAAAATTTATTAATAAATTATTAAATAAGCCTTATATTTTTGTATAATGGGTATTATGGGTACCCATAACTACCCATTACTCATTTGAGTTAAGACCATTAATTGAATGGATAATGGGTACCCATTACCCATTAACTTAACACCTATTTAATACCCGCCCAATATCCACCTAACTCGGCCGTTTGACACCCGTAATTTTAGTTAATGGGTCCAAGGGAGTATAATAGATTGTTTCTTGTATTTTTTAAGTCCCGCTAAAGCATAAATTTTCACTTTTAATTGTGTACTTTCTCTGAAAAAAATTTCATTATTCAAATACACAAGTCGGTAATGTAATTAACAAAATGAGAAAAAATACAACATTAGTTAAAGATAAGAATAACAATTTTATCATTTTCTTAATTTGTATATTTTAATTCTAGTGACACGTTTTAGAGAAGGACGAGTTTATGTAATAACGAGATTGATGCCTGGGTGGATGTCAACCTCAAACCCTAGAAAGTTAAAAATAGGCAATGAATTCACAGAGTGTACGTGTCGAGAGATGAGTGGGGTTGATGTCCTTTTAATTGTTCTTCTTCTCACACGTCCATTGTCATATGGGCCTCTGATCCAGATGTGAACAGTCTCTTACTACTTTTTAGGCTTTATTACTATTTACTTTCGTGTCGTTACTTTTGATTATTTGTCTTCTATTTTTTAAAATTAAATGGTTATTTCCATGTTTTTAAAATTAATTATTGAATAATGATAATATTAGCAATAAATCATAATAACTTTTTGATAGTAATTCATGTGTCATGCATTCATTGGTTACATTTTTATTAATATCAAATAATTGGCCAATGAATGTATACCACATGAGTTGCTATAAAAAAACTACTATGATTTGTTACTGAGTATATTATTATTCTTAATTGTTTCTCTCTTTTTTAACAGTCAAACCATAAAAATTTGTATAAATATAAAAATACTCATATGGAATGGTGACATCACACTCTCAAGTTTAAGTTAAAAATTTCAGACAAATATACCCCAAGTATTAACTGCGCATTACTTATGAAAGAAAAAAAAAATGGGTGAAGGTTTCTTCGACATACAATCACCGCTGCTCCAAACCACTGTCGTTGTCGTTTTTCGATAGTCGAGCCACAAACTTCATTATCGACGACGCTGCACTTTTCCCCCTCCAATCGTGGTTCTCACAAAGAACCTGCTGCCATTGCCGTTTCTCTGGAATCTAGCGTTTTTCTCAGGAGAATAACTATCGCTGACTGTTTTTCCAATGCTTGGGGTATATTCATCTGAAATTTTTTACTTAAATTTGAGAGTGTGATGTCGGTATTTCAGAGAAAGTATTTTTGTTTTTTCACAAATTTTTATAGTTTGACTAGTAAAAATAGGGACAAATAGTTAATTTTAAAAATACGGAGGGCAAATAGTGATTAAGCCTCCTTTTTATTTAATTCCACGAATGTCCCCACATGCTATTATTATCTAAACTTTTTTTTTATATTGTACTTCCTCTTGTGATTGGTTGATTGATAATGTGATTTAGAGTATAGGATAATTGAGATTACGAGTTCAGTCAGCCAGTATTTAGAGCTTATTAATGCGTTCAAGTTCAAGGAAAAATGTAGTGTCCCAGTGATTGTGACGCATAAAGCGTCACCTAAAAGTCAGGAGTTCGACTTAGTGACACAGTTCAATTATTTTAATGGTGTCTTAACAAGAATTTAGTTTTTCCCTATATTAATTATTATCGAAATTGTTATACTCAGTAACCGTTTTACTATTCGCAGTAATATTCCCTTATGAAAAGTTTATTTTACCTTTTATATATATAAAAAAAAAATACCGCACAACATTTGATTTTATAATCACGAGTACGATCCATATTACACGATATGTAAATAACCTACACATTTTTTCAAAATGGAAAAAAATTTTGCGAAAATACCGCCCACAAAGGGTGGCATTTTTTGAAAAACCGCCCACAAAGTGCGGTATTTTCCCAATGTTTTTGTGAATAATGTGAAATTTTATGAAATTTTTTTTAATACTTAAGGGTAAAATAGACTTTTTACAGGAGAATGTTACTGCGTTTAGTAAAACGGTTACTGCATATAGTATGCCTCATTATTATATGACACCGTTTTCTACATTTTGATTCGGATTTTTCTTTAATGTCAAAAAGTTTATACCAAAAGTGAATAGTTCTAATGCTTCGTTTGTTCCAATATTACAAAGTAGATTTTTATGCTAAAAGAGATAAAATAACAACGTACTAAATAAAACAAAGTATTCATTTGTTCCAGTACTACAAAAGAGGATTTTTCTTATTTTATATTTTATAATAATTTATCATTATTCTCAATAAGCTTTTTTATATTTCTAATACACCTTTTTTACATTTTGAGTACAATTTTAATATTTTTAAATTATAATTCAAACTAAGGTTTGAACCAAACTTTTAAATCAAACCGGGCTTTAGTGTTCTTTCTATTTAAAGGGTTTTGATTCAAAATTTTCTTTTTTATTTATTATCTTTTTTTCTTGCATTAACAAAAATAATTATGTCTGACTCATAATTACCATCTTTACAATATAAGTATATAATTGAGCAAAACAGTCATAAATTATTTATTTTAAAGGTTATATCATAAAATCCGATTACATAAGACAGCAACTTGTTTTAACGGTCCGACAAATCGAGTTTAGCCTCTGATTTATTGAGTATAGATGCTGGTATATTGCAGTTATAAGTTTAGTGACTGAGGTACTTTGTATCGAATTTAACACTTGATATGTCGTGTATTTGGAGTTTAACATATAATGTATTATTTTAGCTGTAATTATATCACCGTTATGTTAAAACACAAGTATCGCTTGTAATGAAGAAAACACATGTATCGAGTTTCACCATTAAATTGTTAAATTGTTTGACATGAGACTCCCTTGTTACAAAATATGACTATTCTATTAAAATCTAAGTACTATTAATTATGTAAAAACTTATCTAAAAAAGAACATAAAATATAATTCTTGAAAATATAACGTCAAATGTCATAAAATATGTTATTCTGTTACAATTTATTCCAATGACACAAAATTTATTTTTACCAAATTAGCATTATTTTGTTGTAATAAAATTTAAAATACTTTTGTTCAAGGAAAAATTACGAAGACTCCCGTAATTTATTTACGAAATAAACTCTCCTGCTTAAAAAAAAAATTCAAAATACTCAATTTTGAAGTTTCTCGTGGAGTGTTTCGTGGGTTTTTGAAAATCAAATGGTTCGTTTTATAACATGAACAAACTGAGTAAAAGTTTGCGTAATTGTCCTTGATTATATTGTACTCTTTCCGTTTAATTAGAGGAATTTATTTTACGGGTGTACCACTAGATTATTTTAATGCAACGGAAGAAATAATGTGATAGTTTAATATCGTCGACAATTAATTGTGTTGAACAAGAAGGCATCCTATTAAAGTGGTGACAGATTAGGTTAGTAAAGTGCTTTTTGTGTCACTAAAAGTCGCCCCATCCACAACCACAAGATTTATTCAATTCCACCCTCAAACTTTCACTGTCACCCGAAACCAAATTTAAGAGACTGCTTTTGGTAGGTAAATTATGAGATATGTTCGTTATGAATTGTTTCTCAAAAGGTTTTTGAAAATATAATCAACTTCTTACTATTTAATTATACAGTATTTTCAGAAACAGTTCATAACGAACATGTCTCATAATTTACCTACCAAATCAATCAAGTGATAATGTATATGTATGTGGGCATGTTTTTTACTAAAGGTTTTAGACCCGGTTTAGTTTTAGTTTTTGTTTCAACAGTAAATTTAATATGTTATAATCAATTTTCATCATTTTCAATACAATTTTTTACTATTCACCTATATATTTTTACAATTTTAATACAATTTTTTACAGTATAAATTATTTTTCAAAACCAGTTTTCAAACATGTTTTTAAACCCATAAAAAAGAACAACCCCAAGAAGTATAGCGAGCACTAATTGAAAACTAAAGCCATGACAAGAAGTATAGCGAGCTAGCTCGTGGGCTGTTACATTCTTGGATCGATCAACCCAAAAAGCCCCCACATTTGAGACTACACTAAGAAGATTATAAGCGGCATCTTGTAATAGAAGTCGCATAGGACTTTTAATTTTAAAAATACAAATATTTTGTTTTTGTACGATTATCATATCAGTCACTGCTGGAATAAATATAAAGGAATTTATCAACAATGAATTGGTAAATACACACGCAATGTTTTTACGATTCCTGGGGTTTTTGCTTAGCTCAGAACGTAGCACGGCAGTCACGTCACGGATTAAGTGTCAATTCTAACAGTCCAGAGCAGGTGAAATTTTGGTGCCTTATTTGTTATAGAATCATTTCATTAACAACTGGCCTATTAGCTCAGTTGGTTAGAGCGTCGTGCTAATAACGCGAAGGTCGCAGGTTCGAGACCTGCATGGGCCATTTCTTCTCTCTTCTTTTTCCCTTCTTTTTTCACTTTCTGCTTTCAGGCTTCGAGCGTACATTTTTAGTTATTGGGCCGTTCGAACTTAATGGATTTGTTTTGAGATATCATTTGGGCCCCATTATGTTTCGGTAACTTGGAATTTACGCATTTTCAGTTCCCAAAGGATTCGTGCCTCTGGATATGATCATTTCCTCCAAAGTCTCCCCCACCGAAAGAGTAACAAGTTTATCTTCCAATTTAGGAGCAATAAATTGGATTGAAAAAAAAAAAAGGGGGTAAGGTACAATTTGCCGCAAGTGGATAACTTACTCTCCTATGGTTTGAAAAAGATAAATTTACCACTCCTATCCCATGATTTGAAAAGAGATTAAAAATAGGGGATAAGTTGTTAGAGGGTTGGGGTGGTGGTAAGAGAAGAAAGTGTCTTGTAACCTCGAGATCATGAGTTTAATTATTGGAAATGAATAAGTTGTCGTCTTGTAACTTCGAGATCATGTGTTTAATTCTTGGGATGAATAAGCTGTCTATTTTCTAAAGGTGGAAATAATAAGAATGAAATTCTAACGGTGGAATAATAAGAATGAAAAAGAGTACTCATTATTACAATTAATTTAAAGGACAATGTACGCATACCATTTCAAGTTATAATCTCTTTTATTAGGAAGAGAGAACAAATCAATCTAGGTATATACACCTCCAAAATGTCACACAACACAAAGATGAGGCCAGCTCATCTACAATCCCATCCATCTATATAAATCACCACGACATTGTCTATATAAGCCTTATAATTATTTC